>OW386290.2:99391974-99881974 GCA_936432065.2 Rutpela maculata | reverse complement strand
CTTTAGGTTTTCAATAACAAAAACCCACTGTATTCACTTCTGCAGGTTAAGAACACCACATAATGATCCAAACTTAACAATGAAAGGACGCCCGTTAGAATTCAAAGAAACCACGACATTTTTAGGGCTAACTTTGGATAGAAAACTCTCTTGGAAACCACATATCGACAATTTGGCAATAAAATGTAAAAAATCTTTAAATTTGATCAAATGTTTATCTAGCATCAATTGGGGTGCGGACAGAGAAGTTTTACTTAAATTGTATGAATCCCTGATTTTATCAAAAATGGACTATGGGTGTACGATTTACTCTGCTGCACGTAAATCTCATTTGATAGTACTAGATCGTATTCAAAATACAGCGCTAAGGTTAGCTACAGGTGCTTTTCGTACAAGTCCGGCAGCATCTTTATGTTGCGAGTCTGGAATACCTCCATTAAAATACAGAAGACAACGATTTCTACTAAATTATGGAATAGGAATAAGAGCACAACCAAACCATCCCTGCTATGATATTCTTTATAATGCTCAGTTCGATATCTTCCAGTCACGACCCACAATAACAAGACCGGTGGGTATACGCATCCAGGAGCTGTTAAATAATTTAGATGAAGAATTCCCAACAACGTATGAACTAACATACTGCGAAATCCCACCCTGGAAAATTGCACCTCCAACTATATTTAAAAAAGGAGAAACCTGTAACACCATATATCTATCGACATTTAATGAAATAAGAAATAACTACCCAGACTGTCAAATCATATATACAGACGGATCAAAGACAGACCAAGGAGTTGGAAGTGCGTTCGCAGTTCGAGATAAAACATACTCCTGGAGTTTAAATCCTAAAACGAGCATCTACACTGCCGAGCTCTATGCAATTTGGCAGGCACTGCGGTATATAGAATTTGATAAAGATAATAATACATTTCTCATATGTTGTGACTCTCTCAGTGCATTACAGTCTATTTCTAATAATTTTAGCTATAGTCCATTGGTTCAACATATTCTATCCCTAATTCAATGGCTTAAAGACCAAAATAAGTTCGTATATTTCACTTGGATCCCAGGACATATAGGAATACCAGGGAATGAACTTGCAGACTCAGCAGCACGTCAAGCAGCTGAGAACGAAAACGAACCCTGGGAAAATATACCACTTCTTCCAGACGACATAAAAACAGCATTAAAACTGAAAATTAACAACATCTGGCAAAATGAATGGACAGCAACAGAAACAAAACTAAAAATAACTAAACCTCTAGTAGGGAAGGAGAAAAGGCACAAAGGATTCACGCGAAGAGAACAAGTAGCTTTGACCCGCCTAAGGATAGGGCATACTAACCTAACATCGATCCACATGCTACGAGGAAGCAGACAACCTACATGTTTGACATGCCAAAGTCCATTGACGATTAACCATATCCTTACGGAATGTACAGACTATACAAATGTGCGTCTTCAACTACAATTGCCCGATAATCTGGCAGAATGTCTGTCACACAGTAGAGAATCAATGCTAAAACTAATTCAGTTCTTGAAGAGTACTGGACTATTAATGAAATTATAATTTCTAGATGAAAATGATTAATCGATTGTTACTACCAATGTGATATGAGTACATTAAGATGCGGCTAATGACCAAAGTAGTCGATGCCGCTACAGCACAAAAAAAAAAAAAAAAAAAATAATAATAATAATAATAATAATAATAATAATAATAATAATAATAATAATAATAATAATAATAATAATAATAATAATAATAATAATAATAATAATAATAATAATAATAATAATAATAATAATAATAATAATAATAATAATATATATGTCCGCTTGTTCCATACTTGCGCAAAAGGAATATATAGAACGTCACAACCGTGTCTGTTCCTTACTACACTACCAGATAAGCCGTTTTTATGACTGTGAGTCCCTGACCCAAAACTGGTACGAACATAAGCCAGAGAGCGTCAGCAACAGTAAAGATGGGAAGACCACTATCCTCTATGACCACCCCATTAGAACAGATCGGACAATGTCAGGCCACAATGAAGAAGGAGCGCCAAATCGCCCTGATATTGTCATAAGGAGTGAAAAAGTTACTTACCTGATTGATGTAGCTATCCCCTCAGACACCAACATAATTAAGAAGGAAGCGGAGAAAAACCTAAAATATAAAAGCCTGGCTATAGAAATTCAGAGGATGTGGAGAACAAAAGTAATTACAATACCCATTGTCATCGGGTCGACGGGATACGTCTCTGAAGAATTCTATAATCACGTTAACCAGCTTCCCGGAGAGCACCGAGCTGAGCAAATACAGCAGACAGCAATTCTTGGCACCGCACATATAATCAGGAAGGTGTTGTCGTGAACCTGAAAAGAAGACACGCTTTAGAATATGTACCCTCATAATCCATACTTACCTTACCTTAGATGCATGGTTTGCATCTGGTTTGCGTAATGATACCTACCTTAGGACAGGGTAGTGATAGAACGAAGAAATAATAATAATAATAATAATAATAATCAGAAGGGTATTGGGAGATTGATGCAATATCAGCATTGAGTGGACTCAAGAAATTGAGAAGGGTCCTAAAGGAACTTAATCCCTTGGTAAGCAATTACCCGGGATAAGTGAATAATGCCAGCATTTTGCTGTGAACTGATAAAATAATAATAATAATAATAATAATAATAATAATAATAATAATAATAATAATAATAATAATAATAATAATAATAATAATAATAATAAACTCCGAACTCCGCAGACTGTATCCAGACCATACTGTTAAGATAGTGGTACTGATTATAGGAGCCCTCGGTGGAACGAGACACACACTGCTTTCAGAACTTAAGATCATACCGGAATGCCGAAATTCGGCAGAGGTCTTAGCCGGCAGAATGCAGAAGGCCGTCATCTTCGGTTCATTACGTCTGCTCAGGGCACACGATTCCCGGACCCAGTAGTCACTTACCCCACGGGTGTGGGGAGTGGCTGCCGGTATTACCAGCTCCCCTCTGTGAGGGTCGGAGCCACAGAGAAGGGTGAATAATAATAATAATAAAAAAAATATTAAAAAAATAGGGTTACACAAGAATATTTACATAACCTTACAAAAAGCTGTGATTCTAGGAACAACAAGAATAGTTCGTAAGTTCTTGAATCAAGCATGAGAGTGCTTGGCTTAGCCCGTACCTCATGAAAAATTGCCAGCATAGAAAGAGCTGAGAACAACGGAGAAATAATAATAATAATAATAATAATAATACTCTTTATTCAGTAGTTAACACGAAAGAGCGAAGTTCAGCTTAGTACAGCACAGACGCTGTAAAAGCTGTTCTTCCACTTAACTCAAAAAAGAGGCAACAAAATTTTAAAAATAGAAATACACACGGCAATATAATATAATTTATGTATATATAAAAAAAATATACACACATATATATACACACATATATATATTTATACACACTTAACTAAATAACAAAAATACACACGCAATTTTCTTTTCTTTTTTCGTTTCCTAAGTTGGCACACTTTATGATAGGCAAATCCGTTTGAAATTTTTAGGAAAAGAAGAATGCAATTCGGATTAAATTTTACATGGCTCCTTCGCCAAATTATCGACTAAGAAAAATTGAATATATAATTGTATGTAGATTATAAAATATAATTGTCTTTCATTAAATACTCATATCGATATCTATGTGACAAACGCTATATTGTGAAATGTTGAATTAAATTATAGCAGGTAGAAAGCGTGGAAGTAGTGTAGGAAAGTGTCGATATACAGCGCGGATGCGATATGATGCTTGCCTTCCCCCGCCTATAACTCCAAGAATATTAATGCTATGTAAAAAATCGGCAGCTACTGAAAGCGGCTAGAACCTCCCCACCCGGTGAATATTTGAAGCCGAAAAGAGCACTAAAAAGTATGAACGATCTCATTTAATATATTTATTAAGTTTAAGTATTTTTTTCATATTAAAACAGAAAAAAATTTGGACCTAAGAATTTATAGTCTGCACAAGATTAATATTTTATTCAATGTTTTAATACAAATATATGCCTCATCGGATCCTAGCCCGGAGCCAGCCAGACAACCGCGGTGAACACCGCCGAGGCGGGTGTGAGGCTGGACGGGGTAGGTCCGGTTTGGCTTGGAGAAAAATAGAAATGTGGAATAGTAGCTCCTGTCTTCTGTAGGCAGGCTTAAAAACTAGGTTAAAATTATAATGCGTCCACATGGACCTAAAATTTATATGAAAATAAACACAACACAATAAAAACTCAGTTCGTAGGCAAGAGCACTTAATAATTTTGATTACTGATACGGAAAACACAACAAAACGAAAAAATCCGTTCGTTGGTAATGGGTGGTAGGGATGGCCATCTTTTGGAAAAACCATATAACTCTTGGTGGACAGCTTCCCTGCCAGATGCGGCCGGAGTAGTGTTCATGGTGGATCGTTTAAGTTTGAGTTGATATATTTTGTTTTATCTTTTGGCCTCGACCGATTTTTCACTAAATCGGTCGGGGAAGTAAGCTGTCAAATTTTTGGTTCCAATGTTTTTCTGGGGGAATTTGGTTTTTGACAGTTTTCGAAAAAATATTTTAGGTTGGTACCAATATCTTAAATTATTTTTAAGTTATGTAGCACTATTTTCAGGTTATGTTGCCGGAAGAATTTCCGGCGGGATGCCGGAAGTAGCGGAAATAGTTTTTAAAATATAATGTCACTGTCACTTTTAAAGTTTTATTGCAAAAAACTCACCGAAAGCCTTCCGGTGAGATTGCTTATACTTGTAGGGCTTGTGAGCGGTTCACGAAGGCCTCTCACACCTTCCGTGGGTTTTATGAACGTCGAAAAAACTTGTAATCTCTCGATAAACTTGACACTCAAAATTACTCAGCATACAGTCTGCACGCTTTAACACGCTTGTCTATTGAATGTTAGGTTAGACCACAGAGTACAGTAACTATACAGAGGCGAAGGCAAGCCTTCCCGCCAAAACCAAATTTGTATAACCATTTTTTAATTGTTTAACAATCAACCTCACTTTTATCTTGACACTGTTGATGTTTATCGTGTTAAGTTTGGATTTGTGAATTTTATTTCCACTCATTTTGGGATATTGAAAACATTAACCGAGAATTAAAATTCTCATAAATAAAACCTAGTGTACAACTCAATTGAAAATAGGCGCCGATTATAAACAATTCAAATGGTAATATTTTTCAATCCAACTCGAAATACACTGTTTTTTCAGTGTATCCTTAAATGGAGATCTGCACGTGACGTCATAGCTAACCTCAAAAATATATATATTTCTTAAAATTCAAAAGTATTACGTAGTTAATATTAAAATTTCTGCCTGGTTCCCATACTTTCGAGCAAAATCTAGTTCAATGTAATGTTTATAAAGTTCTAACTAGTTTGTCACAATAAAATAAAACGCATTTTGCAGGTTAGAAATCTAACCTATTAAGAAATAAATTAACAACATATTTCTCTCAGTGTAGACGCAACTGGTACGCAAGGTCACAGAAAACGAGCCATCAAAACTCAAAGGAACCGCCAAAGCCTTCGCCTCTGTGTAGTTCTGTTCTCTGTGGTTAGACTATAAAATATATCTTACACAAGAAGCGTGTTATTTGGTTTTTTAATTTTTTTCACGGAAACCAAATCGAAAGAGTGCAAGTGTGATATATCGTTGAAATCGGAATTTTTACTGCTTTTCAATGGTTCGATTACAAATTGTAAGTAATCATAAAATAAACAACTTGTTGTGCCAAAACGGCAACAAACGTAATCCGATCTCAACCAAAACCTTTTCAGATCTTCTAGAGCACTAAAGAAACCCTCATGCAAAGTTTATCATGCTAACAAACATACACACACACACACACACACACACACACACACACACACACAGAGACATTTTTCAAAAACAACTTTTTTGGCTTTCTGGGACCTCAAAACGTAAAGATTTGATGTTATCTCAATTTTCGATTTTGGACTAATTGTAGTAACCTCCCACAATTTTATTGTGGGGAGGTTAAAATGTCTCTTACCTATCATTAAATTTTATAACAATATTTTTTTAGGTAGAACCGTTCAGAACCAAGATATTGGCAAAAACATGGTTTTTAAACGATATTACCCCAAAATTGGGGGTGTTCCGGGGGGCGGCCGAGGAAGAAAAATTAGTATGTCTAAAAGATGCCTATAATGAACTGATTCCAACAGTAAAATCTTTTGATCAATTTAAAACGAGATTTATGCATCCTGAATTCCCTGACGACTGGCCTAAATTAATTTTTAGCAAGTTTATTTTTTCGCAATATTAGATTTATTAGAGAGTGAGTATACCCAGAATTTTAAGTTGTTGTCTACAGCAATCACGATATTTTGGGAAGAAAAAGGGAAGGGACCAAAATTGATCCTGTGTGTAGATACTACGGATAACCGAACGCAACTATTTGTGGATGTCTGTATAGGTTGTCCAGATTTTAACCTAAATTGATCCCAATCTCTTCCTATGGAAAACCATGGGCTATCCCACTGTGGATGTCTGTAGGTTGTCCATATTTTCACCTAAATTGCTCCCCTTTTTCTTCGTATGGACAACCATGGGCTATACCATTGAAGACATCCAATTAGTGTCAAAAGGGTATCCACAGGAGATCCTAAATCTGGAGTAACCCAGTTTAGGACGTCTACAGGATATCTTGCTTTGACACAATGGTAATATTGGTAAAACAGATTTTATGCACTTTGCATGTGACGCTATCACTGTGCATTCGATTGTAGATGTTATTTTGGTATCAAAGGTATACATTACAATCTTTTCAGTTTATTTTCTACAAAAAGTGGAGTGGGTGGGTCGTTAATTATAGCACCCGCGGAACGGAGGCCTGCATCGCATAGTTCAGCGGGAACGAGTCCGGTTATTAACTAATTCAAGAAATTGCGTCAAACATTTGGTGGGGAGGACTCAGCCTCTCCCAGTAGTTACCCATTTTTTATTATTCAAACTAGGAAGAAAGCTTATTTCCGACAGACAAGATCATAGTCCAAGAATCCAAAGGATTAAGATGTGTTTGATATCTTATAAGCGCAAGCAATAAAATAACTGTGTAACTGCTGAAAGACTTCCTGTATACCATGCTTTTAGAAAATATTATTGAATACCCTTTTAGGATTATGCCCTGCTCCCTTATCTTGATACAAAACGTTCACCTTACATTCAATATCCTTACCCTAGAAAATTCTTGGAACAACTGTCCGTGGCTAAGGAATACTTTGGGCATCTTAGTCTATGCAATGAAGGCAAAAATAGTGTAAATATTTTGTGCAAAGACGAGATTACCTTCCCCCACCCTGTTTTCGAAGGTGCTGAATACAATACAAGTAGTGGGAGTAGTTTTTGACCTCCGCAACCGCCTGAAACGGCCAAAAACCACCCCTTTTATTGATCTCTTTATGTTTTCATATATAAACGGGTCTGGGGAGCGATTTATCGACGGGTTATACTTGAAATAACATGGAAGGGGGTTATAAAGTAAGTAGAATCCCGACAGCAGACCTAGGGGGTTGATTTCGCCGAGGGGTGGAAAATCATTTTTTCTTTCAAATGATTCGGTTCAAACGCGTATCCCCCTGTTTTCGGGGTCGCTGATTACGGAAAAAATATTCATTTTTAGCTCCAATCCTCATCCATTAAATGGACAGAAACCACCCCTCATTCACCAGAAAGCACGCTATCCAGATTTTTCACACATGATCATTATTCCTGTGCATATCCCTTCATTTTTCACGGAAATGAGGGTGGTAGCGACCTCGGGGGTTGCTTCAACCCTTCCAAGGGGTGTAAAATTCATTAATTACACTTTGGATCGTCAATACGTCCTCCTCCGTTTTCGCAAGCGCTGATCATGATAAAAATATTCACCTTCACCCCCGAATATCCTCCTTCCTATAGGAAACTATAATGAACGGAAACCCTCATCCACCAGTTATCGCTGGAGCGCTGATTGTGTAAGTTGCTGAGTAGGGTATAATGATTTCTTCATTGGGGAGTAATGAATAATACATTTTGATGTCAATGGCAATGGTCGAAAAACCTGTAAATCCTGGATAGCATGCTTTCTGGTTTCTGCCCGTTTAAGGGATGTGGAGGGATTGGAGCTAAAAATGAATATTTTTCCCGTGATCAGCGACCCTGAAAACGAGGAGATACGCGTTTGAACCGAATCATTTGAAAAAAAAAAAGATTTTCCATTCCTCAGGTCTGTTGTCTGGATTTCACTTACTCTATAACCCCCTTCCATGTTATTTCAAGTATAACCCGTCGATAAATCACTCCCCAGACCGGTTTATATATAAAAACATAAAGGGATCCATAAAAGGTTCTTGGCCGTTTTAGAGGGTTGAGGCGGTCAAAAACTTTTCCCACCACTTGCATCGTGTTCAGCACCCTCGAAGAGGGGGGGAGGTAATCTCGTCTTTGCACGAAATATTTACAAAAAAGTCGTCTTATAATGCTTCATTACATAGACTCTATATGATTTCTCTAAGGTTTTACTTTGCGATTTGTTAGTCGTAATAGAAAACGTTACGTTACTAATGCAAAGAAAAGGTGTAATAAAAAAAATGTTCTTTGTATTCTCCTGCTGTGTTATATTCTCGAATTCGACTGCGGGTTTTTAGATACGCCAAACCTGCCCACGTTCCACTTTGCGGTCTTTCAGCTTCGAGAAAGTCCAGCAAACACTACTGGTTCTGTCTGGTCTTATCTATCTTTGTGAGGTGCCCGATACATAGGAAAGCACGTTAATGTGACTCTCGGCTTTCCACTTGCTCGATCATCAGTTCATGTCCCTTCGTTTTCTGTGGTATTTTATATCTATTATCTGTATCTATTGATACATCTGCCTACTCATTGAAGTAATAAGGTTCATTGTGATCAATCACCCAATGATACCAATATGCAATGCTCAATACTTTATTCTCGTCAGCAAGCGCACCAATCCAACAGAATATAGATTGCTTGAGCTTGTGCGCCTAAATGTGCAGGCTGTGACGCCAGCGCCTTGTCATTTCCTATATATTTTAAGATTTTTTTTTCTATAATTTTTGCACGTATCTATTAAATACATTCTTGTAAATATGGAATTTGACTCATATAATACGGCACCATAGAAATATTTACCTAAGGGCGCGTCAAAGCCATAGATTTACAATGATTTTTTTAGCTATCGTGTTTTCGCTATCTTGTATCTCGATAATGAACTTTTCTTCTCATTTCCATGGGAAGAATGCATCCTTAAAGGATGCAGTTTATTTTTGAATTGCCATGTATGTAGATACTTTGTGGGAAGTAAAACTTTAACGTGTTTTTATAAAAATATAATTAATAACTGTTTAATGTATATCCTGTAGGCAAGTCTTTTAATTTAGGTACCGCATCCATTATATATTATTTTGGCGAACGATCTGACTAACAAATTATGTTTTGAATAGTTATATATATACGTAATCAGCAACTTTTAAACAGATAGAGAGAAGTTCGAAATACCGTTTTGATGATAGCTTTTAAAATAAATACCCATGATTTGTACATCAGTGACTTAGTATCAGGTATCATTAAATGTTTTAAATGTTGGGTTCAAGCTAAAAGCAAAGAAAAACTGGTTATTAACATTCTGCTAAAATTTATTTCATAAAAAATTAAACTGAAAACAAAGTATTCGCCGTTGAACTCAGAGAAATACATTTCGTTTTGAAACACTATTATCAATTGGACCATTTTTGAACAGACCTCAAAACAATTTAGATAACACCAGATTTGCTTTTTACCCATAATCGAGGAAAAGTCATGTGTGGGGGCGTTAGGGCAAATTTGGATTCATCTGTAAGCATTACCAATACACAGATTAGCAATCTTTCCTCCGCTAGTGTCATTTTGTGTCTCTTAGACTCGATGACGTCTAATATCGACGGTTCTTGGATTACATACTACCGAGCTTTTAGAAGATGCATCACTTAGGGAAAGGCGTTGGATCTGCTTTACCCATGTTGGTAAGTATTCCACCGTATTTTAGATTGGTTAATTCAAAATTGTACTGTTCGCTGCATTGGGCTTGCAGGACCATAACCATGTGCCCGTCTAAATACCTAGATTGGAAAGTTTTGGATTTCTTTAATTAGGAGCATTTGAAATCACTGAGTTCAATACAAACACGAAGTATTGGGGAATTAAGAAATCGGATAATAGAATCATGTAAATCCATTAGGACTTCTTTTTTTATAGAGTCGGGAAATCCTTTGGATACCTGTGTCTGGAATCGATCGCAGCTTCAGGTAATATCGGGCTCCTTTTCCCTTCACTCAGTATCTCGAAACCGTCATTGTGGCACAACGTCGAGATACAGGGCTGGTCTTCGTCTTTTTAGTACTCACTTTCCTCCATTTCATTCCGCAGTATGATTTCTCGGATCATGTTCTTGATTCTTCTTGCTGTGCAGCATAAATGCAATTATATTTTCAGTTGTTAACTCCTATGTACCTCCCATCTATTGCAAAACAAGACAGTATGTTCCGAGATGCACGTTCTCATCATCTGACTCCCTCCCAATTCTGCACATGTGCAGTCTATAGTGGTGCGGGAGCTAAGTGGCTTTTTCGGAAATTCATCGTTACAAGCATTTTCTATGCGTTGATTAATTCTATCAAACTTAAATAAAGACAAAATAGACTTCTGGCATATGTCAGCCCGTCGAGTTGGCTATGGTTCAAGATCCAGTAATCATAAAATTATATCATCGTTACAAAGCTAATTTTTTTGTGCATACACATTTTATGGTTAGAATGAATAAAATAACATCGCCAGAAAGTGTGGGCCGTCAGGGGCGCAGCCAGAAATGTCAAAGATGTAAATAAATGGAGTTATATAACATGATCGTTACAAGCTATTTTTTAGGCTGAGCATGTTTATTTAAATGTTTTGAACACAGAAAAAAATTCCCAGAAAGAAACTCCCATCAGTAAGGCCAGCCAGAAAGAAAGTGTTTAGGATTTTTGAATAAAATTGGATTTTTTTCGCATATTTCATCTCAAAACTCTAACTCATCGTTACAAGTTCTGGCTCCTTTTTGAAACGTAAATATAAGCTCCTTCGACAATAGAATAACCTCCCCAGAACGTTCGTAGTGTCAACAAAAGTACCATAGGCTCTTAATTATACAGGAATTTAACACTTTCGGCTAACTTGACTTCCTACCGTGCTTCAGATGTATTGTATCATTATTACCTTTCTGGCTGCTCCTCCTGACGGCTAACACTTTCTGACGATCTTATTTTATTCATTCTAAACATAAAATGTGTACACACATAAAAATCAGCCTTGTAACGATGACATGATTTCACTGATTTTTAAACAGTATTCGTGACGCTCCTGACAGAAGGTGCCCCGCCAGAAGTCGATTTTATGAATCGTTATCATCCATTAAACCATACAAATATCTCAAAGTTCATAAAATGATGATGTGCCGAAAAAGCCACCTAGCTCTCGCTCTATAAGATCCATGCCCGGTTGGAGGTTGCAATGGCCAATCTTGAGGAGCATAGGCGCATGCATTGAGGTCATGGTCGTAGAAGATCAGTCTGAACAGCTGTTTTAAGATTATGCCCTCTTGGTCTAGTATAATTAATTTAATACTACTATTTGATTATATTTGTTATGTTTTATTTAGATTATGCTATTTCCCTGGATTAGGTTTTTAAATTTTTGTACTAACCACTTTTCAACTAAATGCTATATCATCGTAACATATTTAATGTTTTCTTTTTCACATACTTTATGGGAAAGAACGTCTTTTCTCTATAGAAAGCAGTGAAGAAAAGTGCTACTTTAGCAATACTTTTCTTTATAGAAACGGTTTTCTACATAGCAATGGCCAAACTTTTAATGTAAATGTTAAATGCAAAATCATGTAAATTATTAAATATTATGGCAGAAAATATCACTGACTGTATATCAGAAACTGATAAGGAAGCGGCCACTACATTGTTTAATGTTGTTGTTGGCTGAACACAGGAAACTACGATAGAAGAAATTTGCTCACTACTGTTCTTCTGACGGTGACGGTGAAAGATCCATGTCGAAGTCATTACTTTATTTGCAATACCGTCCTGAATATAGCCTTCGGCACTATGTTCGAATGCCAACCTTCGTGCCTTTTCAACACTTGGATGTCAGCTTCACTGTTGAAAAGTAAAGCTGCGGAAGACCTTCATAATCAATGCCCTGTGTGACTACTGGCATTTGGAAAATGTAAGCATACTATAATATTTTTTGGCATACTATAGAAAGTATTAATTTCTGCTGACTGCACAGTGCATCTGCGTTTTCTGTAACATACTAATAACCTGCCGCGCTAGTACATCTTGGTCTTAAATGTAAATATTTTCGATATAATCCAGGCGTTTTAGTTGTAAAATTGACCTCTGTGCTAAATTCATGCCCTACGAATTTTTTTTTTATTATGTTTATTTGGACATCTTGAATAACACTTGGTAGTTACGCCACGAAACACCTGAAGGATTTCGTGAAAACCGCGTCGGATGGTCGCGAAAACCGCAAATTCGCGATTAACTCAGTTTTTATGGCCCAAACGGGAACAACATCTATTATAAAAGTTGTACATCTGTAAATTATCTACCTTAAAGGTCCTATACATTTTTTTCCTACGCCTAACCGTTTTGGAGATACGACGCGGACTAAGTGAAAAATGCAATTAGTTCCACCAAACCTCTTTCGCACCACATATTTCGCAATTATCTTGCTTTCTATGTCTCAGAATGGAAATTAAATATTATCAAGTTTAAACCAGGTTGGGAAAAGACACTGATCCTGAGCAGTGGGGCTGGATTAGGAAGAATTATATTTTGCAACCAGTACTAACGAAGTTACCACCAGTACCAGACATATTGTTAAATTCAAATTTTTGCAACTATACGAAGGGTTGTGCAGGAAAATGTAGCTATAAGAAAGTAGGACTGAATTGTTCGACAGCTTGTGGCCATTGCCACGATCTCTCCTGCTTGAATACCGCACCTATAATTGCTATGAATGACGAAATGGGCGATGTAGAATTTTATCAGAATGAGAGTAATGACAACGATTTGTCAGTGGACGATAACGTTTCAGATACCGAAGGAGTCGGAAATATTGACTAATTTAAGATCTGGCATGGATTAGGACTCCTGGGGAACCATGTAAAAAAAAGCGCGCCGAGCATTCTACCTCTAGGGTGGTGCGGAAACGAATGCATTTTTTGACTTATTCACTGTAAATAAATGTAAATAAAATCTATGAGACATTCTGGTAGAGAATAAAGATCACTGAGCTCTACAACAGCAATATTTAATTTTCATTCTGAGACATAGAAAGCAAGATAATTGCGAAATATGTGGTGAGAAAGAGGTTTGGCGGAACTAAATGCATTTTTCACTTAGTCCGCATCATATCTCCAAAACGGTTAGGCGTACGAAAAAAATGTATGGCACCTTTAAGGTAGAGAATTTACAGATGTACAATTTTTATAATAGGTATTGTTCCCGTTTGAGCTATAAAAACTGAGTTAATCGCGAATCCGAGGTTTCCGCGACCTTCCGACGCGATTTTCAAGAAATTCTCCAGGTGTATCTTGGCGTAACTACCACATGTTATTCAAGACGTCCAAATAAACAAAATGAAAAAAAAATTTTTTCGTAGGGCACGATTTTGGCAGCAAAAGTCTAATTCGCCTGGAGTATAGCACAGCTACATAACAAAAAATTCTTTCAGATCTGGGGATCAGACTATTATATCCTATAGTATTTTGACCCGCTGAATCCAAATCTGCCACCAAATTTCAGCCAGCACGTCCCAGTTTTGCAAAAATCGTGAAAACAAAAACGCTACAAGCCGAGATTTTTGCATTTTCTGTAAAACTGAAACGTGCTGGCTCAAATCTGATGGCAGATTTTGATTCAGCGGGTCAAGATACTGTAAGATATGAAAGTTGATCCCCAGATAAAAAAAAAGTCTTTTGGCTGTGCACTGCCACACAATTTTTTTTTCCTGATATGGGGATCAGACTTTCATATCCTATAGTGTTTTGACCAGCTGAATCAAAATCTGACATCAGATTTGAGCCAGCACGTCTCAGTTTTGCAGAAAATGCAAAAAACCGTGAAAATAAGTGCTACAATCCAAAGGTTTTTTGCATTTTATGCAAAACTGAGATGTGCTGGCTCAAATCTGGTGACAGAATTGGATTTAGCAGGTCAAAATACTATAGGATATGATAGTCTGATCCCAAGATCTGAAAGAATTTTTTTTTGTGTGGCTGTGAATTAACATGTTTTATTTTAATTTATAAAATTTAATAATTGTTGCAAATAAAAAAAAGGAAATAAATAAATTTTTTCAGTTTCTTGTACATAAAAGTTAAGCTGATGTCTCTTCAACAAAATTACAACTATTGATTTGAAAATCAATTTCTTCATCCACGTTCTCTTCAGATATATATATATATATATATATATATATATATATATATATATATATATATCCGGCATATTTGTATTTGTGCAGTTGATTCCTGTGCGTTTTTTGCAAAAAATTGAGCATTTAATATCCAACTTCCTGCAACTACAGTTTCCACGGCAGCCTGTCAAACATCCACAAACTATCCACTCGAGCAAAGTGCGTGGTGCAGGAGGCTGTGATGTGAGAATAGGCATCAATCCATTTTTTTATTTTGTAACAACTGAAAAAAAAAATGATCGAAATTTATGTGTTATTTATTTAATTATTTTCCTTTGCAACAACAAATTAATTTTACAACTTAAAAAACATGTTTATTATTATCCTATAACTTTAAAATTGCATTGTACTCAATAAAAATAAAAAATTTTCATTGATAATTGTAAACAAAAGAGTATAAAACAAAAATGGTAAAAAACGACAAAAAATAGCCAACTTTGAATGGCAATATCTCGGTCAGTTTTCATCATAGAACCTTTTTTTACAGCTCATTTTAACGGTTGGAATTTCTACTTTCTCTGAGGCAATTTATTATACCTATATCTGCTCAGAAAAAAATTATGAGCGCAAATGTAAAAAAAACGCGATTTTTCGCGTTTTTGCAGATTTTTTTATATTTACATTTAGCTTAAAAAATAGTTTTTTCGAGGTTACAAAAAGCTAGTTCTATGGGAAATTCTATTTCTACAAAAAAGTACTTTTGTAATTTTTTTGAATTCCGTTTAGTTTTTGAGTTGTATGAAAAAAACAAAAAAACAACCCTTTCACCCCATTCTCAAAAATGTATCCCTAAATTTAATAGCATTTTGTGATTTTATCATATCTAGGTGACTAACAAAAGGAATGAAACAATAAAAACCCTTCCTCTTTTCTCTGTACATAGTCAATAGTCTACTGCTAATACACTACTAAATAACTATTACTAGAAAATGCGAGCAGATCCGAAAATCCGCAGTACTCAGACCTATCGGTCCATTGTACGTTCGCGACATTTAGGATTTCCTAGAAAAAACCAATGTTCTCCACGAAGGAGAACTACGGGATTTACCCTTTCCAGGGTAAATCCCGTAGTTCCTCCAGCTGTAGAAACTGCCTTCCGAAATACCTACCTATACCTTGACACTTCTATTGGTGCACAATGGCATAGGATATGAGTGATGGTTTCATCCTCCACTCCACACATCCTACAGGTAGGATCATCTTTCAACTGCATTGTATGCAGGTGCTTGTTCAGAGGACAGTGTCCTGTTATCAGGCCTACCATCCGTCTCAATCGCTCTCTATCAAGCCCAATCAGCCACTTTACGGTGGAGTAAGTCGAGGGTCCCTTTATATTGAACCTCGACTGTCTCATTCCGGGAGCCTGAGCCCAATAGTTATTAAACCGTGCCGTAGCCCAATTTTGCAACTTTGATTGTTTCAGACTACCTGGCAGACCGAAAGCTGGCTCGGGGCCAGGGAAAGGAGTTTTTGCTTCTTCGCCCGTCAAACGGTTTGGTTCTTCGTTGCCCTCGACGCCACTGTGTCCGGGCACCCATATAAATTTAACTGAGCTGCTTTCACACAGCTCAGTCAGAATGTTTCGACAGTTCAGCACCAGCTTAGAGGTCATCTTGTTTGATGCAAGACCCCTCAAAACAGCCTGACTGTCGCTACATATATGAATATGCTTATTGACGAAGCCTCTTTTGAGGTTTTCGCTTGCACACAGTAAAATGGCATATATCTCAGCCTGAAATGCAATAGGATACTTACCGAGTGGCGCCGACATACGAGCCCTTGGCTTGCATCCGTGTACACCAGCACCGGTTCCCTCCCGAGTCTGTGTACCATTCCAGACCTCCGGGACTCAGAAGATTCATTTTATCGCGTTCCCAGTCGTCTCGATTAGGGACGACCAAGTACCTTATAGGTAGATCTAAAGCCTTTGTGTTCCCCAGCCCTTGTCCCGTCGCATTTCACATTCCACCTTTAAACAGTCTATTTACTGCTTTCCTAGCTTCCAGTTCCACCTCCACATGCAAGGGAGTGAGTGAGCGAAGCGTGATTTCAATGTTGCGGGTTCTCAGCATGGACGATCTCCACTTTTTTATAGTCCGCCGCAGTCCGCAACTGTTTGACAGAGAGAATCGAAGGTTGGGTTATTGAATGCTCCTTCGATATCCAAAAATTCTACCAATGCCAGTTCTTTCTGCTCTAGCACCTCCTCAGCTCTAATAACGATCTGATGAAGGGCCGTCTCTGCAGATTTACTGGCTTGGTATGCATGTTGATTGGGGTGAATTGGTGAAGACACCAATACCCCATCCTTTATATACTTTTCTATTAATTAACCTTTCTAATATCTTCAAAAGAAAGAAAGGCAGGCTTATCGGCCTAAATGCCTTAGTCTGGTCATATATGGAACGACTTGTCTTTGGTATAAAGACCACTTTTACCTCTCTCCAGGACACTGGTATGTATGGCAGAATCTAAGCAGATGATACAGGTGTCCCAATAGTACCTCCGCGCCTTTTTGTATAAGAGAAAGGTATATCCCATCAGGTCCCGGTGATTTAAATGGGTCAAATTGTCCACCACAATTTTCCGTGTATTGTCACCTCCGACGCCTTCTTCCAGTCTGCGGCAGTAGCCTCCGATCTGAATTCCGTCGCCGGGGCTTCGTTTCACCAAATAACTAAGTATAATGCAAACGACCGCCCTCACCCATTGCGACAGTTTTCTAACTTCGTGACGCTGGTTCGCAGGACAGACAAATAAATCATATCGACCATTTCACGCAAGATATCAGTATGAATCAATTACTAAAAATAATTTTGATCTCTCCTTGTAATTTCGTATGATCTAGTTTTTATCAATTTCCCAAAATTAAAAAAAAAAAATCTCGCATGCTACATTTTTCAATACGCCGACTACGTAGAGGTTCACGCGATATATTTTTTCCAAAATTTCTATAAATATTACATGTGTTTTGACTAAATTATTGTTACATTGACTACACTGTGAACTATAATTTAAAAAAAGAATAGATTTTTAGCTTGTTTCGTGGGAGAAAACGTAAGATATATTTTAAAAATTCAGTTTTTTACAATTTCCGAAAAAAAGGGTAAATTCTGGGATTAAAGGTGAAATGCAATCCCCGATATTTATGTGCTCTCCGTATTGGGATTGAGCAGAAAACAACAATGTTAAAAAAATGGCTTTTTTGGCCCATCCGTGGTAAGTGTGGAAACCATCTTTTTTTACTAATTTTGGGGTGCTGAATACGAATCTGTTATCCGAATTAGCTCTAATGACATCGAGAAGAAGTAAAAAACGACCCTTATTTGGGGGTGGCATTGAAATTGATATTAGAACTTGCAACAAAAAGTTATTTTTTAGTGCAGGAAATTTTTTCCAAATATTCAATTTCGTTAGGAAAGTAGAAAAAATTCTAAAACTTCAAACTTCAAAAACTAAGCCTTAAATTAGAGTCCCGACTAAAACCTACAATTTTTTACGTGTTAAGTACACAAGCAACTTTTTATATACTGAAACATCTACATTTTCATTAATTTACAGTGCACTGACCACAATATTGCAGATATAAGAATCTTAGCCTGTAGCAATACATAAAAATTAGTATTGGAAAGTAATATAATTAATAAGTAAGCATCGTCTTCTCAAAATAGTAAGTTAGTATAATATTTTCATCAATTCGTGAACTTTCATCTCTATTCTCCACTGACAAAACAACTCGTAACATTTCTGGTTTAACGAACTCATTATACTCGCGCGTTAATCTTTAACACTCGCTAGAAAATTACCACTTTACTTTACTCCTTAAATAATATACTATTTATTGACAATGAAATAAATCATTATCATGCACTTCCTACTTTGTTATTTATACATAAATTATTCTACAACTTCCTCAAGGCACCATTTGTTCTAAAGTCATTTTCTCGAAAACTGTGGAACCTACATTAAATTAACAAGACGACTTTTTGTGCAAGTTTAGTGGCGTAATACTATCTGGAGGGAAAAATATCGAAAAACATTAAGGGTACAATCAGTCTCAAACCCCCTGTATAATATTATTTAGTAATGAAAAAGCAAAAATAAACTTCGTTAATAATAATACCTGTACAAAATTTTGTAGAAAGTCAGATTCGTTGAAATAATAATTAATAAACACTTTAGAGCCCTTAGCCCCCTTTATAGCATATCTCATTTGAATTTTGTGCAGAAGTATTTATGAAAACACGTAAATAACGAGAATGCTAATAAAGTAAATTTAAAACAGCCGGCGACTGATAAGTTGAACATGTAGTTTATTCCTTACTTTTCTTTATATGGTGCTATTTCGGTCAATTCTAATCTTTGTATCAGAGAAAACCAACGTAGCTGTTGAAAGAAAGTGGATATTTTATCAGATTTTTTTCTGTTTTATATAAGGAACAAAGGAACATGCGCATTATGGTCGTTTTAGAAATATGTATTTTCTTGTGTTCAATAAAATAACAACACTGCCCAAATTAGAATTCTGATTGATCAAAGTTACTTACAATGTTGTTATTATTTATTATTAATTTTATTTAAAATACATACTCATTTTACGTATGAATGCATATGTCCATATGTATATTCATTAAAAACCATGTAATGATATTCAAAGAAAAATGAAAAATACAGTTCCTATTATTGAATTTAGTTACAATTAAAAACACATTTTCCAGATCAGCGGTATATTTTCATAAAGTCCGTGCGACTCTGTATCGATTTTCTTTGAGACGTGCGCTCTTTCAACATTTTCGACATTTTCAGAGCATGTCCTAGTTCTAAGGCACGTTTTTCTAACAGATTGCACAGGGAAAAGCACATTTTTGTTTCTTTTGAAGTGGTGTGACATAAACTGTGATATTTTCTGGTAAGTCTTCTTTCTATCTTTCAGCGTCAAAAAGTGTGTATTGTATATTCCCTAGTTTTTAAAAATAAGTTGTGTGTCATATTAGAATATTATTTTGGAATTTGTAACAATATTTTTGCAAAGTTCAATAATAATCTAAAAAATTTCAATATATACCCCCGAATCATCTTTACTTATCTTATAAACAAGAGTTGAAGATATTTTTGTTGATAGTAATGAAGTAAGTTAAAAATAACAATATAAAAATATGAATTTTGTATAAAGATGCAAGGATCCCAGAAATCAGATTAATAATTTTATCATTTAACTACGTAAAATAAGTAAAATATTTCGTCCTAGATAGATTATTATCATTCGAAAATTTAAAAAATGTTTATGTGTTCGAAAATATCTTTCAGTGGGTTACTTACCTCTAATTAATGTATATCTTTCTTTTTCTTATTACAATGTACTACTACACGTAGGTACTGTATTATTTTTATAAAAGCCAAGTAATAATAAGAATAGGTACATGTACTTTCTTTGCGCCCGCTGAAACTGTTTGACAAGGCTCTTAAGTATTTTAGTAGAAGTAGAAATAAGGCATTCCAAATGATATAAAAGTAGGCTATACTGTGGAAAACCTTAATTTTATTGGCATAAATATCACTCAATGAAAACTCGTTAATATAATAGAGTTGTATTCAGAAGCCAAAAACGTAACTGCAAAGTAGGAAAAATATTTCATCATAATACTTATTAGTCAAAGAATACTTTATAAATAAACATGATACCATCTGAAATTTTGTGTTTCCTCTGTATTTATTATATTTATGTTGTTTAACATATTATTATACAGGGTGGACAAAATTAGATAGGATTTGGGGTTTTCTCGCAGATAGACAAAAACCAATATAGGTATCCTGAGTTCGGTTTTCGAAAAACAAATAATGGCGTAAACCGCGATCGTCTATCTTTTTCGAATACCGAAATGCTAATTTTCCAAAAACGCTCTGGTTTTTGGAAAATTAGCATTTTTGGATGACCTCTATATCTCAATTATCAAGTGTCGAATCGAAAATCGAATAACACCGTCTTAAGACACTTTTTTAGTAGAACCCGTCACTGATAAGAAAATTATGTATGCCTTAGTTTTCGAGATATAGACATAACATGTGTTTTTTTAAATAGAACACCCTGTAAATTATTTCACTATTTGATCACAACTTAAATTAGCTACCCAATGATATATCATATGTCATATTTATTTCTAGAAAAACTGGTTAATTTTCGAAAAATTTAATATATTTGTGAGGAGGCCATAGAAAACTATTAACAACAACACTTCTATAATATAAAATGATTTTGCCAAAAACTGAACTACAATAAATGAACTACAATAAATTGTCTTCCATTGATATCTATGCATTTCTGACACCTTCTCCTTACAGCATTTGTTGCATTTCCAAGCATGACAGGAGTTATTGTCCGAAACGCAGCTAATATTTTGTTTTCCAATTCTTCTATGTTATTAGAACGTTCTCGATATATAATATTTTTTAAATAATCCCAAAGCCAAAAGTCGGCGGGGGTTATATCGGGAGACCTAGGTGGCCACAAAATAGGACCATTATTTCCTAAAAATTAAACAATATCTGAACTACTTTTTTGTTTATTAACGTGCAGTTAACTAAATTAATCGTTAGTTATCAATTTAGTTAACTTAGCTAACTAGACATTGATAAACTAGTCCTGAGTGATTATAGATACCTGTCCAATCCTCTCCAAGTCGAGTATTTAAATAATTTCGTGTTTCATTTGACGTATGATCTGGGGCGCCATCGTGTTGGTAAATTAATCTTTAAAATTGTCTTACAAGCATATTGTCTACAGAGGGTTCTAGTTATTGTCGTAGAATGTTCGGTATCCAAAGTACAGTGAAAACACAGGTCTACAAAAAAAAATTCTGCTCCAAGGACTAAACCTATCATGCCTTAAGTATTTTTGTGTGCTGAATCAGAATTATCAATTTAAAAAAAATTTTACCGCGTAGATTTTGAATAAAAGGAATTCTTTGGCTACAGCAATTTTATTGTTTTAATTTGTTGTAGGTATAATAACAAGTGCTGTGAGTGGTTTTCTATTCCATGGCTTCTTGTCAAATTTTAACAATTTATTTTTCAACACAGAAATGTTCTGCTATTATCTCATGTCATAGTAATCGTATCGCAAAAATGGGAATACCACTCTGTTCGCAATAAAATTATAAATTTATGAAAAAACTTTTTGATAATTTGTTAATTTGTAAAAAATTAAAAACCACCAAACATTGCCTTTTTTAAGTTTAAGAAATATGATGTAATAATGCATCAATTTTAACGAAAGTTAGTGGAACCATGCCCTTTATTGAACTCCATTACAAATTTTAGCACAAAATATTTATTGAAACAACAATCATTTCGAAACTTCCATCGCATTTTGCTTAAGTGCGTAGACTCGTAGGAGGACATTTTTTTTTAAAGTATAGGTTTTTACCTTTACTTTACAGTGGTGTTTATAGTTATATTTAGAAAGAAATGTTTAAACTTAAACCATTTTTTTGGAATTTGATTGTAATTAGTACAAAATTAAAAACCAAAGACCATACGCTATACCTAGCATATACAAACATCTTTGATGTTTAGGGGCTACATGTACCAAATAGAGTAAAATAAATATATTGTTAAAGTGCAATGTAATTATATACGTATTTTATAAATAAATAAAATAAATAAAATAAAATAAAATAAAATAAAATAAAATAAAATAAAATAAAATAAAATAAAATAAAATAAAATAAAATAAAATAAAATAAAATAAAATAAAATAAAATAAAATAAAATAAAATAAAATAAAATAAAATAAAATAAAATAAATAATTATGGATATTGCACGTATAAACAATTTCAAATAACTACGTGAGTTTTTTGTGAAACCAAAAACGATAAGCTAATTATGAAGATATATGAAATAATCAACGTTTAAAAAAAAGAATGCTCTACTTGCAGTTGAATCCGTGATACGTTATAGTTTTTGCGTTTTAGTCGATTATAAATAAACATTGATATTTTTTAATTCGGGCAGATTGTTCCAAAATGCTCATATTTCTTTCTAGTTAAAAATAACCCACAGCTAAAATTTTTTAAATTACATCGCGACAAGGGTAGATAAGCTATATATTTTCCAGTGGTGGCTCGTGACATTTTGTGCAGAGGAGGCTTGATATTCAAAAGACAATTAGGTAACTTGCAATATGATTACAATTTGTACATTTCCTCACCACCGATATGCTGCTAGAGGAGGCTCATGCTGCTAGAGGAGACTCAACCTCCCCTGCCTCCTCTGAAGAGCCGCCACTGATATTTTCGCCCACTAATTTCATAAAAATAAAAAGTTCTCCTTAAAATCATTAAACGTTATTTATTTATAGTTGAACATATAATCTTTATGTTTCTATATATTTTACATTTGAAAAACAACAGTACCTAAGTCGTAATGATAGCATTTCCAAGTAAGCATATCTGCAGTTCTTTAATAGTTTTTGACGTTTTTTCGAACTTCTAATGTATATTCCAGATAGATGCGCTCGATGAACCAAGAAAATCTATATCTCATTTCATTGTTGAGTATTTAAGCTTTTAAATAGTGGTCAATTTATATTGCTTCATCAAGCGCTTCAATGTTTCAATGTATAAAAAACAAAATCGTTTCCTCGGGAGTCGTGGTGGTGTCGACGTTGCGTGCGAATTTAAACGTGTCAGCGCTCAAAACCACATATTGTCGTGTGTACTGAATGAAAATATTTTTTTCTGAAATCGGTCAAGAATGTCTACTTTCTCGGCGCAATTTCAGATTGCAAAATACGCTATTCTAGTATTTTAGTCCGTTGTTGAGCAACTATCAGAAAACAGTCCGAGAAAATTACTTTCCCGGCATAAGCCGAGAAAGTAGCTTTCTCAGACTGTTTTTTATATATATTTTTTAGACAGTGTACCGAATCTCTGACTTTTTCTTTGTTTTATGTACTATTAAAAGTTGCTTAAGTTATAATAATATTGATTGAGATTTCAGAAAAAAATAGTATGTGTACTTCGTAGTACAAGCACATTCCCGGACTTTAATGCTTGTTGGCCTCGGCCAATAATTTACATTGTCGCGTCGTCCGGAAATGTATTACTTTTACTACTAGATACACAATGTACCATTTCAAAGAACTTTTTTTTTTATTACTTGTCAAGACATACAGGGCCCGCCACTTAAAACTCCCCAGACTCGTAATTTCCTTATTTTTTAAGCTACGACCATGTTCGCACATCAAATTGTAGATGTTTTTAAGGCCTTTAAAAATGCATACAGAGTGATTTAAAAAACATTTTTTTGAAAAAATTATTACGAAAAAAAAATTAATTTCCTTGAATATTTTTTCCCTCGCCCTGTATATGAACTGTGTTAATGTTTTCTTATAAAGGTTTTAATTAGCTTCAATTTATGTTATTACGTCATATTCGAAAGTCTTTTTGGTTTTAGAGAAGGAAATTAAAAACACTCGTTCCGATTCCAAACTGATTTTTTTTAAAATATCTTGAAAAATGTAAATAATAATTTTACGCTTTATTTGTAAAAGACATATCACAAACAATCCTCAACGTAACACAACAGCAACAAGAAACAAAAGAAATAAATATTTTTAAAAATAAACTTTATTAAAATGTACTAAATAATAGGAAATTTCAAAATTTTTATTAAAAAAAATTATTTTTTTTTAACCGTAAGTTGAAGCTAATTAAAACCTTTATAAGAAAACATTAACACAGTTCATGTACAAGGTGACGGAAAAAAATATTCAAGGAAAATAATTTTTTTTTCTCGTAATAATTTTTTCAATTTTTTTTTTAAATCACTCTGTATGCATATTTAAAGGCCTTAAAAATATCTACAATTTGATGTGCCGAACATGGTCGTAACTTAAAAAATAAGGAAGTTACGAGTCTGGGGAGTTTTAAGTGGCGGACCCTGTACTATACTACTCGGAAAATGTAATGACATATGACGTGACCGATTGGCGAAAGAAGGCCCTTATCTACCCTTGTCCTTTTTAATCAACCGTGCGTTATGTCCTCAGAGGTGCTTTATGCGATGTAATTTTAAAAAAATTAGTTGTGGATTGTTTTCAACTAGCAGAGAGAGAAATATAAACATTTTGGAACAATCTGCCCAAATTTCAAGAAAAAATATCAATATGTTTATTTATAATCGATTAAAATGCACGTATCACGAATTCCAATGCAAGTAGAACATCATTCTTTTTTTAAACTTTGGTTATTTCACATTTTTTCATAACTCGTTTATCGTTTTTGGTTTCACAAAAATTTGACGTAGTTATTTGAAATAGTTTATACGTGCAATATCCATAATTAGAAACAAATTCCAAAAAATTGGTTTAAGTTTAAAAAAAAAAATTTTCTTTCCAAACACCACTGTGAAGTACATGTAAAAACCTACACTTTAAAAGAAAAATTGTCCTCCTACGAGTCGACGTACTTAAACAAAATGCGATGGATGTTTCGAAATTGTTGTTCGTTTTTAGCTGTTTGAATAAATATTTTGCGCTAAAATTTAAAGGGAATGGTTCCACCGACTTTCGTTAAAATTCATGAATTGTTACATCATAATTCTGAAACTGTTAAGAAAAGGCAGTTGTTGATGGTTTTTATTTTTTTACAAATTAACAAATTATCAAAAAGTTTTTTTCATACGCCTAGTCTTATTCATAATTTTATTGCAGACAGTTTGGAATTTTTATTATTGCGATACGATTACTATGATCTGAGATAATAAGGAAAATAGCAAAAAGTTTTTATGTTGAAAAATAAATTGTTAAAATTTTACAAGAAGCCATGGACGGATTTAATATAAAATTGCTCACAGCACTTGTTATTATACCTACAACAAATTAAAACAATAAAATTGCTGTAGCGAGAGATTTTAATTCAAATTTTGTTTTAACTCCACTATATACTCGTTCTAGTACCCCCATTGTCTCTGATTAGGTGTTACAGATATGATGAGTTCTTCTATGTCTTGCATTTGAATATAATATGATCCACCGTTTCTGGTTCCCGTCCGCATAATCTACAGTCCATATTGCCGTAGAATTTTCCGATTGTGTACATCAGGTACCTATGTCTTAACAGGAAAGGGTCCTGTTAGAGTCCTGCATTCTCTTCTTATTGAGCAGTTCTTCAGCTTGTGTTGGACGTGATCCTTTAATAAGTGTTTTCCCATGTCGATTTTCTGGAATATTCCTCCAGTGATATTTATGTTTGTTCATGACCCAGTCTGGCGGAAGGTGAAGGTCACCTACCTAATGAAGGTAGGTAGGATATGAGACTAAATGCCCAAGCCATATAGACCTATAAGCCTGTCCTCTTTCCTACTTAAAACGTTGGAAAGACTACTGGACAGGTACGTTAGAGACGAAATACTACGGGAAAACCCCCTTAGTGAGCGTAAATATGCATACCAGCCGGGAAAGTCAACAGACCTCGCGCTGCATGATCTTAATAAGCGACTGACAAAATCATTAGATGACAAAGAAATGTCAGTGGCAATATTTCTGTAGTCTGTTTTTAAACCAGGGGGACTGAATATAGAAGTTCCATTCACACCATAGAAGTAACCAGAAAATACCCTAGAACCTTTTTGGCGTTTTGAGCAATCAACAATACACCACTTCAGTATATTTGTCTGCATTTTATTACATTATATAATGCATCGACCTCCATTTGACCTTTATGTATTTGATACATCATCCATACCATTTACGCAATATAAAGGCACCAAGTAATTAGCCACTTTTATCTTCAGATTTATACAAAAGGGATTAAAAACTGATATATAATGTGCAAACGATAAAATAGAAATTTAAACAAAATAATTTATGACATGAAATTAAAATTTATTATATCTCAAAATTTACGACTATTGCCCTGTGTAAAACCGGCGAAAAGGGATCCAATCACAGATGTATGATTTAGCGCGGTAAATTTGAAACGGTCCTCCTGGTTTAAAGACAGACTATAGATATAGAAGGAACGTTCAATAACGCGACAACGTAATCTCTAACAAATGCTTTGGTAAATAAAATAGAGTCCCAACAGTACTCTGCCAGTGGATTAAAGCCAGCCTAGAAAAGAGGATAATAGTATCCAATCTAGGCAAGGCTGCCATTGAGGCAAAAGTGAGTACAGGCTTATCTCCATTGCTGTGGGCAACCCTTGTTGACAAACTCCTTCGAAAAATTTCCGTGGAAGGCTTTTACTGCCTAGGATATGCTGACGATCTAGCGATAGTAGTCAAGGGACGATTTGCGAACACGATATCAGAGTGTTCACAAAGAGCCCTAAACATTGTCGACAGGTGGTGTAGTGAGGAAGGACTTTTCATAAATCCTCACAAAACTACAGTGGTCACCTTTACATGAAAAAAAGCCTTGGTAGGCCCAAAACTCCTGAGGCTCAATGGAGTGGAAATTCTATTTGCCAGCGAGGTTAAATACCTAGGAGTCATTTTCGATCAAAAGCTGACATGGAATTCCCACATCCAAAAAGTCACACAGAAAGAAACCATTGCCCTGGGAACGCGCAGGCAGATGTGTGGAAAAAACTGGGGGTTAAACCCCCAGTTTTTTCCACATATGGGAGGTTAAACCCCCCATATGGGGTTTAACCCCAAAATGACCCTATGGTTATACACTAGGGTAATAAGACCCATGATAACTATCGGTGGTATGGTGGACGAAGACACTACAGCTTGGAGCAATAAGGCTATTAAGTGGCGTAAAAAGGCTTGTTTGCCTGTGTGCCACTGGGGCCATAAAAACTGCTTCCACGGCTACATTGGAAGTTCTTTTAGATCTGACACCACTACACATATTTATCCAAGGGGAAGCTCGTTTAGTGGCTAATACAAGGCACAACGCCCATAAGGCAACTGCACGGAATAGAGCACTATAAGTTATACTCAGAGCGGATCCCATTTTGGGAATGCCCAAGGACACAATGGTCCCAAAGTATAACTTCAATAAAAATTTTCAAATAAAAATACCAGACAGAGAGGACCGGAAAAACGATGCTTCAATATCTGCGCAAACGATCTGGTATACGGACGGCTCCAAGACAGAACAGGGAGTCGGAGCTGAGATTTACGGGATAAGGTCGAAAACGAAAATCAGGATAAGTCTAGGAATACACGCCACAATATTTCAGGCTGAAGTGGCCGCTATACAGTGATGTGCAAAGGCAATAATGAGGCAAGGCACTGTAAACCAGGCAATTGCCATTTTTTCCGATAGCCAAGCAGCGCTAAAGGCACTCGATTCCATGCAGGTCGATTAAAGACTAGTATGAGATTGTATAAATGCTCTTACGGACCTAGAAAGTCCGCACAAAGTGACCGTGGCATGGGCACCAGGACACGAGGGACACAGGGGAAATGAAAAGGCTAATGAACAGGCCCGGGAAGGGCATCTAAGGCCCTAGTATGACCCGAACCCTTTTGCGGTGTGGCTAAGTCACGCATACGTACATCCATTAACGAATGGGTACAAAATAATTCTCTAAAGTGGTGGAAGAATTTCCCAAGACAGAGACAGGCCAAAATAGAAAGGCTATTAAGATGATGGTAGGTCTTCTAACTGGACACTGTAGGCTTAATAGAAATATAAGTCTATGGGCCTGGCAGAGGACGCAACATGCCAATTCTGTCAAGAGGAAGAGAAACCTCAGTACATGTGCTGTGCCATTGTGAAGGCCTAGCCAGACTGAGGTTCCAAGTACTTGGCAAAGAGAAACCAAGGGGAGATAGCTATACCAAGGAGCTCTTATCAAAACTATGGAGTCTAATACAAAAGACAAAGCTGGATAAGGAGCGCTAAGTAAAATTAGACAAGGAGTGCCACAATAGATCCACAGGAGTCGTGGTGGTCAAAGCCAATCAGCCAACTCCTTTCCAAAATCCAATCTAATCTAATGACCCAGTCTTTGATAACCTCTTTGACTGAGCTTTTGGTGATGCCTAGCACGAATTCTAGGCCTCTTTGTTTAGCGAATTCATCAGCTTTTTTATTGTCGTCTATTCTGGAATGTCCTAGCACCTAGAGTAGTTTATCTCTGTTCCGCTCACCCAGAATTTTGACCTCTTCATGTCAGTGGATGATGCCTTGTTAGAAGCTAAGGGCTTTAAGTGTTACCTGACTGTCTGATACAATGTATATCTGCTGGTTTACCGCGGTTAACGCATCGTCGATTAACATTCTCGTATACGCATTCAAATATAGCTAGAAATTCTGTCTGGAATACAGTGGAGTGATATCCAAAAGAGAGACTAAAACTAACTTGGCCTTTTTTTCACTTAATCCTGCTCCAGCTCCTGTTTCTATCCTAGACGATATATTGTTACAAAAATGTTTATTCTATCCTGAATTATAAAATATATGACCTAAGAGGAACACCTCGTAAGGGAGGTTTCTTAAAATATATTGGCTTGATCAGACTTAGATCATCAGTGTATGGAAAGAATGGTTATTTTCTTGTCTATTCATATTGAATATTAGATATAGTAAATGTATAAAAGAAGTTGACAAATCGGTTCGTAAGGGAACTTCTTGTTGATTTTCCAGCTTGGTCAGATTTAGATCAATAGTATATGAAAGGAATGAATGTTTTCTTTGAAAGTTATCTGCTGAATACCCAAAATAATAGTGTAAGTATAGCAATGATGTAAGCAGAAATACAAAATGTTTATTTTTAAAAATATGACCTTTCTTTAACAAAGTTAATCCAAAAAACCTCGTAAGATTCCAACTGTATTATCCAAAATTTGTATTCACTTCGTTAGAAAAAGGTCATATGTTTTATAATGTAGGACAAAGTATACATTTTTGTAATAGCATATCGTTATTTTATCGATTGTTTATTAAAAAATGACAGATTACCGAGAAAGAAAAAAATATTGACTTATAGCTCCGGTCTAACTGCCCTTGCATAGGAGCTCATTTCTTCATTGTAGGTATGATGTAGTTTTAGGAACAGTTTGATTTTTCTTGTAGAGTCAATATGTAACAAGTAGGGTTTTTTGGCATTTTTTGAACTTTTTTACTCTAACTTAGAATCGCAATATCTTACGTTGTAGTAGTCGTAAAAAGTTCAGTGATGCTCATTTTTTTTAGTTATAAAATAGAGAAAAATATTCTACACTTTTGACGAAATATTACATTGTTTTCGAGTTATTACAAAAATAGTTACGAAAATAACTTCTTATCTCTGAATATATGCATCTAAACAAGCAAGATTTAACACTGCGATTGTATTAAAATGTCAGACTTTTACACTACGATAAAAGTATATACATAAAATTTTCCTCTCTATTTGGCACAACTACATGTTCGGTGATGTTATATTAGAAGTTAAAAGTGTAAAGATGTAAAAAAGGGCGGGTTATAAGACTTTCAAGAAATAAAAATATTTTTTAATAAATATTTCTTCTTCTTGCACCTTTCAGTATTTTTATTACATTGCCTACCCTATCGACGACATCCGAGCTAGCTAACTATTCGTGAATCATATTTCAGCTGAATGTTTCAATCTCACTACTCTTCTTTCATCAGCAACCAATTATCGAATAAATTATCAGCTATTGTGATTCGGCGTGTTCGAAATTTAATATTCAATGTTGTTGTCAAGGTTACTATCGAACCGGGCGGTTTTTAATGGGATACAAAAAAACGCTTTATTTTTTATCACCAATTTATTAAAATATTTAAACCTACCAAGGAACTATATTGTGATGAACATGGGCGCAGCCAGGGGGAGAGCCATGGGGCCCGGGCACCCCCCAAGACGTCTTCCATGAGCCAAAAAGAAGCATAATCTCTATCAGTACAAAGCAGTATCCAAATTATCCCTTGAAATAAATATTTTGTAATTGATGCCAATATTATCTAGTAGAGGAATCTACATACACATCCGTTTTCAACCATTTTCTGAAAAATTATCCTCATCCTCTGGAGATTCCAGTTCTATTGCCCCCCCCCCCAGATGAATTTTCTGGCTGCGCCACTGGTGATGAACAAGCAATTAAGATGATGGGGTTCTCCAAAAATTGTCTTAAATAAGGATAGTAGTAGTCTATGAACGAAGGTTTTTCTAATGAGCTTATGATTTAAATACATTTAGAACAAAGCTATAATGAAGCTGCCACTGGTCATTCAGTATAAGTAATTACACAGGCCCACAAAAAGGAAAAGTTGTCTGCGCCGGGGTATTGACCATACCTATCCCTTGTATTTTGACCCGCTGAACACGAATCTGACCTTAATTTTTCCCCTATACGTCAGGTTTTTTTGTTTAAAGCAAAGAAGTCTAATATTTATATATTTATTTGCTGTTAAAAGAAAAACCTGACGTGCTGGGGAAAAACTAAGATCAGATTCGTGTTCAGCGGCTCAAGATACAAGGGATAGGTGTGGTCAGTACCCCCGCGCAGATGACTTTTTTTGTGTGAGATCGTGCCACACTGAGTGTGGCACAGTGGTAACCAAAAAAAGTGGTCTGCGCGGGGGTACTGACCCTTGTATTTTGAGCCGCTCAATACGAATCTGACCTTAGTTTTTCCCCAACACGTCCGGTTTTTTTTTAACAGCAAAAAAAGTCTGTTGAATCGTAATATTTAATTTAAAAAAAAACCTGACGTATAGGGGAAAAACTAAAGTCAGATTCGTGTTCAGCGGCTCAAAATACAAGGGATAGGTATGGTCAGTACCCCGGCGCAGACAACTTTTTTTTTGTGGGCCTATGTTATCATAGATTTGTATACCGGGTGCCACAAGTTAGTGGCTCCCCCTATATTTCCTTTATTTTTTAACTTATCCATTTGAAATTTGGGGTGCATGAACTACCTGTAAAAATGGATTTTTGGACATAAAAACAGTATGAGACCATTTCCGGTTTACCGGAAAATGACCGCAACTTGGTATTTTTAAATGGAACACCTTGTATATTTTTACATATTTGGATTCAACACAACATTCTGTGTATACCATGAGATTTTCGCGATTTTTTGAGTTGATGTTCAGTTTTTTAAAGCATTTTAAGACATTCGTTTAGAGTGCTTTGGAATACCATTTGTTCTGCGGCAGGTAAAGTCCAAGGAGAAAATATAATTTAATAAATAGTTATTAATGAAATTAAACGAAAAATTATATTTTTCCCTTGGACTTTACCTGCCGTAGAACAAATTTTGAAATTCCAAAGCACTCTAGAGGAATGTCTTAAAATGCTTAAAAAAAAACTGAACATCGACTCAAAAATTCTCAAAAATCTCACGGTATACTCAGAATGTTGTCTTGAATCCAAATATTTAAAAATCGAAAGTTGCTGTCAGTCATTGCGAGGTAAATCGGAAATGGTCTCATACCGTTTTTTATGTCCAAAAATCCATTTTTACAGGTAATTTATGCCAAATTTCAAATAGATAAGTTAAAAAATTAAGGAAATATATGGGGGAGCCACTAGCCTGTGGCACCCGGTATTTTACTGATTCGAATCAATTTAATTTAAAGCCGTTTTAAATATGGAAATACATCGAAGGGGAAACCTCAGCACCAGATTTACCCTCTTGCAATGATTTCCCTTAGATTTCCCGTGATTTCTCCTTCATATCTTCTTAATTTCCCCCAAATGTAATCTCATTAAAATTGACGAGTACATCTAAAATATCTACGTGGTTAGATACGAATATTACAGACTCGAAACCTCGTTATTGTATAGATTACCTATACATAAACCAGTGTTTTCCTATACAATAAATCGTATTGTAAAATCTTATGCGATAAATATTTAAAAAGAGTTTCTTTCTACGATATTCTACCAACCTTTCTAAATAATTGAAAAATGCGAATGACATTGAATAAAGATACATTAGGAGTACTAATAAGTCACATCCAAAATATAATATACCGGGTGGCTCAGCCGATAGGGACACTCTTGTAACTTTTGGATGGGCGAATGGGTTTTTTTCAAATTTAGTGCAGTGAAAAATTATTATTATTATTATTATTTATTTAATCATAAATTTAATACAAAGAGAAGGTAGACATTATTACCAATGAAAACTTAAAGTTAACAATTGACTATATTGCAGACCCGTTATGCTTTATTTTTAATAAATGTATAGAGTGTGGAAAAATTCCTACACATTTTAAAAAAGCAATAGTGAGGCCACTGTTTAAAGAGGGAGATAAATGTAATAATTCAAACTATCGTCCCATTTCCCTAACATTATCAATAGCACAAGTATTCGAAAAAATCATTAAAAAGCGGCTGTGTAATTATCTAGAAAAAAATAATATTATTTCTGAAATGCAATTCGGTTTTCGAAAAAACCTGTCAACACAGGATGCGATAGCTAAATTAACATCTTTAGTATATAGCGCGATTGATGGTAAGAAACCATGTTTGGGTGTGTTTGTCGATCTGGCAAAGGCCTTTGACACTGTGAGTCACAGGCTTTTGCTAGATAGACTTGAGCACCTTGGTATTAGGGGTAATGTACTAAAATTATTTAATAGTTACTTAGAAAATCGTGGACAAATGGTAGAAATAAATCAAGTGCTCAGTGACGAGGAAACCGTGACTTGTGGAGTACCACAAGGAACGGTCCTATTTAGTATATATTTAAACCAGTTACTTACCTTGCAATCATCCGGAACCATTATCTCGTATGCTGATGACACGGTTATTCTCTATACGGGGTCGCCTTGGATCGATGTAAGAACAAAAGCCGAAAATGACCTAGAAAAAATAAACACCTGGTTCAATGCTAATTTGTTAACAGTAAATGTCAACAAAACAAAAGTTATACCGTTTGCGTCGTTGGAAAAATTCTTACCGGATTACAGCACTGTACCTTTTGGTGACCAAAGTATTTCAACCGTATCCTCTGTCAAATACCTTGGCATATATATTGATTCCTTTTTAAAATGAGATGTTCATATACAAAGCGTCATTAGAAAGCTGCGAGGTATAATTCCTAAAATGTATCAACTTCGCTGCATTCTTTCATTGAACCAACTCAAGATATTGTATTATGGTTTGGTAGAATCAATTGTACAATACGGAAGGTGGTGGGGAGGTATAAGAAAAACTAACTTATTACCTTTAGACATAATTCAAAAAAGAATATTAAAAGTCATGTACAACAAACCCTTGAGATATCCTTCCGACCAGTTATATAAAGAATTAGGTATATTTGATGTAGGCAGTTGTTTGCAAAAACCACATGTTTATTTTTATTTAATAACAATCAATACATCACTTCAATAAACCATTTATACAATACTAGATTTAACACGGGAGCTCACTTATTTTTACCCAGAGCACAGAAAACAATCGGACAAAGATGTTTTTCTTATATCGGACCTAGATTGCATAATATTTTACCCGAATTCCTTAAACTTATGAATATAAGACATCTCTATAAGAAACACTTGAAACGCTGGCTTACTTTATCCGACCGAAATACGGTGCATAATATTATAGATCCTTAAAAGAGAAGAAAAAAAAAGAAGAATGTGTATTGGCCCTTTAAAAAATGAAATCACAGTTTATGTTCGTTTGTACGCTTACGTTGTTGCATATTTCTGTTTGTACGTATGTGTAATTTATTTTGGTTATTTGGTTAAGTAAAGTATTTATTTGGTGTATTATCATCCAATTGTTTAAACTGTTTGTTTATATTGCTGTCTATATTGTTTATGTTGATTATATTGTTTATACTTTAATATTGTTTATACTAAGTCATCATTCCATCCAGCCACAGTGTTGTGATGGAATGATTAGCCCATAGACAGGCCCTTATGTGGACCTAAATGGGCTTACACTTCTTTGTATACCTTTATTATCGTTATATTTTATTATTATCAATAAACATTATTTCAATAAAACATTACATTATTATGCATATCATTTTCTTCGTAATTTAAAGATCTAATTAAATAACAGGTTGTCCCATAGGGGTTCCATTAAAAAAAAATAGTTTTCATTGAAAAACCAATATTGTTGAACTTAATGAAGAATAAATCGTGTTTAATGTTAGTATCTGAAGAGATAATATTTTAAAAGTACTTTCAGTCTGATTTTTAACAATTTTGGCAAAATCGCGGCCTTCTATGATTAAAACTAAAAATTTAAAAAATCTATATTTTTTGGAAATCAAAATAATAGTCAGATCATATGCATTTTGGCCAGCAGCATCCAAATATATAAAAATATACAGGTTGCCCCAATTAAAAATTTGATTTTCATGTCAATTACATCGAAAACGGAAGTCGGCCATTTTGGTTCTTTACATCAGATAATTGGAAACTTCATCCCATATCACTACACCAAATTTGAAAAAAATCCATTCTTCCGTTCAAGAGTTACAAGAGTGTCACTATCGGCTGAGCCATCGACTGAGTAGGAAATTTTGGGGGAGGGTTCGATTTTCTCAAATAGGGTGGAATCGAAACATAAATCACCTTCAGACCAAGGGGAACAAAAAGGTATCAGGATAAAAATGCGTCCTACACGCGGTATCGCCTCTACGCTCTGAATTGGAATTTCAAATGGTAAAATTCGAAAATCGAAAAATTTAAATTCAGAATAATTATGAAACCATGGAATTGAAAAATGAACTCCTAATGGTAGAGCCTCTGACCAATGGGAACAAAAAGTATTGTATTAGGGCAAAAATGCATTAGACGTGCAGTTTCGCCATTATGAAAATTATATACCTTAGCTATTGCATTTTTTTCTCTTTGTATCATACAATACGACTTTTTCTGATTTTCCCTTGTTTCCTCTTGAGTTCTTGCAATGTGCATACCAGATTTCCCCTGCGATTTGCCTCCCAATCGAGATCTTTTAAATTTGGAAAATTGTAGTCTGGCTATAAAGCGTGGTTTGAAAAAGTTAAATCATTTCGGTTAAGTCTAAGTCATCTTCATATCTAGTTTTGAACGTAGGGCCAGTTTTTACTACTTAATTACTTACCAATGACCAGTTGGAGCGTTATTATAGCCCTCTTTAAATAATAATTTTATGAGCAAATTGGCAACACCTTTATTGATAAATTTATCTTTATTTAATACTATTTTTACATTTGTTTTGTAAATAATCAACTCTCAAAGTTAGTGACGTAGCGTGGTCTGAAGGTAGCATTTTTAGGGACGCTGCTTTTAAATGAATGATCGTTGCGAATATAAAAATAAATAAAAAAAACTGAATAACCACCAACATGGAACGTGAACCGAGCCGAAATTCGTCTAAACCAATTCCGGTACACGAAATAAGGAATTTTTTGGTTTTCTCCCTTCTATTGGGAGGCGGTAGGAAAAAAGAAATATCGATCGTAGTAGTCGTGGATGGAAGAACTGGATTCACGTCGACGAGATCTACAAGATGAGATCGAATTCGACCAAATCGAATGCGCTCGTTCCTGAAATACGAGGAGGTGGTCCTAATAAAGGGATGTTCCACAAAAAATGTTTACGAATTGATTATTTTATAGAGAAGATTGTTGAACACAAAAAGAATACGTTTTGCAGAGGGATCAGTCCCACTCCCAACCCCATAGGGTTGCGAGAAGGAGGAGGCGAAAACTTCGTTGCCAGTTTCTTAAAAATACCCTCGTCGTTGGTTCACGGTGGGCTCAACTCTACACAACATTTTCAAAATTGATTTGATAAGTTGTACCGTTTTCGAAGAATAAGCTGCGGAAAATTTAAGTTTCACAGCAGTAGAAGTTATGAAAGAGAGAGGCTACGAGAGAATAACGAGGAGGGGGTCAATGCAAGACGGAAAAATGAGCACCTATTTTGAGTGAAAGACATTCCGAGGGATCATCCAGGGAAGGCGGGCAAGGATAAGGTATTTGTGTGGCAGTGAAGAACGAATCTTAGGACCGAAAGAAATAAAAAAAATGGCAAAGATGCGCTTGAGTAGTTTGGTGCTACGTGTCGACAAAGCTTTTTGCAGGTGTAAGTGTAAGGCTTAACTGCTTGCTTCGCGGCGCTGAGCTTGCTGTGCTGAGCGGCGATGAGCGAAAGTTTAAATATATGTGGTCGAATATATTGCTACCCTACCACTTCAGTTTACAAAATGTCTCGTTTAAGTTAAGAGTTTGCGTGCATAAAATAAATTTGAAATGAACAACTTATGGAGAATTCCACCATTTATACCCCGATTTAAGAAAATATCCAAACAAATTCTTCGAGTACACTAGAATGTCAATGGATACGTTTGACAAACTACTAAGCAAAGTTGAAGATTTTTTGTATACCAAATAGCACGTCTACTTTGAATTTCTGATATTAAAATTTCGACATCCATGTCGCCACACTGCGCTTTCAAAACAAACTGATTTGTATTTGTGCAGTATAGTTCAGCGCATCGGAGGACGCTCCGCGCTGTAACGCATTAAGTTACGCCACCTGCATTGTATTCTACTGATTTGTAAATAAAGCACCGCTTACCGCAGCAAGCTCAGCGCCACGCAGCAAGCAGTTAGGCGTTACACTAAGGTGGAAGCGCGAGAATATGTAGAAGTTGCGGGAGAGATTGTGGTGGGATGGTGCAATAAAAATGAGATCTCAAAGTGCCCACGTTGCGACTTGTGAATACGACTGAATTCTGAAGATTGGAAGTGGAAAAATAATTCTAAAAATGAACCGGAGGCGGCTAATAGGGAACGTGAGCTGGGTTTAGACCTTCGTGGGACGGTTAGTTATACCCTACCCTCGATGCGATAGTAATCCTGCTCAGTACAAGAAGAACCGCAGGTTCGGACATTTGGTTCACGCACTCGCTCGAGCGGGCGAGGGTGCGAAGCCACCATCCGTGATGGAGGTTTCGCAAACATACGGTTGCAGTCATGTTAAATAAATCTCTGCCAGAATAGTTTTCTCTCAATTATCTCGTTACCTAAATTAGGTATAGCCAATGTTGTAGAAAATGAAAAGAGCTACAACTTTTGTTTAAACTATTTGTCTCTATTGTTAACATTTTATGATTTACAGTTGTCAGAATGGTGAAAATGTGTGCTTCACTGCAGCTTTTTGCAATTATCTCTGCCCCCGTTGCTCCTATGTAGTAATTATATTTTATCAATATTGTAGATTATAAAATTCTCCAAAACTTTTGTACAAACAATTTTCTTCCATGGAAAACTCTTTTAAATTACAACAGCTTGAAGTTTGAAAAATAATTAAATTTTCGAGTTGCTGTAATTTGTAAGAAATTAATGATGGAAGAAAATTGTTTAAACAAAAGTTTTAAGAAATTTTGTAATCTAAAATACTAATAATAACTAATTAGTAGGAGTAATTGGGACAGACACAGAGATATTTGCCAAAATCTATAGTGAAGCATACATTTTTATTTTTTTGAACGAGCGTAAGTCGTAAAGTATTAGTAACAGAGAGAAATTGACAGATGAGTGGAAACTTGGATAAAATAATTCTTTCAAGAAATAACACTACTGTAGTCAATTTTATTGTTTATGCAAAATTAATAATGAGTGTTAATAATGTCGGGTCACTGGAGCAGACATTTTCCCGAAATTCAAGAAACTTTTTTAAAACTGGAGCTGCTGCTGTAGCTTGTACAATAATAATAAAAAAACACATACTCTTTTACAATACCATAATTTATATTTCAGGGATTTAAAAAAATAGACTTAGTGCCTTGAAACACGGGAATTTATTTTAATTTTGCATTTCTACTAGTAAACATTTAATAAACGCGTGTGAAGTTAATCAAATAACAAATATTGAGGATATGTATCAATTTCTCGCTTCAAGTAGAAAACAATATCTCCTTATGTATAACTATTAATCATATCCATCAACTATCTAGTTTTCTTTTTAGATTGTGTTATTCTTTGAATACAAACAAGCAAACATGCCCAGTTCAAGAAAAATGATTCTTAAACACGTGATGTCGGTGATTTGCACAAAAATGAACCGAACAAAACAACTGCCCTCTGACGTAATGGAAACCCCTCTGAATCGATGTCTAAATACATTCGACATCACTTTATTAGGTAAGTAATCAATTCCTCGTCCATTTTATTTCCATTTAGGAACTAAGAAATTATTAATAAACCCTGAAACTGACATGGATATGAAACTATCCCGTAATATTAGTGATTCTTTAATTAGACTCTGCTATAAAATCCAGCTGAGGTTATTTTAGTTCGTAATAAAGTTCAGTAATTTATTTCTCATTTATCTTATTAACTTCCATGAAAACCGGTTTTATTAGTTATTTCTAGCTTAAAATAATGATGGATAAAAGGGAGAAAATGACTGAAATAATTATTTGTGCAGTAAAATAACATCGAACATTTTTAAAAACGCTGACCATGTTTTTTTACCCTTTTCAGTGATGTCTTTATTTAGCTTCTACATATCCATCATTCCGAATTTTTAAGCTTTAGCGGCAGGCTTGTTATCAGAGAGCATTTGAAATTTTCATATATCAAATTTCATGTAAATTAGCAATAATGTTGCATTACGGAAATCGTATTTTATTTGCGCGGCGCCTTCGCCAAATATTGAAATATTTTCAACCAAAAAAAATTTTGTTTCCAAGTTTTGCTCACCTTGCAGTTTGAGAAACATTTCTTAGGAATCGCTTATAGCCGGAGACCGAGACCTTCGAAATATTCAAAATAAAAGTGGTCTATGCAACTCGCGAACACACAAAAACTGAAGTCATATTCTTATGTAAAATGATCTGCCGAATTCGAATATGGAGGTCGCGATTTGATTTGGAATCCGCGAAAATACAATATTTTATGTTTCTCATCCCATAACTTCGTTAATAGACCAGTTGGATGCTGTAAAAGCTCAGTGTAAACTGGATGCACGTGACGTAACGCTAAAAAAATTTTTTTTGGATTCTTTGTACGATAGAGAATATAGATCCGTGGGTCGCGCCCCCTCGAAGGTACCCGCTTCATTGTTCAAATCAACAAAATATGATTTTTATATGAAAAATGCGTATTTTTTTTTACGTTTGCACGAATAACTTGGAATCTGAGGGTTTTAGGCCAAAATCTCATTAGACAAAAGTTGTTCGCAATAAAAAAATACACAAGATTTGTGGGTTTTAATACCCCATTTTTTCAATTAACCATGTTAAAATGGCTATTGTTTATAAAAAAAAAATCGAAGAAATGCAAGAAATTTCTCGAATTTTTTAAAGTTATTAATAATCATCTTAGCTTAACAAAACTTTAGCTCAAGTTACCTCAATATATCATAAGTAAGCCATAAAATTTTCAGGGCGATCGCTCATGCGGCTTTTGTTTAATTGTTATGAGAAGATGGCAGTGCATGAATGAGTACTCTTATTTGCAAAATAGCTGGACGCCTGAAAAAAATTTTTTATTTGCCAAAAAAAATATGAGAGGTTCCTGGGGGGTCTATTCATCGATTCCAGGTGCTAGAATATTCATTTTAATTTTTTGGGAGTCATGGGAGTGTTTTAAAAATACTTTCAATTTGTTAATGTTAAACAAAGTTGAATAACCCTCTTTTTTCCACTTCTGCAAGTTGGTGTTGATAGTGCTTGAGTCAACAAAGCTATTCGTTTTTGAAATTTCATGATAGCTTTATTAGTTGCTGAGTTATTTACGTGTAAAGTTTATAAACAATTACAAACGTTATAAACAAAATTTTATAATTTTTCAAAAAGTTTCTCAAAGCTTCAACCTTCTATTATTTAGATACAAACTGAACATTTATTTAGAGCAACGATAAGAACATTAAAAGCTACATGGAGAAGAGCTCTGACGCGCGCGCGGGCTCGGCGTTTCGAGCGCTTCAAACTGCTCGCGTTTTCTAAAACTCGATTTTCTCTCGATCTCTTCAACATTTTTGAGTGATTTTTTTTTTAAATCGGGGTAGCGGAAACTGCTGCATCGTTTCAAATCACTCTTGTATCCATATCTCCAAAATTCGAATATGAAAGTGATGAGAGAGTGAGTTCTAGTATGAGTGTAGCAAGCGAATCAGACGAAGAAAGTCCTGTAAAGAAAAAAGCTAAGAAATGATGTAAATTGTATGAATCTACATGTAATAAATATATATAAGCTTATTATCTTGTGTTCTTTTTTAAAATAAATAATATTTAGTCATTTGATCTATCCAATCCCAGGAACTTCTCAAATTTTTTTTGGCAAATAAAAAAAATTTTTCAGGCGTCCAGCTATTTTGCAAATAAGAGTACTCATTCATGCACTGCCATCTTCTCATAACAATTAAACAAAAGCCGCATGAGCGATCGCCCTGAAGATTTTATGGCTTACTTATGATATATTGAGGTAACTTGAGCTAAAGTTTTGTTAAGCTAAGATGATTATTAATAACTTTAAAAAATTCGAGAAATTTCTTGCATTTCTTCGATTTTTTTTTATAAACAATAGCCATTTTAACATGGTTAATTGAAAAAACAGGGTATTAAAACCCACATATCTTGTGTATTTTTTTATTGCGAACAACTTTTGTCTAATGAGATTTTGGCCTAAAACCCTCAGATTCCAAGTTATTCGTGCAAACGTAAAAAAAAATACGCATTTTTCATATAAAAATCATATTTTGTTGATTTGAACAATGAAGCGGGTACGTTCGAGGGGGCGCGACCCACGGATCTATATTCTCTATCGTACAAAGAATCCAAAAAAATTTTTTTTAGCGTTACGTCACGTGCATCCACTATGAAACAGCACCCAACTGGTCTATAATAGCAATTAACTCAGCTTGAAAATTTGGACACATATATTTCGAAACATGATGAATCGATTGCCATACATAAAATTAAATTAAAGATACATTATCTGGTGGAAAAAAAATATTTTCGCCCGAGTTCACATGAATTTTTCAGTAGCGACATTGAAAAAGTCTGTATCGAGGAAACTTTTTTATTATTGAAGATAAAATACTAGTATAAACGAGTGAAATGTAGTTTAAGGTATGAATTAATTTTTGAAAAACATAAAATCGTTGTTTACAATAGTTTGGTGGTCATAGAAGTATAATAAGCTTGAGCGTTGTACGCGCTGCATTAAATTCTGGGTGCACCATGCACCAGATCATGAAATGACACGGTACGGCATTCGTTTCCAGATGTATTCATAAAGTAATATTGATAATATTATACTGGGTAATAGAATTCTGCAGTAGCACACAATGAATACATTTTTATTCGATATATGCACACTTGCCTTCACATAAACAGCTTATGGAACAAAGTACATTTGCTTTAGCACAGGAACATGATTTGTTACAAATTAGGTGTTTGCACTTACAAAATGGTGTTATGTTTAGAAAATCTGTCTTCGCATTAATTGTCACCGTGATTGGCATTATGTTGCTGTCTGTCTCGGGCTATCCAAATTCAAAAAGGTTTGGTATTTTTGGCTGAACGAAATAGGCAGTTTTGAAAAAAAAATTGTATAACGAATTCGGAATAATTTTAGAAGCACATTCTTTATCAGCTGCAGATTTACATAATTGAATATCTGTTTTTAAGACTTTAGCAAGTTGGTAGATGTCAGAATGTAGGTGACAAGAAGAATTGGTCTGTCCGGCAACATCCTTTTATCTGATGACTAAGATGTGCTCTTTTCTGGCACGTTCAACAATTTTATTATTTTTGCCTTTGAACAAACATAACTAGACAACTTTGAACCCCTTGCAATTATTAGTAATTTATCTCTGAAATGTTACTTTAATTTCTTTGAAATCTCATCTGAACTTGGATATGATTCAGTCCAATAGATGTATTTAGTGGCATATATGTATGAAGATGGTGACGAATTTGAGGTATTGTTAAAACTTCAGCATTTACCATACAATTTTTTCTAATTTTAATAAGGCTTGCAAAAACAGGTCTTTAAATTGAAGAATATTAGTTTTGTCTTGTTTCTTTGAAGTATTAGTTTTTTTTTAAATCTAATATACATAAATTGTGATAGTTCAAATCATTTGCTATCATGTATATGCAACTGTCGCTGAATCCTTGAATTCCATATAGTATTTCCTCGTCGTTTAACTCCTTAGCTTTCTGGAAAATTTCGTTTTGCCCGTTAAATGGCCCTACATACAGTTGCTTTCGGTTTCCTTTAATGTCGCGTTCTTTATTGCAAATAAGACATTTTTTAGAAGTACCCGTATTGTCGGCATTTTTCATAGGAACATGTATGTTTTCATAAAAAATCCTCATATACATCTTCTACACTTGGCGTGATAAACGGGATTCTTAGAAATAAAATTTCCTTATTTTTCAAATGAGCTCCCATTGCCACTGATATATTGTCCGATTTAAATGACGCCGAGTGTAATAGTTTTGCGTAGTTTTCTTCTGCAACATTCTAAACAGTTTCTGAAGTTCCTGCCTGATACACAATACACTGATCAAAGTCAATGTTGACCACAGATAAAGGTAAAAAATTATATTTAGGAATATGCACGTGTTTACATTAAAAGTTTGTCACCCGATCTCTTCATGTTATACCACTATTATAAATCATAAACCACTTGAAAATATTGAAAATATTGAAAATATTATGTTTTTTTTTAAACAACAATAGTAGAGTGTTTATACCGGAGCTGAGCCTCCCCCCACCACTTTTCGTGACGATATAAATATATAAAATAGAAATCAAAATAAAAACCGGGAAATAAATCCCTGCTTCTCTCCCGCCCTCCACTCCGGAAGCGGGATTGATTGCCCGGCGGATCAATTTACATTTTCAATCAATGAAGTTGATCTGCCATGTAATTAATCCTAAAGTTCTAGTAATCATATAGTGGCGACAGGTTTCGAACCGTCTACACCCTCGACGATCAACCCAAAGACCAGCGCTTTACACTATGCGACCACCAGAACCCCGATTTTTTGTTGTTTATTATTTAATATGTACTTCCAATATATTTGATTTTATTCTTTTTTATTCTTAAAACTGCTTTTTCTTTGTTAATATTTGTTAATTTGAAGCGAATAAGTATTTAACTAATTTTTAAGTGCAAAAATATTAATTTCTAATGTTTCTTTGCTAATATAATACCACACCTACTGACAATATATTTAACTGTAGGCATTTACCGGTTTAAAATTTTAAGGGTTTCCTACCTGCCGTTTTTACCTACCTTATGTGTACTACAGAAAACATCGACAAAGCATATTATTTAAAATTCTATATTCATCTAGATGGAGCTAACAGTATTGATTTAACAAACTAACAAAAAATATATTATAGATACAGGGTAGGTATAAAATTACATCATATTTTTCTTAAATTAATATTTCTTTTTCTTTTGCATTGAATTGTTACCGAAAAATATTAAGACTGCTGGATGACATCAAAATGTATATACAGGGTGTTTATATAGTACGAGACTACTGATTACGTCATATCTTTGTTAAATGTATGTATTTCTTTTGCATTAAATTAGTGCTGAAAATCTTATAATTTCGGTCCATGGAATTAAAATATATATAGACAGGGTGTCTATATAGTACAAGACACTTGATTACGTCATATTTTTTTGTTAAATGTATGCATTTCTTTCTTTTGCATTAAATTAGTACTAAATATCTTAAGATTTCGATCCATGGAATTAAAATATATATACAGGGTGCATATATAGTACGAGACACTTGATACTTTTTTATTTTCTGCATTTTTTCTTTTGCATTGAATTATTACCGAAAATATTAAGATTTCAATCGTTGTCATTTTGGTAATGTCATTTTATTATTATTTAATATATCTTGTGGTGAGAGAGAACACTGTTTAACGTAGCTTGTAGGTATCGGATCATCAGCTGGGGGATTCACCATGTTGCTTCTTGAGATGATTGCGCTATATTGGCGATTTTTATAGTTTAAGTAAAAATTTGTGAATAAAAAAATAATTTTCCAAATACTGATGTTTTATTTCTTACACACTTAATATAAAAATATAAATAATAAGTTTCCAAATACTGGTGTTTTATTTCTTACATACCTAATATGAAAATATAAATAATAATAATAAACAAGTACAAAAAAAACAATATAAAAAATATGTACAAAAAAAAAACAATATGAAAAATATCAATCGGAGTCCGAGTCCGAATCGCTGGCATCCATTGGCACCGTCTCCAGCGACCAAGCTGACGGTGAAGATGGCCTGCTGGGTAGCTCTTCCTCGGAGTCCAAGTCGCTGGCACCCATTGGTTCTGTGACCATAGACCAAGCTGATGGTGAATATGGTCTGCTCGGCGGCTCAGCTTCCATGGACCAGCTACCACTGTCTGGATCCCCTTCACGCCCCAGATCTCCATGGCTGGGCACAGACACCACCCAGCTACTGCTATCTGGACCATCTCCATCGTATGATAGAGCAACCTTCACGTTGTACTCCCAGAAGGACATTGTTGTTTCCGTGGAGTCGCTCGAACTGACAATATTGTCTTGAGTAGCCATTTGTCTTTCAGTTTTGCAGTTTAACTGAGGACCAAGCGGTGAGAAGTTTCTTATATAAACACATTCCCACTCCACCACAACCAACATAAACGAGAGTGGGGTAGTAACTTTCTTATACACGTACCATCAATGTCACCACCCCCATAACCAACAGCAGATGAGTTTCTTATAGACTATTTTAAATTTCAGAATCCGTTTCTGCGTCGGATTCAGATGGATCACTTTCAGAGGACACTGCTTCAGCTTCTGAGAATGTTTGTCGGTATCCATTTGTAGTGCTATCGGCCGGACCAGGTGGCTCCTCTGTAACCCACGATAAATATGAACACCACTCGCCGGTTTCAGGATCCTGATACCTTACTTCTTCATACCATATCAATGGTACAAAATTCGATAATATCGAATCACTGGTAGAGGAGACTGTTGGATCTTGGATTGTGACCATGTTAAATGCACAAACTCAAATGAATAAGAGTTCATTATTTCTTACTAGGTATATAAGTCGATATACCCCCACTTTATTTTGCACTTAAAATAGATAGTAAAAACAAACATTTTTCATAAAAGGAGATATATTTATTTACAAAAAAAAAAAAAGAAACATATTTATATAAATTATTTAAAAATTAATCTAAGGACTAATCACTTATACAATTACTTAAACTAAACTATTTACAATATTAAACTATTTACATTTTAACTTTTTTTATTGTTATTGCAAATGTTGCAGATCTCCACAGGTCTAATTTGATGGAGTGGCTCGCTGCAAGATTTGCAATAACCCCTTTCCCCGTCTGTCAGGCGCGTTGTGGAGTGAAAGTCTACGTGCCGATGCAACGCCAGGTCGACACGTCGTTGGTACCCCATATAACAACCGTAGCACAGTTGATACTCTGCACCATCCCTTGCGTCGACAGCCACATATGCCATAGTGGTGCAGAATATTTCATTCCTGGGGTGGTGTCCTCTTAGGAGATACTTATCGGTGAGCTCCATTTCTTCTTCATCGTCTGATGCGTCTGCAACTATGCCATCGTCAGCAGTATCAAGTTCGACTTGTTCCAGTACGACAGCATCATCACCTTCCTCACCGTCCACATCTCCTGGAAGAACACCCTCCTCGACGTCAACAACTTCCACTCCGGCTCCAACAACATCCCCTTCGGCAGCTATATCGGCGTCTCCTTCATGGTCGTTCCACATATTGTTAATGCCGTCCACTTCCGCCAACCAATCCAAAAATTCTAGATTGGCACATCCTCTGGGTACACCCATCATAAAATTAGGAACAGCAGCCATTATAAGAGTAAAAAATTAGTTCGTAAACGTAGAGTGTCGAAAATCAACTGAATCGTATCAAGTCTCCTCCTTATTTATATGCAACCGGTGACGTCATGACCCCCACACCTTGGATGACATCAGCACCCTCAACATTACTTAAATGCGAATGAATACGAAGAGGAGCACAGTTATTTTTCTGCTTTCGTACTGCATATACTATAAAGTATTAACAAGTGTTAAAATGCCTTTTCCAAAAGAATGGGAATCCAAACCAACCATCGCTGCATACCCATATAGTACGCATAACCAAATTGTGTGTCATAATTGTTACGTGTCCTGGCCGAAGGAGTACATAAATTCATGTACGGGATTATGTAGAAAATGTAGAGATGCGAATCCTGTGCCAATTAAGAAAAGCCAAGGGGTTCAAGGAAGAGATTCAGGCGAGCGCCAAGAAAATGAATGCCGCAAGTGTCTGCAGCTGTTAACTCGCACAAATTTCGGAGTAATCAGAGATGTTTGTGATGTGTGCAAGGTGGAACATCCATTAAGGCAGCGGTGTCTCTCTTGTGATAGATACAAAGACGATTGTTGGAACAATGTGTGTAGGATGTGTAGAGGAGGTAAAATATTGTGCGAGAATGTTGGTCATTTTTATGGGAATTTTGTGCATCACGAAAGAAAATGCTGGTGTGTTAATCAAGAAATCCAGTTGTTAAGGCATGAGATTATTTCATGGAATTAAGGCATGGAATTTTATGAAGATGTAAAATTTCTTTCTTTATTGTATTTGGATTTAGAATAATTTATATTTTGTCAATAAAATATATTTAAATTAATTTGTTTTTTTTTCTTCTATTAACTTACTGAAATATAAAATGTAAATAATATTACAGTGAAATAAAGCTATTCAATAATGAATTTTAGACATTTAAATAAAACACATTAATGTCGTATACATATTTTATTTCTATATTACTGATACACAAGTAAATATATTGATTATGTATATTTTACATTATTCAAAATTTAATAAATTACACAACATCCTTTTTGTCAATCCAAGAGTTGTGTTCTTTGGAAATTCCCATCCATTTAACAAATATTCTGTTTCTTTTTTTCCTTAACACCTTCTCCACTAGATATATATCGGGATATTTAGTTTTTTGTAACTCCATTTCATAAAAACATCCTTTAATTGGTTGGGCATTCATATCTTGAAGCTGATAAGTTGTTGGGTTAGTTATGTTTATTTTCACAATTTTAAAAAGTTCAGTTGAAAAATTGACTGTAAAACCTTTCTCAAATACACCTTTGTATGCACTTATTCGGACTACGTCACCAACATGAAACTTAGGTTTTAAAGCAATCCTAATATTGTCATAAACACTCAATTTTGTGGTTGGTTTTACATCAGCAGGCTTCATACCAATCGTACGATGTACTTTGTTGTTGTACATATTTGTAATGTTGGCTAGAATGTCGAACCATTTGTATTTACCTCTAGCTGAGAATTCTTTATATAACCAATTTTTCAATGTCCGTATCACTCTCTCCACAACTGCTGCTTTCTTTGTACTATACGTCGAGTAATGATTAATGGAATGCTTCTTCATTAAAGTGGAAAAGTGTTTGTTGTAGAATTCGGTACCCTGGTCGCTTTGAATATTCTTAGGTGTGTAGTTTGATTTTTGCAAAATGCTTCTCATGCCCTTCGTAATTTCAATTGCCGTTTTATTTCTTAAGGGTCTTGTCCACACATATTTTGAGTAGCAGTCAATCACTACGAGAATATATCGATAACCTTTATTCTCATTAGCATGTGGTTGCATTTCAGCCAAATCAATTTGCCATAAATCACCGTAACCCTTGATGATTGTTCTTCTTCTACGAACATTTTTACGGGGTAATCTGTGCAGCTCCTCCACAATACCCCTTTTTGTTCTACTAATTTCCATGATAACTTCTTGGCTCCAATGCGAAAGATACACCTAACTGATAGATGTTTGCAGACAGACTAATTTCTAATAAGTTAATTCTTCTAATTTAACAAGTTTCTCAATTAAATTATTAATCTGTTTAGTGTTTAGAGAAACTGCATTTTCAACTTCTTTATGTTTTTTATCAGTATCTTTTTGTATTTGTTCATTAACATACTTTTTCATTGCTGCAATAACTTCTTCTTTTTTTCTTTGCATTTTATCATCAACGTACTTTCTCACAGCACCACTAACTAAGCCAGCTTGATCATTAACTTTATGCATTTGCTCATTAACATACTTTTTCATAGCTACACTACTTAAGTCAGATTGACTATTGACATAATTTTTCATTGCTGCAATAATTAAGTCACTGATCTCATCCATAGCCTTGTGGATGTCTGCAAAGAATGTAGCAAATCGGTTTTCAACATAGTTACGTGTTACACCATCCTTACTATCTACCGGTTCTCCAATGTTCTTTAAACGTTTATTCTGGATATCAAAGTGATTATCTGTGGTGAGGTTAAAGCCAAGACCTGGTGGACCGCGTACGACTAATGATTTATTAGCGCCGCCTCTTCTACGTCCAAACTTGTCAATTGTGTTGTGAACAGGTAGCATTTCTGATTACATCTGATCTGATTTAAGTATTTCACAATATATTATACTTCCCAATTAGATATATTCACAAGAAAATTTAATAAAATCAATTTTTCTTTTTTTTATTTAAATTATTACTTCCTACGTTGACACTCCTTACTGGAATTAAATTTAATTTCGCTAATAGATTATTTTTTCTTCTCTCATTTCCTCCAACAAACTAACTATTTCATTGTTAACACCACTGTTACCTGCCATTTTTGAACTATACAGCAGACGTAGACGATCCACCAACTCTTTCGGTTTATTCCAATAAACATAATCCACACCTCTACTATTGTATAATTTCTTAATAGGCATACCCGAACCTATTCTAGATCTCGTCGTTACTGTAGGAGATAACAGTGGTTTTATAATTTCACTGAATTTCTTCCATTTCTTTACTTTCAAACCCAGACTTATATCATAGCGGTTATACGGTGCTTTTGTCTTATTTAATATTTGCCGATATATTTCACGCTCATCTCCAATAAAAGTTTCATCACTACGTAGAACTGATGGATATTTCATAAATATTACATCATACAACTTAGAACTGCCAGGATACTTTCCCACTCGCTTATTACCACGCCACAAGGTAATATTTCCACCAGAAAAGCGTATTTCGCTATTACCTATTAGTAGTTTATCTGTGTTGGGATCTAGACGCACACCGTATACACTATCATATTTATGATTACCAGACTTTACATTTTCTACATGTTGTTTGATCACATCACCCTCTTTTTCTGCACTGCTAAGGATACTTTCTGAACCTGGGGTACTCATTAACGATGATCTCGGTGGTGTCTCCATAAAATATGCTTGACTTGCATTATTCTCATCATCTTCATCACTAGTTTCAGATGCTGCTTTAAATGCACTGGTACTAGCTCTTGCACCCCCTGGTGTTTGTGTCTGTGTTGGCACATTATTTTGTGATTTTACCTTTGAAGCGGATGATAAGTCTTTTAAAGGTGTGGTTATAGGTTCATATATCTTCTCCAACGTTAATTTATTCTCAGCATCTCTATTCTTGAGAGAATTGAATTTCTTACGTACGGAGTCGGTAGCCTCAACTAATTGACGTTTCAGACTTATTTCAGCTCCCACATCTCTATCCATATTAGCTTTCTGCTTAATTTCGCCGATGTAATACCGACGCTGTCTGCAGATCGATTGAAGTCCTAATTACAATTCTTTATGGATATATGAAACTATCAAGTCCTTTCCTGTATCTCCCCTCGTTTACTTCTCTATCTTTGTCAATTACAAGAAACCCATATCTTTCTTTCCAACATTCTGCACACATTTCTTGAAATTTCTTAAAAGATACGTCCGGCGAGACATGATCAGAGAAAATGTGGTGTAAATTCATGTCATCCTGCTTGAACAATGCTATAAAATTTGCGTTGTCTCTTACTAACTGCTTTGGCACGCGAGAATATGTTTGTGCCAGATAAAAACAATCTACATTTCTATGGCGACCCATTGAGAAAAACGCACGAATTACATCTTGTTTTTCACATATAACATCATCAAATATAAATATAGAATCAAGTTTAGCATCAGATGGCTGCACTATATCCGCATTATTACTGAAGGTGTAAAATCCTAGTCCCTTAATAGGCTCTAATATCTTGCGCAAATACTCGTACTTGGGTTGATATAGAGACTTTGAATATAGGTAAATGTTTGCAAAACGAAGTCCAAGTGGGTGAGTAAGCAGAGATATCAGTAAATTTGTCTTTCCACAGGCACTTGGGCCGATTAATAGCCCACGAATAGTTGAGGGAAGTAATGGTCCATGGCGCGATTCGACTTGTAACCCACATCCAACTTTTTCGTCTAAATTGTCTACAGCAAACTTCTGTCTCTGCTTCACAATACGCATTGTAGCACGGTTGAAGACTATATAAATAGATGTATGCATTACAATTGTTATTTAAATGTTGTCAGTCAAACAGCACACAAGTAAAAACCACCATCGGTTAAAGGCTGGTAAAGGAGTAGTAAATTCCCTAATAAATAAGCTTCCATTTGAACTGCATTTACCGGGAGGTTATCAGTACTGTGGCCCCGGTACTAAATTACAAAAAAGATTAGCGCGAGGTGATCCAGGTATAAATAAGTTGGACTCTGCATGCAAGCAACACGATATTGCATACGATCAAAAAACGAACGATTTAGCTGCCCGACACAAAGCAGACTATCAGCTTGAACAAGCTGCTTGGAAACGAGTTAAATCCAAAGACGCAGGTATAAAAGAAAAGGCTGCAGCGTGGTTAGTTACCACCATAATGAAGGGGAAACAACGTCTCGGTATGGGATGTAGGTCAACATCTCGTACTACAAAAAGAAAAAATATGATTAAAAAGAAGAAAAAAAACAGGAAGAACGTTAAAAATGTAGCGTTCGGTGCTGGAATAGTGCGCAAGGTACGTGATGATCTACGCAAGGCCGGTGGCAAGCGCTCTATTGCTAATGATACAAAAAAAATTGCTCAAATGGCGCTTCAAGCAGCACGGCGTCATATGAGGGCGGCTGGTGGAAAACGCAATATTCGTACACCTCGCATAATACCGATTCCGAAAGTTGGTGGAATTCTACCTTTAATACCTATTTTTGCTGGATTATCAGCGTTAGGTAGTTTGGCTGGAAGTGCAGCTGGTATAGCCAAAGCTGTAAATGATGTTAAAACAAGCAGAGAGGAATTGGCCGAAAAAAATCGTCACAATAGACACATGGAAGCGATTGCTCTAGGAAAAAGTGGCAAAGGATTATATTTGAAACCGTATCGTAAAGGACTGGGTCTTTATTTAAAACCACAAAGTTCAAAAAACTACTAGACACCCTACCTCGAAAACCTCTTACTGATATCGATCTTAAATATTATGCTGAGAAGATGAAGGTACCATACTTTCGAGGTATATTTATGCGTGACAATCTACCAAATTCTGGACCACGTCATAATGAATCCGTCATCATAAATTTGGATAGTGTAGATGGCCCTGGAACACACTGGGTGGCATTTAAAAAACGCGGCAGTTTAGTCACATATTTCGATAGTTTTGGCGATTTACCCCCACCAAGAGAATTAGTCCTGTACTTGCGCAACGGTTCAATGTCTGTAGATAAAATCTACTATAATTATGAGCGCCAACAAAATTTCAACACAGTGTGGTGTGGTCATTTGTGCTTAAAGTTTCTTTCCTCAAAAAATTAAGTAAAACTCTTCAAATGGAATCTGTAACACCATCAATGGATCGAGAAGCAATTAAACGGATGGGCCACTCCTTGATTGCTTTCTCTAGACTACGCAGCTTATTGAAGATGAGCAAACAGCAACTTTCAGATATGCCTAAAGAAGTAATGATTGCGTGTGCCCCTAATGAAATTGCGTTAGTTTGGGATAAGTTACCTACACACCTTCAGGATGACATTGATATTTTAAAATATCAGTACTGTCAAGAACATTATTCTAATGATGAAAATAATATTGATGTTAATGATGGCTCACCACCTCGAAAAATATTTTGCTGCTACTGTAAAGTTGACGAGGTGAATGTGGTGTCAAATAATGACATAAATGTATCTCCATCACCCCCCAAAAAAAGAAGATTAATCCACAACAATTGCTGTAAATCACAATAAATTCATGCAGCAATCTCCAAAAAGATCAGTCATGTCACACACCTTCACTTTATCAAGCCGCTCAAGCGTGCTCAGTGCAGAATTTTATCCACCCATTGAACTAGATATGGGTAGTCGATATGGACTGGGATTAATTGGATTTTATTCATACAACTCTATTTTTAATGTAGACGAGACAAACAATCGTTTTTGTTATAGAGAGCGTCCAAAACTACCCCTCGTATACAAGCATATACCATATGGAGCATATGAAATTGATGAAATATATCGAGCAATACTGAAAGCTATACCGGCTGATACAGAGGAAGAAAAAGAAAAATTATTCCGGCTACGAGCAAACAACAATACGCTGAAGTGTGAAATTTGGTCAAAATATGGAATTGACTTTTCACAAGCAAACTCTATTGGTAGTCTGTTGGGATTTGAACCAACATACTTACATCCAAACCAGAGCCATGAATCAACACTCCCTGTTGATATTATGAAAGTAAGGATGGTACGTGTGAATTGCAACATTATTTCCGGAGCGTATCTGAATGCCCTAAAATCCCACACACTCTTCGAGTTTGATATTGATGTTGAACCTGGATACAAACTTACTAAGGAGCCAGCTAACATCATATATTTACCTGTTAGACCAGAAGGACGCCAGTTTATCGACAACATTACTCTGCACATATTGGATGACAATGGAGATTTAATTAACTTTCGAGGTGAAAAGATTATTGTGAAGCTAGAATTGAAACAATTTTAATATTCTGAGCAAAAATGGGCTTTCGATATAATCAGAAACGATTGGCACATTGCCGATATAAAGTGTTTAACGATAAAAAGAAGAGTGATTGTAGAAACCAATTCATTCAGCGTATACCTCTTAAACAGTTAAGACATAGATTGTCGGCTAAGGACCGTGCATTTCTTCAATCTATTGGATTAAAACTGAGAGAAAATTAAATAATAATGGCAGCTTTTACATCTAGTGAAAAACTTGAAGTGTTCGACGAGCCCGTGTTTGATAAATCACTTGCTAGTTTACATGAGCATACGTATAAACCATACGGATCACCGTATTATAATAACTCGGATGAAATACGCATTCCTATCAATTTTCAAGACCTTATACTCGACATTACAGAGAGTTATATTTACATAGAAGGAAAATTTACTCCAAGTGATGTTACCAAACGGTGTTATTTATCCAATAACGCACTAGCCTTTCTCTTCGAGGAAATCAGATATGAAATGGGTGGCGAACAAGTGGCTGTCGTTAGAAAGCCTGGTATCACTACTACAATGAAGACTATGGTATCATATGGACAAACACATCTCCGATCACTTTTAACTGCAGGTTGGGGTCTGACCCAAGAGAAGCAAGAAATTTTAGATACTACCAGTCACGTATTCAGTGGTAGGCTGCCTCTTAAATACATCATGGGTTTTGCAGAAGATTACACAAAAGGTGTTTTAAATGCAAAGCAGGAATTAATTTTAATCATAGCTCGATCCTTTAAAGATAGTTACATTGGTGAAGTTGATGCAGATCTAGAAATTAACAAAATTGAGTGGAAGATAAAACATATTGTGCCTGAAGATAAACAAAAACTTAAACTATTAAATAGAATTAATAAGGGCGGTAATTATGCCATAGTAAAGATGGCTTACCGCATGTGGGATCTCTACGAGCTACCTACTTTACGTGATACATCGTCTGACATATGGGCTGTCAAAACCACTAGCAGCCTTGAGAGACCTCGATACATCATTATCGGATTTCAAAACAATGGCAATTCTAATGATAGAACCAAGGACGTCACACAGTTTATATCTGCAGATATTAATAATATTCGACTATATCTGAACTCTGAAGTATTTCCATATGAGCGCTGGAATTTGGATTTCGGTAAAAAACTCGACTCTGCAGCATACTATGCATACGAGAACTTTCAACGTAGTTACTATTACAGAGATATGGCTGAACCATTGATGGATCTGGGAGAATTCAGAAAATCCCCATTATTTGTCATAGATTGCTCCTGCCAACCGGATGCAATTAAATCATCCACTGTAGACATAAAAATAGAATTTGAAACACGAAAGACGAAGTTCCCCGCACAAACTCGTGTATATGCGCTTATACTCCACGATACATATTTAAGATATAGTGCACTGGATGATTCAGTTCAGTCTGGAATTGCCGGCGCTAAATAACACTTTCTTTTGTGATGTCATCTTTAAGCAAGGAATTTCCTACTTTGATTGTTGACTTACAAGGATTTCAATATAAAGAGAATGTGTTTACAGTAAAGGAATTGGCTGTGGTGTGCTGTAACACTAACCAGCAAGCACATTACTTTTTCAAGCCACCATATCCTTTTTCATCACTAACCCGAGGTGAACAGAATCAATATCGATGGCTACAGAACTACTATCATGGCGGTGTAAAATGGAGTGACGGATATATTCAACTATCAGAATTTCCAATGATACTTCTACGGCTTTGTCAAAATACAGCTAATAATTATGGATGTAATGTATCACCACAGGATGTTATAATTTTATGCAAAGGCAGACTAAAGAAAAACGTTCTACTGCATCATCTAAGATGGAATAAAATCATAGACCTAGATGACTGCTCCCCCTGTATACCTAGTCTCAAATCTTTGAGTGTACCAAGATGTATGGAGCATTATCAGCCCAACAATAGTCACTGTGCTCTTGCAAATGTTCACTATCTTAATAAATGTATTGTAGATTTAGATATAAAATTTGAATAAATATCTTTAAGTATATTCATATTTAGTATTAATAACATATTTTTTAGATATGTAGCCAAGAAATAGGAAAATAAAAAATATAATCTAGCAATGTGTGTTTCATTTATTTCATTTTTTACCCTTACAATAAAATAAATATAGTTCAATAATACATTTTAATGTACGTCATCAATTACAATAGTTACATAATTCTAATTATTATAAATATTTCAAAATGAAAAAACAATAAGTGATTAACTACTAATTCAATTGTCAACAGCTTCTTCATCAGATAGGTCGAGTTGATATCTGTCGATAATTTTTTTAGGTAGATATTTTTCTATATCATATAGAAAACGTTTTAAACCTATTTGTACCATTTGCTCACAAAATTCTTCTAAATTTAAAATACCGCTGGAATATTTGCCACACAGGTTAGCGCCGGTATTATACATTTCAGAATCCGCCTTAAGACGTTCGACTTGTTCAGCATCGAAGCAGAAATTTAGATCATAGTTTATAGCATGCAGAGAATCCATACTTAGGTCACTCAGTTGACAAGACAGTCTATCAATGGCTGAATTAATGTCTTCCGCCCATGTCCACCTTTGTGCCGAATATTGCATCCACATATTTTGTTAGTAATGGTTGAACTAAAAGCAAACAAATATATTAAAATGCATACAGAAAGACTAAATCAATTCACTTACTTACACAAGGTGCAAGCGTAGTTTAAAAACTGACGAAACTATTTTTGTGCAAACCAAGTTATTATCGTTTACCAAAACAATAACGTTCTTATATTTTCAAATGAGCTACAATATTGTGTTTTATAATACTCCTACTACCCTTTCTAACTATATTCTATGTCTAGTAGAAAATTAAAACTAGGAACTAAAAAGTAACTAATACAATTGCTGTTTATAAATTAAACACCAAAACGTATCATTGCACTGGATTTTGCACCGATGTACGTCGGTGGACGCTGACCTAAATATGTTAGTGTGTATTTACCACCAGATGAATTAATCTTATTGATTACATCTTCACTTATATTTTCTACAACTCGTTTGGGTAAAAACGATTTGAAAGTTGTTATTGTACTTTCCTCAAACAAATTTACGATAATTGATTTTCCAAACCGCGTATTGACCACTGACATTTTCTTTATGACATATGCTTTGTCTTTAATTAATGATGATATAGGCTTTTGCTCTAAAACTTCACTACTTTCACTTATCATCGCATTAAGTGCTAATAAGTCTAGTTCCGAAATTGCCATAGTTAAAATGGGTGTCTACAGTGAAAGAGTCGTAAAAAGTAATATAAAAAATATTGCTCACTTGAAATAATTGAGGTGGTTGTGCTACACTCACTTGTTAACTCTTGAGTAATCAGATGTGGATTTAATGTTTGTGATACTGTCGCACCCCATTTATAGTAATAGATCCACCCCACCACAATAATTTCCCCCACCATATAATTTACTAACCCTAATTACCCCCCACCACCACACCAATTACCTCCACCACAGTAATTACCCCCTACCACAGTAATTACCCCCCACCATACTAATTACCCCCCACCACCCATGACGTCACGAAAAGTGGTGGGGGGAGGCTCAGCTCCGGTATAAACACTCTACTAACAATGTTTTCAATAATGTAAAAAAGTAACAGCAGTGAACTATAATACTTCTTACCCACATAGAACGTATTCAAATGAAAACTATCTGTTTCCCGATACGGTTAGGGATGGCGAGCCAGAGCGCCGCGCGTATGATTCATGTTATATCGCCTTTTTCTCAGTTAATATACATTTTATGAAAAAACGCTCGAAATAAAAAAACTTTCTCATTTCAATAGCTACAGTTTACTCGATTACAGTATGCAGTTATTTTGAAAAATAAAAAAGTTACCTCGATCCACACTTTATCGCTGTAAAATATACAAAAGTACTGTCCCTTTCATTAATAATTATTTATTTTTCAGTCATATCAAAACATATATTGTTTTTGCATACACCGTTGGAAAGCGAAAGATTTGAGTATTGCAGTACTAAAATATCAATTTTTTATGTCAACGAATAACAGATATAGAGAAGTGGGAACATTAAAAATGTGAAAATAGTGATTTCCGTACAAAGCATGAAAAAGTGCATTTTTTTCGAATTTCGCAATTCCAAAACAAATAGCGACCTCAAAAATATGTTTTGTGAGGTGTTTTTACATAAGAATCAACTGTCTGTTTTTGTATGTTCGAGAGTTGCATAGCATGTGTCGAATTCGGCTATTATGCCAATTCAGAGTAATGATTACATAGCCACACACAAAAAAAATTCTTTCTACTCTGGGGATCAGACTTTCATATCCTATAGTATTTTCTAAATCCAAATCTGTCATCAGATTTTTTTTTATCACCTCATTTATATTAATGTCCTTGCGGAGTTTAGCCGTAGGCTATTCTACCACTCAACCAGGACGGACACACACACATAGACAATATCACAACACCCATTCCCTGCGACATTGCCATCTGCCGCAGCTGAGACTCGAACTCAGGAGAGGAGAGCGACTAGATTGTGTTGTCTCTCACACAACGGCAATCTAGTTCACTGCTACCATCTCGGCAACACATGAAAAACGCCACTACACATCCATACCTTAGCCAGGATTCGAACCTGGGACCCCGTGGTCGCAAGCTTAACACCTTAAGCACTGCGCCACCGAGCCGGTGAGCCAGCACGTCTAAGTTTGGCATGAAATGCAGAAAACCTTATTTTCACGGTTTTTTGCATTTTCTGCAAAACTGGGACGTGCTGGCTCAAATCCGATGGCAGATTTGGATTCAGCGGGTTAAAATACTATAGGGTAAGAAAATCTGATTCCCATATCAGAAAAAAAAATTGTGTGGCTGTGCACAGTCAAACATTTTTTTTTTTTTTTTGATCTGGAGATCAGACTTTCATATCATGTAGACCCGCTGAATCCAAATCTGCCATTAAATTTGAGCTAGCGTCTCAGTTTTGCAGAAAATGCAAAAAACCTTGGCTTGTAGCGCTTATTTTCACTGTTTTTGCAAAACGGAAACGTGCTGGCATCTGATGGCAGATTTGGATTCAGCGGTTCAAAATGCTATAGGATATGAAAGTCTGATCCCCAGATCAAGGGCCCAATTCTAGAACCCCGAATTGATCGTGCACGAACCAACTCGTGCAGTCTGGTTCGCATGCGAACGCAGTTTTTATAAAAATCAAATTCTCCAGTGATAGTCGAAAAGCGGTACACGAGGCGAACACATTCGTTGGCCGTATAACGTACATCGTATCTTGGTTCATATATAGATATATGTCGACCAATAGCAGACCGTGTAAGTCTGGGAACTTTTCGTTGCGGTCGTGGTGCAACAGTTGAGAACTTCGACCATATATACATATAGACCTATCATTTCTTTGTTCTACATAGACAACTGTTTGAATGCAGCATTAGGGGGGTTGGGGAAAGGAGGGTAGAATCCTTTCCATGGGCGTATCAGTTATTAGGGGACCAACTTTTGTAATTTATTGAAAAATCAATACACATTAAAAATTTACCAAAAAATATCAAAATCGGATATTTATAAAAAAAAACACTGTCCCAGAAATCACTGCTTCCACATCCAGATCTACTACCCAAGTCTCTCACAACGAAAAAATTTTGTATGTGGAAATAATTGTTTATGGAACTTTAATAATGGAAATTTAATAACAAAATATTTGAAATCGTCTACCACACAAACCCATAAAACGATATCCCACATCGGTAATGGGGTGGGGGTGGTAGTGGGGATGGATGAAGTAAAAAAAATATTTTGAGGCCTTTGGCTCTTGTGCACACATTACACAATTTTTTTTCACCCCCTTTTTTTTGATGAGGTAGGGGTAGTAATGGGGGTTGCCAATGCCAAGAATTTTTTTGAGACATTAGCTTCTCTTCTATACACTAAATACTAATTTTGGACTCTTGCCTGCTTGATTTACCTATTTACCCCAATTTAACCCCCAACTCTTCAATGGAATAAGATGAAAATGATTATATTTTTATCTTATATAGTTCCAGATCTCGTTAAAATACATACGTCTACCAAATTTCAAGTCAATATTTTAAGTGGTTCCAGAGTAATCGTGCGCACAAAGAACTTATAGACAGACCGACAAACAGACAGAAATTTTTCTTTATGCTCAAACTTAAAATCTCGACGTTTCATTACATTCTAAGCCTATTTGTACAATATTTATAAAAAAAAAAATATGCATGTTTGTTTCATTGCCTACACTGGTTATCAATACCTTGAAAGGATGAATGCTAAGATGGAAGACTGGTGAAGAAAATAAATGTAAAAAATTTATATATTTCATGATAAAATACATAAACAATATAAACAATAAATGGAGTCTAAATAAGTTTTAGTAGAATACATGGATTTCATGAAATACCTAAATTGTAAAAAATAAACAAGTTACGTTTAATGAATGGCCTCAAGTGATTTACTGTCCCTTTTCCACGCCTATGACTTCTGTTTACGTACTTGTGAAATGAGCGACCACATCCTTTACCCCAATATTTTTTGCATACAATGCATTTATTTACCATGATGAACACTAATAATTCTCAAACTAACTGAAAATTCTAATTAACAGTTCGAATATACAAGAAAAGAGCACAAATCAACAAGAATTAAATATAGCGACGACAATTAATATTTGACACTTTTGACACTATGTGTCCAGTATTGCACAGTTGCCAACACTTAATAAAATTTGCAGATAAATAAAAAGAGTGTGTAAAAAAATATCTAATTCATAGATAAGGTTATCTAAATCATTACATTTTGAAGATAATAGGCTAGAACACATATGTGCTATTAGTAATAATTACATTAGGGTGGTTTTAAAAACGCAATATCCTATCCTAAGTATTGGGATATTTCCTCAATAACATGACTAATGGAGTGACATGGCAAACTTGCATTAAGTTCTACCCTCCTTTCCCCACCGCTATTCATGCCATCATCATTATATGTAAACAAGCCAGGTCTATATGTATATATGGTCGAAGGTTGAGAAGTGTCAAAATCAAAATCCTCGAAGTTTCAAATAATAATAATAATTGGAATGAATTATAGTTTATGTACTTTTACTGTACAACTCATAATAAAATGTGTCATCGTGGTGTTATCGTTTGTTGTTGTTTTGCGGTTTGCACAAGAATGATTGTTTGGTTTGAGATTTTATTTTTGTGTTTTGGAGGAATTCTGACTAAAAATATCCTTTGTAAATAGGAGATTGTGCACCAATGGGTGGATCAAATATTCAGATAGTAAATTGATTGGATCCCGTGCTAGGTCCTTACTTAATCGAAGCATTCTAACGAATTTTATATCGGACATATCAAAGGTATCCCTGCCAAAAATTCCACATAGAAACTTATAAAAAAAAAGTGATGCGGTTTTATCGTTCCTATAAGTTATATTAGTATTATACAGACAGGATTTTATCTGTTTTATTAAGTTTTAAATCGGTTATGAAACAGTAATTCCGAATGAGCTATTTGGAATTATCATGTTGCCCTTTCATGAGTATTTATATGAAATATACATCAACAAATCTACAGTTTAGTGTCTGCAAATGCACCCTTGCCCTTATATCTGTAAACATATGGAATTACAGATACAACTTTAGAGAGATTCTAAACTTTTCTATAAGTAATATCATAAGAGTTCCAGTCCGTCCTTTCTCCAGTATCTATCGTATGTAACACACCATTTATCAACATGTTTTTATTGTAAATTTCCACATTGTTTTTTATTAGTATTAATGTGGATATACATGTCAACAAATGTACAGTTTCAATTGTATATTTTACAGATGTATTTTTATTGTAAACTTCCATTTTGCTTTTTTATTAGTATTAATTTGGATATGCATGCCGACAAATGTACAGTTTAAATTGCATATTTCAAATAGAAATACTAATATTGTGGTAAACACAAAATTCTGCAAAGTCCTTATTTCCTCAGGTGTTCTTGTTCTAGCCTAGAAGCAATGAATGAGTTAGCAGTGAAAGAGACTGCTTTGTTTTTAATTTAACAAACACACTTCAGTTCCTTAGGTCACATTAGATTAGATATGAATTAGCTACACGTATACAGCTCCCTCTACTGGAGCCTGCAGTAAAGTTGCTGCTGAAATTTCTATCAGTTTCTACCAGAATGGAGCAGCAAACATTTACTTATACCACATCAATGAGAATTTATGAGAACAGTATCTAAGGTAAAACGTGCGACTTTCCGTGGTTAAATGGCAAGTGTTTCTATAAGAAACGAGCTGCATTAGGTTGACTTGCAATTGAAGATTACTAATTATAATGTTTGAATAAGGATTTATGTGATCAGTTTCTATGAGTATTAATGTTTTTTTTCAGTAATATATTAAATGTGTTTTCATTTGTTTGAATGGGTAAAAAGAAAGGTCAGTTTTCAACTGCAATTACAAATACAAGTTATATGCGATTAATTTCTAAAAGTATTTATGCTGTTTTCCGAATATAATTGTGATGAGGTTTAATCAGTAACAAATTGTTCACTACTTGTTATGATATGGTCGGAAATTCCAAGTACACATTTAGTATTCCTTCAAAAGGATTGATGAGAGCAGTTTATACGAGTATCTATTTGTTGTTCCTATAGTAAATTATATAAGTCTTTACATTTACTTATACTATCTCAATGAGAATTTATGAGAACAGTATCTAATGTAAAACGTACGGCTTTCCGTGGTTAAATGGCAAGAGTTTCTATATGAAACGAGCTGCATTTGGTTAGAACAGTTTTGATTTGCAATTGAAGATTACAAATTATAATGTTTGAATAGGGATTTATGAGATCAGTTTCTATGAGTATTAATGTTTTTTTTTCAGTAATATATTAAATGGGTTTTCATTTGTTTGAATGGGTAAAAAGAAAGGTCAGTTTTCAACTGCAATTACAAATACAAGTTTAACCACTTCGAATGGGATTATATGCGATCAATTTCTAACAGTATTTATGCTGTTTTCCGAATATAATTGTGATGAGGTTTGATCAGTAACAAATTGTTCACTACAAGTTACGTGTGGAAATTCCAGGTACATATTTAGTATTACTTCAAAAGGATTGATGATAGCCGTTTCTACGAGTATGTATTTGTTGTGCCAATAGTAAATTATATAAGTCTTAATCAGTATGCATTCGGATCTAATTTAAATATGAAAATTATATCAGAAAAAAAGCAACTAAATATTTTAAATAGTATCTATATGTAAATCCAGACATTTACTTATACTATCTCAATGAGAATTTATGAGAACAGTATCTAATGTAAAACGTGCGGCTTTCCGTGGTTAAATGGCAAGAGTTTCTATAAGAAACGAGCTGCATTAGGTTAGAACAGTTTTGATTTGCAATTGAAGATGACAAATTATAATGTTTGAATAGGGATTTACGAGATCAGTTTCTATGAGTATTAATGTTTTTTTTTCAGTAATGAGTATATTAAATGTGTTTTCATTTGTTTGAATGGGTAAAAAGAAAGGTCAGTTTTGAACTGCAATTACAAATATAAGTTTAATCACTTCGAATGGGGTTATATGCGATCAGTTTCTAACAGTATTTATGCCTTTTTTCCGAATATAATTGTGATGAGGTTTGATCCGTAACAAATTGTTCACTACATGTTACGATATGGTCGGAAATTCCAGGTACATATTTAGTATTCCTTCAAGAGGATTAATGAGAGCAGTTTCTACGAGTATTTATTTGTTGTTCCTCCAGTAAATTATATAAGTCTTTATCAGTATGCATTCGGATCTAATTTAAATACAAAAATCATATCAGAATGAAACCCCAAATATTCTAAACAGTGTCCACCTGTAAATCCAAGATAATATTATAATGAGAATCCATCACAACAGTATCTAATGTAACGTGTGCGGTTTTCCGTGGCTAAATTTTAAAATTATTTGCAATAAATAAGCTTTAACGGATTCGAACAGTTTTGCATTTCCAGATGAATAGTTTTAATTGTTAGGGATCTATGAGGTCAGTGTAATGTTTTTTTTTCAATAAAATGTGTTTTTATTGGAAAATAAACATTACACAAAGACACTGATCTCATAGATCCCTATTTAACAATTAAAACTATTCATCTGGAATTGCAAATTAAAACTGTTCAAATCCGTTAAAGCTATTTATTAAAAATACTTTTAAAATTTAGCCACGGAAAGCCGCACGCGTTACATTAGATACTGTTCTGATTGGTTCTCATTAAAATATATCTTTAAATGTTTGGATTTACAAGTGAATACTGTTTAAAATATTTGGTTGTGTCATTCTGATATAATTTTTGTATTTAAAGTAGATCCGAATGCATACTGATAAAGACAAATTTTCTATTGGAACAACAAATACATACTCATAGAAACTGCTATCATCAATCCTTTCGAAGGAATACTAAATATGTACCTGGAATTTCCGACCATATCGTAACATGTGGTGAACAATTTGTTACTGATCACACTTGCCATTTAACCACGAAAAGCCGCACGTTTTACATTAGACACTGTTCTCATAAATTCTCATTGAGATAGTATAAGTAAATGTCTGGATTTACAAATAGATACTGATCGATAGAAAAAATAATGGTCTTTATTTTTTATATCTTGTAGAATTTTGATATATTTTGCCGTTTCAGAGGTGTAGCCAAACATGTGTCGTTGTTGGAAGGCTCCTCCTTTTTCCTGTGGGGCCTTAAAAAAAGGAAAATAGCAAAAAGCAAATGAATAGTCTTATGCAAATTTTATACTCTATCGAATGGCGCCAAGATCATTTCTCTAGCTCCTACCATTTTTGAGAACAAAAATATATATATAGGCAGATACAGGCAGCCCCTTTGAGGGGGGGCAGGGGGAACAGGCATGATTTCTCGAGGTGGGTCTATTTTGACAAGTTCTATTCATTTTTAAAAGGATTTGCTATTACTCAAAAGTAGAAATATCAAAACACCTAATTCACTAAGAAATAACTCGTTTTTTGAGTGGGACATTTTTTAACGGCTTTGAGATTTTAAAACATCAGTATATCATCATTAATTTTATATCAAATTCACCTTGTAACAACTAACACGGAAGTCACAATAAGCGTATTAATGCACTCTACTATATTTTTTACGTCCGAACGTAATAATAAACCGAAATAAAAGAGAAAACATTTTTTTAAGCAAAATATGTGTCTTTTTGATAACTTGTCATTTGCCAAAAACAATCATCTTTAAACAAATTAATAAAATGTCTAAAATCTTCATTGTACACTAAAGTACTACAATAAACTACAATATTTCAGTTATACCAGTCCAAAACGATTTTTTTTCTAACCTATCAGAGTTCCCAGAGAAATGCAAATTTAAAGTTTATCTAATTTTTAATATTTTCAAGAAGAGACGACAAACTTTTACTTTATTGTAAGTAGTTCATAAAATTCTCATTTTGGAGAAAAATGTCAAGTGAGATGAAACGACTTTTAATTTGATTTTTGTACGATGAATGTGGAGTGGATTTAGAGACTATACATTAAATTTTTTAAATTTTTTAAATAGCTATAAAGAAAAATTGTGTCCATCCTTATTATTAAAGTGTTGTAGAATTAGAATACGTAGAACGATAACGCTGATTTGCCTTATAAATTACCTTTTGAAGACCACAGGACCATTTTAGTACATTGGGATCTTTGTATATGCAACCAAAGATACTGGGTCTGAGTTTGCAGAGTTTTATAAGGTAGAATTAAATGTTGTGTAGGTATTGAAATCAGTGAACTATGTATACTACATTATATAGGCGGAGAGCCCGAGACATCGAAAGTATCACCATCGCGGATTTGAAAATAGTGCAAATTGACTGTAGAAAACCATACGAACAAAATGAGCCCGGTATTAGAATTTTTTTCTTGCCGGAAGTATTTTTAATTAAATTAATTATTATTAAAAAAAAATAATGTCTTACCGTTTTCGCGGAAATTGGTTTCAATTAGAGCATTTTTTAGGAAATGTCATGCTCTTTCAGAAAAATCTGGTATGACAACCTCGATCGAAAATATCTGTCATACCTATTTGAAGGAAGTGATAGGTAACAAAGTTTTACCGTTATGGCGCGAAACGTTTTTTTTTATTTTGTTCGTTTTTGTGCACTCTTTCAGTATATCATGGCATGACAGCCCAAAACTGCCGGAAATACCTGTCATACCGGTTTATTGCATAGTTTTGAAAAAAAAAGTAGCGAACTGAATAATTTGTTTTGGAGCCATTGTTTCTTATAAAACTATTCCTATTCTGCTTTTCTTACACCCAGCACAGTATAGTGTGGAATAACAAAGGTGGACAAACTCGGGCCCTGCGTGCTAGAACAGTATTCATAGTCTCCTGAGAATAAATGAGAGAGATTTGGGGTTCACGTTGAAACCCTGCATGACTCTTTCTCTCTCTAGCTCCCAAAAAGTTGAAATTTACCTATTTCTGCTACATTATATGCGCAGTACATTGTGATGATATTAACTTTGATGATTATTAATAAATACTATTTCTCAAAAATGAACAATTATTAATTATAGAACCTTCATTTCTCCTCTTGTTAGCAAATGCATTGATTTTTCTTATTCTTGAATTTTATTTTTATTACTGATATAATAATTCTGAAATGATTGCTATTTAATATTTTATTTTATATGTTTCGCAACTTAAGAAAAAATATATAATAATTCTTTTAGTAAGATTTGAATGCATTATTTCAAAAACCAAAAAATTATATGTAGATTAACTGCTCTAAAAATTAGCCTATTTTTGATTTGCACTTGTTTAAACTTATAAAGTCTCAAATATAAGAAAAGAAGTAGCAGTTTGTTTCATAAAATTTACTTAAAAAAGTTCCTTTACTCATTGAATAATTTGGAAAATATTGATATGAAAATCATTAGAGTAACACTCTTTACACATTTTTTTAAATCTACTGTCAGACAGTTTACTTAGTATAACCACAAAATAAGGAACTACCAGAAGCGGCACTCTCAGCACCGCCTTTGATGTTTTTTTGTGACCTTGCCATTTTGTTGTTGGTAATTTTGGCGGGAAATTTAAACAGAATGTTTATAAACAAACTACAGAGGCAGAATACAATTACGTTATTCGAATAAGAATTCTATTTATAATGGGTATTAAAACTATTAAAGCAAACTGGATAAAATTGTCTCTACGAACAATAGTATTCTTAATATAAAGTCACAAAATGTATTAAAATCAATACAATATCTCGCCTGAGAAAATCTGTAATTTCTTACTGGGAGGTCGTTCTGCTGAATTTTTTTTCTGTTTAAAGTACCAAATAGAGGAAAAACAGTGCTGTTAGTAGCAATTTATTTTGATACATATTTGTCATGCGCACAACTTAAAATTGTTATAAAGTTCGGCTGAACTTTTACTTGCCAAATCCCCACGATCGCATGCTTCCAACCGCAATACGGATCTTAAAAGAAGAAAGGTTCACAATTACTTGGAAATATCTTATAATAATAAAATACCTTTGGGAGGGAATCCTTAGGAAACCTAAATAAACTAATGTCTTTTCCTATCGTACTACTTGTAAATTCCTTAACAGCGCAAACGGTTCCACCTCGTTTACTCATATCGCTATTAAAAATTACTGTTAACCCAGCACAATAACACTAAAATCTTTTAAGAATATATTTCGGTATTATGTCACAGACTGTCATTTACGGCACTTTATTGTTTTAACCTAAAACAATAAATCAACTGATGGATGTACCAACAACAAAATGGCGTCAATGGAATTTTGGCGGGAAGCCCAAGTGTCGTTTCTGGTAGTTCTCTTTTCTGTGGTACAACCGTTATGACAGGTATTTCTGGCAGTTTTTGGCCTGTCATACCATGATATTCTGAAAGAGCCTCCGATTAAAGCACTGATATAAGTTCTTTAATCGGAGGAAAGAGCGCACAAAAACGAACAAAATTTTAAAAAAATGTTTCTGCGCCATAACGGTAAAACTTTTTGTTACCTATTACCTCCTTCAAATAGGTATGGCAGACATTTTCGGCAGAGTAGCGGTTGCTATGCCAGGTTTTTCTGAAAGAGCATGAAATTTCCTAAAAAATGCTCCAATTGAAATCAGTTTCCGCGAAAACGGTAGAAAGTTATTGTTTTTTAATGATTATTTCACTCATTAAGGCTATAGCCAATGAGAGCCCGTTTTTTCACAACATTGCACCAATCAAACGTCATTATTAGTGGTAATTCAAGCTAGATCTGCTTTTGACAGGACCAACATGCAAAATTTATCGCTCTAACTTTTTATTTCGCTGCAGCGGCAAATATTGCGAAAATTTTTTGACGTTTTGTGTCGTGACATGTTTTCGGTAAATAGGACAAATCGTGCTTTTAAATGTTATTTATAAATATCCTCTCTAGCTTATTATTAATTGTTAACGTAAATTGTAGTATTGTATTAATAACCTAAAAAGCCAATGCTGTGTGGAACTTATATAGGTTCGGGACAAGTTATAGGTACACAGCTTTCAATGGCTTAATACCTAACATAATTACAAAATAATTTTCACAACTAAAATTAAATATGAATATCTACGAAGCACACAAATCAGTTATTTCATGATAAATACACAAATGTAGGTACTTACATATGGTAATTCACCAATCATTACAAAGCAGCTAACACTTATTTGGAAAATCAAAACTCTGCAGTATCACTATATACATTATAATTCGTTGTACTTAAAGTCTCTCTACTTAAACAAGTAAACCTTAACTTAACTATCAAACTTCTCAAATTAGAAACAAAGATTAAATACATAAATATATATTAATAAACACTTTAATATAATAATTCAATTCACTGTTTAGGCTAAGTTAAGCTAGCGTTACTAGATGACGGTACCATACCACCTGAGCCGGCAGCCTTAGAACGTAAAAGATAGATTGGTAATATGCAATTTGTGTGATTTCACCGGTAATGTGATTGGTCGAAGCGTGCTTTGTTGTGATGACTAGTCTTATAAGTTACAGTACCTATGGTTTAACGTATATTGTTTTTCTTGATTGTCATAATTTAAACCTACTTTGTTTTTTATTAGATGAGTCGCTTTGGAAATGCATTTTTATGTGACGTAAATGATGAAATTGAAGATAATGTGAGTAATCTCTAAAAAGCAACAAGGAAACGTCTGAAGGCAATTAATTACTGAACATGATATTGAAGATATACTTAATGAATTATTTATTCGTGAAATATTCTCCACAAATACCACTCGTGCTTTAAATTTTATCTAAAAATTTTTTCTCAAGCTAAGTCGCCCCTAGTTAATATAACTCGTGCAAATTGGCAGTTTATTATCAAAGATTAAATCCCTCCCGCTAAAGCGGTCGGGATTTAATCAGATAATAAACTGCCAATTTGCACTCTTTATATTACCAGGCAACACGCTTTCGAAAAAATTTTCGATAAAATTTTAAGCACTAGTGATATTACATACGAAAATTTCACACCACATTTTTTAACCAATCATAGGCTTGTTTTTTGTTAAGTTACCATGGCAACCCAAAAAATTTCCGGAAATTTTTTACATTCTGTCAAATTAATAAGTGGAAATTTTTCTGTCAATTAAAATGTCAAAGTAAAGACGCGGGAGTTGAAGTGCTTTTAGAATTAAATTTATTTGGCGACGCAAAAGAGGATATTCACGAGGATATTATAAGTACACAAATTAATGTGTTTTAGAACCTAGAGCCATTTTTGTGCTATATGCTCATGCACTTTATTCTTATGGCTGATAATCAAATTTTGTTATGATTAGAATGTAAAAATTAATCTAATTGACGTCTGTAAGTGCGGCAGCCATTACTATCTTGTTACCTTTCATTATCCCATGGCCGCCTAGAAGTTGTTAATTATTGTCTCTGCGACAAGAATGAATACATTCCCTGTGCTCGCATTTAAGTAATATCGGAAATAAATGATGTTCCACCAATTTTAGTAGATCAAAGTTAATAAAAAACGGAAATATAATATGTTTTTAAGTTATTTATAAAAAGTTCATGTAACTAAACTTGGAGAATGGTATGTTATTTCACTAAGAAATTTCGTATTTTATTAACCATCAGTTGTTATTCCATGGCTCACTATAATGAATGAATTTTTGTCATTCGTAATAAAAATGTTCAATTTTGGCATAATATTTATAAAATAATGGTGTGAAATTTTCTTACCGAATATCCCACGAGCTTAAATTAATATCCGGAAATTTTTCCTCGTTCATGAATATTTTAAGAAAATTATCCCTCGCCTGCGGCTCGGGATAATTTTCAAAATATTCATCACCTCTAAATAATTTCCGGAAATAATTTAAGCTCTAGGGATATTATAAGTGATAATTATTTCAATTAAAAATACTTCCGGCAAGAAAAACCTCGTCATACCGGGCTCATTTTGTTCGTATGGTTTTCTACATTCAATTTTACATTCAATTTTTTTATGAGTGAGCTTCTATTTTTCAAATTTGCGTTGGCGGTAATAGTTCAATGATTCAAATTATCTCGAACTCGACAACCAGCCGCTAGAAGTTGAAATAGTAACGCGCCGTTTTGTAGGAAATTATTTTTAAGTTTTAAAACGATGTACCAATGTACCACAATACCCACCTACTCACCTTGCTTTTTAAAGTTTACAAGGTGGCACCTTTATTTTGGAGCTGAAGTGCCACGGACAAAAGCACTTAAATAATGTATCCCCGGGAGCAAAAATTGGCATGTTTCTTCTTTCATTCTTTTAGGTGGGTTACCCTGTATAATGCACACTTCTACGTGAATATCGCCTTCAATTAACACACTGCTGTCTGTTAATTCACTTGCTTATTATTTCAGGTGTTGGTCATATGGTTGGAGCAGGAATATACGTTCTGACAGGAACAGTAGCCAGAGATATTGCGGGCCCAGGAATAATATTATCGTTCTTACTAGCGGGTTTGGCCTGCCTTCTTTCTGCTCTCTGTTATGCCGAATTCGGCACTAGAGCCCCCAAGGCGGGTTCTGCTTATGTTTATACTTACATAAGCATTGGAGAATTTTGGGCGTTTGTTATTGGCTGGAATATGCTTCTTGAACATATGATAGGTAAATATATATGAGTTATTTAAGTGAGCTTCCATTCTAATGTTAAACTGTCAATTAACGCTATTAAAAACTTTACTCCATGAGCGATATTGAAAGTTTTGGAAAAGTACCTGAGAAATACAATATACTCTTCATTCTCTTCTGTAATGGTTATAGAAGTCAAGTAAAAAAGTAATTACCATTTGAAATCCAATAACAAGTAAAAAGTACTTTATATAAAAATGTTGAAGTACATTCAATAAATCCACGGATTTTAATAGTACTACGAAGCAGAGTATTTGAACAAAGAGGAAACTATTAGCAATACATTTTAACACACAGTATCACAGTTATATATAATAATTTGTTTGTTATAAAAATGGAATAAGTACCAAACTAAACATTATAAATTACTTTCACCGGGGAAAAAATCGATCTACCTATAATTTTGGTGGTGTTTGATATTTTTCACCCTTACATCCTCATTTTAACAAATTTTTTAGCAAGTTGTTTAATTTTTAAGAAAGAATTGAAGTGTGTCATACTATACCAGGGGAAATAATGAATTTTCCACTAAGTTGGGTGTTTTTCCCTGTGAAGTATTTAGGAAGCTCATTCAAGCCATACATATTCTCAATATTCTCATCCCAGTATCTGTCTTCTCGTAGGAGATACAAAGATTCAAATAAAACGTTTATAATTTTGCAGTATTTTTTTACTGATGAAAACACAGGTATAAAAAATAAAAAAGTGGTCTGTTTCTGGAACTCCATTGGCTAACACATAAGTATTTCGACGTGATGAACAAAAATCAGGAGTCCGTTTATCTCCGTCACCCACCCTTTTTTGGAAAAATTACCTAAAAAAATACTCGAGATTTCACTAAAAATTGGTGGGTGATTTCAACATGTTGAAATACATAAGGGTTGCCCAAATTGAGTCCCAGAAATAGTCTATTTTTTTTTGTATGTGTATGAATATCACCGGATCCTCCGCCATTTTCTAGAAAACCGCGTGTGCAAATATATTACACAGACAGCTATGACAGACGCCCAGAAAGCGGAAGACCTAGCTAACCATTTTGCAGACATTCACAACGCACAAACACCAAACGATCCGGGACACGACCGCATCGAAAACGACGTTAACGAACTAATTGGCTATGATATGAGACGCGAATTTCTAAAAATCATGCCCAAGCCCTAGGAAGTTGCGGGCATTGTCCGAATACTGCCAAATGACAAGGCCCCGGGGGCGGACTGTATCGAATACAGGCTTCTCAAATATCTCCCGGGGAAAGGCATTGTACAATTGACGTACATTGTCAACGCGATTCTACGACTACAACACTGGCCCAGCCAGTGGAAGTGTGCCGTGGTCGTGCCGATCCTGAAACCGAACAAGGACGCCAAACTCGTCGGCAGCTATCGACCGATCTCGTTGCTGTCGGCGATTTCCAGGTTGGTGGAGAAGGTCATCCTGGTCAGACTAGACGCTGCCCAGAATGAACTCCACATCGACGACGAATGTCAGTTCGGCTTCAGGAAAGGCAGGGGCACTGTACGCCAGGTCGTCAGAATCGTGAATGACGTCAAAGTGCAGTGCAACCGCGGGAAAAGCACCGTCATGGTGCTGCCTGATATCGAGAAGGCTTTCGATACAGTGTGGATCCCGGGCTTACTCTACAAACTGAATTCGCTTAACTTCCCAACGCATATCACGAAACTTATTCACTCTTTCCTGACGGGCAGATCACTGCAGGTTAGGGTGAATAACAAACTTTCAACTCGGCGGGACATTCGCGCGGGCGTCCCCCAGGGGTCGTGCCTGTCACCAAAGTTATACAACTTGTACGTCTCTGACTTCCCGGAGTTCCCGAATACGAACCTTGCCAAGTACGCCGACGACACGGCCATATACGCGCATTCGCACAACGCACAAGCAGCAAACATGCGCACATGGCCCGTGCCACGGCGTATTACGACAAGTAGAAGATTCGGATCAACGCCGAGAAGTCGAAATCAATTCTCTTCACGCGCCGCTTCACCGAAAATCGTATTCTTACACTAATTTTGATAGGGGGCCACCAAATTCCAATAAAGCGGTGCGTGAAGTATTTGGGGGTGAACTTGGACAGGAGACTGACGTTCAATATGCACGTAAACGAGACGATACGAAAGGTCTACTCCACGTCCAGGAGTCTGTATCCGCTCCTGGCGCGGGGTAGCGGACTAAACAGGACCAATAAGAAATTGCTGTATACGATGGTGATCAAGCCGGCTATCAGATACGCGGCGCCGGTGTGGTGTAGCATCCCGGCTACGACCTCTATGCACGTTGCCACGACATAACCCCACTAGCGGACTTCGTCCAAAATTCTATCAATTCAAATTGGGCCATAGTCCGCTATCCCGAGACATTACACGAATCAAAAAGCATAATGCCATACTTTTCAACATAAAACACCCATTACCATACCAGGCGTTGCCTGTCTTTCGGCAACCTCCCTAGCCAAATCTTTCCTATACCCAAATTTCCATTTCACCACCTTTTTACCTTCACCACCTTTTACTCTCAAACCCCTTCTCTATTCTCTCTATTAGTCTCATTTTTGTTAATTTTGGTAATTTTTGTTCTTTTGTCCTTTTTTTGCCTCTTTTCAAAATTCCCTCTCGACCAATAACTTCTTGTAAATCAAAACTTTTTCAACCATAACTTCCCCTTCACCCTACCTTTCCGAAGGCAGGCAGACCATCGCACAGTGGGGCAAATAGCTCATTTTTTGGACAAGCGATAATTCCCAAGCCTGGAATTAATGAAATTAATTTTTTTTTTTTTCAACTCTTCGTTATAAAATTGCCTTTAATTCTATCGAGCCCTAATTTTGAAATTTCAAAATTAAAGGACTTAAATTTTGAAAGTAAATTAAAATTTTATCAAAAGATTGTTTAAAATTATAAAAAATTGTTACTAGGGGGTTTTTTTGGTTTCTAATCTCATTTCTGATCCCCGAATTTTGCTATTCAAAAAACCAAGATAGTGGATCCAATATGGCGGCCATAATATATTTTTAAATGAGATGTACATGCGCAAATTGATAAAAATTGTTACTTATGGTTTTTAAGGGTTTCTGACCATGAATATGAAGTCTAAATTATGTAATATCGTAATCCAAGATGGCGGATTCAATATGGCGGATCCAATATGGCGGTCACAATATATTTTTAAATGAAATGTACATACGCAAATTATTAAAAATTGTTAATTAGGAGTTTTAGGGTCTGCTGAATATGAATCTGAAGTCTAAATTACGTAATATCGAAATTCAAGATGGCGGATCCAATATGGTGTCCGTAAGTTAAAATAGAATGATAAATCAAGAAAGAAATTGCTAAAATTTGTTACTCAGGGACTTAATTCGCTAATCTTGTTTCGGATATTTCAGTTTCGTCACTTTGGAAACCATAATATCGGATCCAATATAGCTATTATAAATTTAAAAAAAAATAAGACGTACATGCAAAAATCATTAAAAATTAGTTCCTAGAGGTTTCTGATTCTGCAGTTAAAATTTCGTAATTTTGAATTCTAGGGTTGCATTTCCAGTATGTGCTAAAATGAAATAATTAATCAAAAATTAACCTTAAATGTCCAATCATAGAGTAGTCAAAAGACAAATACTATTAGCTAATACTATTAGGCAAGAACTATTAACTTTAATTCTAATATTTGGTCAAGTCATAAAATAACAGAAAATAAAATATTGTAAGCAATGAACTTAAAATAACCTAATGCTTCTAGTCCTAAATAAACAGCTAGAAAAGTACGATAAGATATAAATCTAACATAATCTAATACGTAAAAGTGATGAACGAGTAGAATCTTCAACTTACGGACACCATATTGGATCCGCCATCTTGGATTTCGATATTACGTAATTTGGACTTTAGATTCATGATCAGCAATCTCTAAAACCCCCAAGTAACAATTTTTAACAATTTGCGCATTTACATGTCAATTAAAAAAATATTATGGCTGCCATATTGGATTCGCCATTTTGGATTACGGTATTACGTAATTTAGATTTCAGATTCTCGATCAGAAACCATTAAAAGTCCTAAGTAACCATTTTTAACAGTTTGTGCATGTTCATTTCATTTAAAAAAATATTATGGCCGCCATATTGGATCCGCTATCTTGGTTTTTTGAATCGCAAAATTCGGGGATCAAAAATGAGATTAGGAATCAAAAAAACCCCCCAAGTAACAATTTTTTATAATTTGAAACAATCTTTTGATAAAATTTTAATTTACTTTCAAAATTTAAGTCCTTTAATTTTGAAATTTCAAAATTCGGGCTCGATAGAATTAAAGACAATTTTATAACGAAGAGTTTTAAAAAAAAATATATTAAATTTCATTAATTCCAGGCTTGGGAATTATCGCTTGTCCAAAAAATGAGCTATGTGCCCCACTGTGCATCGGAAGAACGTTGCCATTGGCTCGAACGGATTTTTTTTTCGAGATTTTCCCGTATCAGCAATCAGATCTAAAACAGTGCGCGTGTGCGACAGTGCGCGCGTGCTAACAAAAACTCATTTTCTTAATCTTGTGTTTTTAAAACTGTTCTAGTTAAAGTAATAAAATTGTTAGGTTTAAGTCCCTTCCCCTGGACAGGAGTCCTAACTCCACATTCCACCTGTTGTTCCAACCTGAATCGAACCCGCTTCATCCGACCGTACATTCACCACGACCCTGCGCGACGTGATTGTGCGGTCGGCTCTGAACCGGGATCCGACTCGGGTGCATATTTGTATGTTAAATATTTAATAAATCTGTTTGGATTGATTGATTGATTGACATCCAAAAAAAAGTGAAAAGTGCCCTGTTTCTGGGACTACATTGGGTATTTCGATTTGCTGAATATGTTTGCTACGTTTAGCTCCACCACCCACTAATTTTTAGTAAATCGGGAAAATAACCTAAATTATGAGTTTTCTTTTAGGTTGTTTTCACGATTTACAAAAAAATGGTGGGTGATGGAGCTAAACGGACACTTGATTCGTGTTCAGCACGTCGAAACACATAGAGGTCACCCAATGGAGTTCCTGTGTGCCTGAGAAATTAATATATGAAAATATAGAAAACTACAATCATAACATGAATAACAAAAAATTTCTAAAAGAAAAGACAAAAAAAACCAGTAACGTATATTTTGCCCACGAGTACAAATTACGGCTTCTATACGCCTTGACATTTCTTCGATAAGGTACCAAATATGATCCTGTTCAGTTTGTTTTCATTCTTCTAGCAATGCTGCACTGAGTACCTGTGAGCTATCTGGGATAGAAGTACGGCATCGCATCCCTTTACCCAGTATGCCCCAGATATACTCTAGGGGATTCAAGTCTGGGCGATGCGCTGGCCAAATCATACTTGGTATTTCTGTTTCATCCAAACAGCTGTTAACAGTTCTTGCAACATGTGGGTGGGCGTTGTCATGAATCAGCATGCAGTTGTTGCCGATAAGTGATGCAAAGAGAAGACATGTGGCTTCAAGATGTACTTTATGTATCTATACTCACAGATACATGGAGCTACTGATGCTGATTCATAGCTCCCTTGGCAACAACTACCAATTCCGCTAAGCTTTTCATGCACATGTCACTCCACATCATTATCAAGCCACCCATCTAATATATAATATATAATCTCCGACGGCCATCTGGTTAATTAATCTTCAATTCTCCAATGCTCCAATCCCGATGTTCCCTAGCGAATTCGACGCGTGACACTGTGTGATTTCTGGTAAACTCTGGGCCTGTTGTAGGTCTTCTTCCAAATAAACCATATTCTCTCAAACTTTTTCTTTCCGTTGTTTCGAATCATTCCTGCCTGCCGTACCTCCTCCAATATATTTCTTGCCTTAACATCAGTAATATATCTCAGTCAATTGTGCACGTGCTTCTGTCAGATCCTCTTTGCCTTGTAAATTCACTAGTTTCACTAAAACGTCCTGTGCCTGAATCTTGAAACTCCCCCTACTCTAACCGCACCTTCCGTTTTACACCAAAGCTATTGCTCTTGTCTAATCCATTGCCGAAAAGCCGTATTTGGATATGAATATTACCAACAATGCAGATGCTATTAATCTGCCAGCTGCAACAAAGAAAAAACTTCCTCAGAAAACTGAAAGAATCTGCCAAAAAACAATAGTGTAATATTGTAGCATTTTATTTGAAAACTTTGAATTTACTACGACAAAACATATATTTGGATGATTCAAAAAAGAGAATATTGAAAATAAAATTAGTTTTTATATGATTTGTCATGCTGGAATATGACCAATTGACCATGCTGCCTAAATACTCCACAAGGTATTTTTAACTTAGTAAAAAAGAGTCAGCATATGTTTTTCCTGATATAACGTGACACAATTCAAGTCTTTTTTGAAAATCATAAAACACATGATACTTTCAAAGAATTTCTTTACTTCTTGCGAAAAAATCATTAAAATCGATTTAAGTAAAACATTTTTATACAGGGTGTACCATTAATAATAAGCCATAGTTCAAGGGTAGATTTTTTTGACCAAAATATGAGGATATAACCAAACATGCTTTAATAAATTATTGCTGTGGAAAAAGGTACAGGGTGTTAAAATTGTAATTCATTTTTCTTTTTTTTTGCAATATCTCAACTACCTCTTGACCGATCTTCTCCTAATTTGGTAAGGAAACATTTTTTAGAGTTATAGCTGATGATGAATATGTTTCTTCTTTTTTTTACGAAACGTAGTGGCACTTTTGACTAGAAAATCTCATGCAGAAGTCATTTCTACGTAAAAAAGTGCACTTGATTAAACTTGATAACTCCAACCGTTTTCGAGAAAACTGCCGCATAGATCTCAAAAATTTTTTGAAAACAAACCCAATTTGGAAAGGAAAAATATTGAAAAGTGCGATTTGGTGACGTCTTAGTTCTGTCAAGATGTCAAACTAATGAAATTGTACGTAGATGATAGAACCAAGACGCCAACAAAGCACACTTTTCGATAAATACAATTTTACTTCCATATCCAGTTGTAGTAACGACAAAAAAAAATTTGAAAATTTTTATTGTTCAAATAGGCTTAGAATGTCATAAAAGGTCGAGAATTCAAGTTTGAGCGAAAAAAAATTCTGTCTGTCTGTCGGTCTGTCTGTAACTTTTCTTTTGCGCACGATTACTCTGGAACCGTTGAAGATATTGACTTGAAATTTGGTACACATATGTACTTTAACGGGATCTGAAACTGGATTATATTTTCATCTTATTCCGTCGAAGGGTTTGGGAGGTAAATTGGGGTAAATGGGTGGTAAATAGCAGGTAAGGGTCCATAAAATTGGCATTTAGTATATACAAAGGAAGCTAAGGTCTCAAAAAATGTTTTGGCATTAACCACTCCCATTACTACCCAAACCCCATTATTTAAGGGGATGAAAAAAAAAATGTGATTTAGTGTGTGTACAAAAACCAAAAACCTCAAAATATTTTTTCGTTGTGAGAGACTTGGATAGAAAATCTGGATGTGGAATTAGTGATTCCTTGGGCAGCGGTTTTTCCTTTTCAAATTGGTTTTGTTTTCAAAGAATTTTTGATATCTATGCGGCAGTTTTCTCGGAAACGGTTGGAATTATCAAGTTCTATCAAATGTATCTTTTTACGTAGAAATGACTCCTGCATGAGATTTTCTAGTCAAAAGTGCCACTACGTTTTGTAAAAAAAAGGAGAAAAAATATTCATCATCAGGTATAGCTCATGAGGCGTCCTCCACGGGCTAGCGTGATGTAATACATAAATTATTGTTTCATAGCTTAAAATATGTTTCCTGACCAAATTGGTATAAGATCGGTCGAGAGGTAGATGAGACATTGCAAAAAAAAGAAAAAAAAAATACAATTTTGACACCCTGTATCTTTTTCCACAGCAACAATTTACTAAAGTATGTTTGGTTATATCCTCATATTTTGGTCCAAAGAATCTACCCTTGAACTATGGCCTATTACTAATGGTCCACCCTGTATATCAAAATTGCGGGTGGATCAAATTTTTTGCAAGTATTTGTTCAATTATAGATTCACTGGCCTGCAAAAAAATAAATTTTGCCGGCACTTTTCAATTTTTGTGGCCATGGTGTATCAACATAATTCGCTGAATTCAAATATGATCACGTCCCAAGCAGTAATTTTAGTAGTTTCTACGTAGTAGTTACCATTAGTGGAACTATAAAGGTTTCCGGAACTAAGAATTGTTACGTAATGGGAACCATCCTTCTACTAAGCATTCACCAAATTGGGGAATAATAATTACGTAGGAAGTTACTATTCCGGTACTTCTACCGTTACCGTGTCGAGGACTAGGTTATTACGTAAACGGGATGTAACCAAGTAGTAGAAATGACTAACTTTTGGAACAGCTCAGCTGACCGAAATGAGAGCGCAAACTATATATTTCGCTCTCTGTTATTCGAATAGCAAATTAATGACTTACTGAGTTTGAGCACATGATATGTCCAAAGTTTAAGGTGATTATATACAACATGCATAAGCATATATTATAAATCATGATGTTTTGCATTTACCCTGGGTGTGGATATTAAAACCACCACTTGTTTTCTGTAAAATGTTATCATGATGCTTCGATAAAAAAGACGCCCCCTCGAGAAAATGGTTTTTTCGGAAAAAAATTTTTGCAAAAATTATGTGTATAAGCAAAACTGCAAAATTTTTTTTGGAAAACGTTTTTTTTTTTTAATTCTATATATTATAAAGTAATAATCTATTTAGAAAACATATTTGTAAATGACCATAATAAAAAGACATTTTTTATTGAATTATATTTTTATCTGTGTCAATATGGCGTCTTCATTCAACAACAGAAAAATAGAGATTTTAATTACAGTAACTTAGAGGTTGCAAAAACCAAAATTATTTCCCTACAAGTTAATTTCCCATAAAGTAGCAGATGCCACCAACGTTATAGTTGTTGCTACTTTAAAAGTGGTGACGGGAACTACAACAATTTCACTGTGTAGTTATATTTACCTAGATGTAGCAAATGGGACCAATGACGGTATAAGATCTTGGTAACTATCGCTATCAACATATTTTCATGTTGGTACAATTGGCAGATACGAGATAGGTAATTTTTTTTTTTAATTGGTAACACGGTAATAACTGTTAAAGTGTCACTGTGTATGATGTGGACAAGGACACGAATGTGAATTAAAAATAACAATTATTATATTTTTACCAAGTACTTTTTATTATCTGATATTAATTAACTTGTTAATAAATTTGTGCAAATAAAATATTTGTTTTTTTACTGAAAGCGATGTACAATGTATGTCTTGTAAATATATTTATTAACGTAAGGTGTGTAATAATAATGGAAAAAAACATGAGTTTTCATATTTTAGTGATCAGTTTACATTTAATTTCATTCAAAAAATAGTAAGTAAGTATTTATTTGAATAGGAAAATCCTAATATACAAATTCACTTTTCTAATGTAATTACAAAAAATCATAATTTATACATAAATAAATAATACACGCACTTACACACTCAGACTAATACATATACAAATAAATTTAAAAAAAACGAGGAAAAAATACCTATATAAAACAAGTAGAGTTAATCAATCGACTTTATGTAGCTTACAATTTTACGTTTGAATACAGGTAGAGAGATAGATTCCTTTCATCCTCTGGCAACTTGTTATATTAATCGAGGCCTTTTATATAACATAATTTTCCTAGTTTGACTTAGATTTTGCCTTGGTATATAAAATTTGTTGGTATTTCTTGTGTGGTGTTGATGTCTTTGGTTTGCATAAAATATAAACACTTGGGTATTAAGTTATTTAAAATTTGGAAAATAAATACCATAGCCATGGAAAGCAATTTATCTTTTACAGACAGCCACTGAAGAGAAGAAAGCATATGTTGGATTGAGGTATATCGGCTGCATTTCAAAATCACTCTCATTCCTCTATTCTCTGTAGTTTTTGAAGGAATATAATAGACTGGCACAGTAATCGAAATGAGGTTAGATAATGGTGTTGTAAACTGTTATTTTTGTCGCCACTGATAACTTTTGAGATATTCTAGAAAAGAAATATAGATTTTTTGCTATGTTTTTTTTGTATTTATGTTCATTTCAATTTATTGTACACAAACAATGTCTTATGCCATTTATACCGAAATTGTCCGTTCCCTATCGACACAATATTTATTAAATTTGGAGTTTTTAATCGACAAATTCATTTAATATGCTCAGTGGATCACTAACTGAACTATGGGTCAATCTGTGTTTTAAAGACAAGTTGTAACTTTCGTGCAGTACACAGTATCACTAATATCACTGCAGACTGTTATAATTTTCGATTACTTTTCTCCTTGTGTTGATGGGAACCTTTTGCACTTGTTGCCAAAGATGATGGTTTTGCTGTGGTGAAATAATCTTTCATGTTTGCATCATATTCTGAAGAATCACTATTTCTACTACTGTTTAACTGTTTATTCAGTTTTCTATAAAACGTGGATGAGTGCCGATAAACTTCGATTATATCGCTTTTACTGAGCATTTCAGATGCCGCCATTTTATTCAATGCCAATAATTATATGAATTGTCTTAAAAGTTAATATTACTTTATAGTAGATTTTCGAGGTATATGTAACTTTTAAGTCATTTTCAATTAGTGGGGAGTAGTAAAAATAACTTCAAACCCCTGTGTTCGTAGAAATAACCCCATTTTTACTCGAGATGTCACTAATAAGTTAGACAACTTTGAAGTTCCAGAAAATTTCCCAACAACGTACGGGGGGCTTAAAATTGCACACTTGAAGTTATCGTTTTTGAAGTGGTCCCTTGGTAAAGCTGTGCAGTCGGCATTACTACCAATTTTCACTTTGCAGTTGAGGATGCTTCAAAGTAATGCAGAGTAGTATCCGCGACGTTGCAGATTATTCAGCAGTTACTTGAAAGTGTTATAACTATACAATGCCTAAATTCAGTAGAATCTACATAATTGTCACTACAAATACACTTTGAATGCTGCTTGGGGTAGGGTTCTCTTGGAATATTTAAAACAAAATTCTGCAAAAGTATTGCAATTATCGCAGTCATATTGATTCGCCATTTTGAATTCTAACTTTTAATATCAGATTCGTCATTCGCTACTTCTAAAATAACTAACTGCCAATTTTAATGCAATTCTGACCGAATTTTAATTCACGAAATTGAATTTAATGAAATTATCACCGGCGACTTCACCAAATTCTCGAATAAAAGAATCTTATTTTTTGCTGACCTTATACTAGACGTAACTGGATGAATTAATATGGAACTACCGCCGAGTCATACCTTTACAGTTTGAAAAAGATTTTATAGAAATCTCATAAGGCAATTCAGAGTAATGTTTATACACACGTAAAAAAATAAAAACATGCATAAGGGTCGAATTGAGAACCTCCTCCTTTTCGAAATTTTAAGAAGCCGGCTAAGAATATAAGAAAATTTGTTTACTTTCCTACTGTTGACTGTTTACTGTAGTCACTGTCATAAAAAAATACTAAGAAGATAGTAGAAGTAGTGGAAGATAGTGTTGCAAATGCTCCCCTTATATTTTGCAAAAGATTTTATATTATACGCGATACAAAAAATTTGCTGCCATTTTCGTATAATACACATTAAAATTAACTCAAAGCGATAGTTGCTTTTAAAAGCACCATTTTGTCGCAGTCCTGTGTGTTATTAAAACTAAACTTTTGTTATGCAACCAAATATACTGAGTAGTTAGGTAATACATATGTTAACTCAAAGGTTGCACAATTAGTCCATGCCAAAGTCGCAAAAACCCCAAAAGTGCAAGGGTAGCGACCAAACATGGCTACCTAACATCCTAACAATCCCCGGGGGTTGAAACGACCCCCTCGCTCAATACCGAAACTTGCAAAAAACATCCAAACGTGCTGAAAATTGTCTTTTACACGTTCTCAAGGACGAGGAATACGATGCTGATATTATTTAGCCTCTCACTCCTAACCAACTACCCCTAGATGCATAAAACCACCCTTTTTCCCCTTTTCTCGTTATCATGCATGCGAGGATTTGTTAGATCGGTTTTCTTTTGAGAAAACTTAATATGTCCTGTAAAATTTAGCAACCAGACATCCTAACAACCCCCTCAATCCTGAAGTATGCCTCAAAGAAAAATGGTTTTAAAGAAGCTATCCCCCGTATTGAAGGGTGGAGAATACGATCACTTTCTCTCTTAGTCCTCAAAAACTACGCTTGCATGCCCAAAGTAATTGGCTTCTTTTATAGTAAGATCACAAGCGCTCATTGGATCAGGTTTTCTAGGGAGAGATTTTTTTTATTTCAGCTTAAGAGGAGTTTGATAATGAAAAATGAGAAAAGGGGCTGATTTTATGTATATAGAGGTAGTTGTTAGAGGTAGGAGGCTAAATAATATCAGCATCGTGTTCCCCGTCCTTGAAGAAAATAATTCAGCACGTTTGGATGTTTCTTGCATATTTCGGTATTGGTCTCAACCCTCGGGAGTCGTTAGGATGTCTGGTTACGTAATTTTACAGGACATATTGAGTTTGCTCAAAAAAACCAGATCCAACAAGTCCTGGCATGCCTGACAACGGAAAATGGGGAAAAGGGAGGTGGGTACCGCCCGACTATTTCCATCGTATTGGTCGCTCTCGAAAACGGTCGCTATCCTTGCACTTTTGGTATAGACTAAATACGGAAAACCTATGTATGTCCTATAAAAGATGGGGCTAACCTAACCGAGCGGTGTGTGGTACAATGTGACCAAAAATGACTGTTCAATTTCATTTTGAATTGAATTCTCGCAATTTTTTCAAACAGAACACCCTGAATCTTTTTACAATGTTATGTGGAATTGAAAAACGAACAAAATTTGCTCATTCTAGAATTAATGACTACAGTATAATCAAAGATTAGTTAATTATCTAATCTTTGGTATAATTTTAGTTTTATTTAGTAGGAATGAGAACGGTGCTGTTATATTATTTTTCAGTGGCGCACTGTGGTCAATTTGCCAATATTAGGAGGAAAGTATTACAAAAATAAAATTTATCCAAAAATTAAAATTAATATATACAGTATCGGAAGATTTTGGATTTGGGTGGCAGGCACAGTTTCAACGGCTTGACAGACCGCCTACAATAAAGGCGTGTACCAGTGCTCTAGTAGAGGGAGCAAATAATGACGCGCGATCAGGAAAACACGTACATCATTTCTATTAAAAATTTCAGTACCATTTATTGTAGTTGGCTCTGTTCAGTATAGGTAATATTATTATGTGTTTTAATAACTAAAATTATTTAACTCGTTATACTTTCAAAACGAGTCAAATAATTCTTTACATTTCCCGCAGACAGAGCTGCCCACGTACATGTGGTGGGGAAAGCAGCTGGCACGAGTAGGATGTGTTATACGATAAAAAAGAATAGCCTAGTTTCTTCGTTCTCGCTTGCTCTCATTGCCGACCCAAATGAAACATTTTCTGACACCGTATACTGAGAGTTTACTTTCTTGTACTTTTATTAGAAGATATTTAATTTTACTGCAGATATCATTTCCGTGAAGAGAGTTTACCTATTTGAATAGTTGCTGAATGAAAAATTGTTAGCTGATGGATGAGAGAAAGAAGACTAGCGCGGGTTGTTAGGAGAAAATGAAAAACTTATTCAAATTATTAAGCTGTTCTTATGTAATTTACTTAAATGCTGGCGGTCTTGTAAACTTAATGTGGCTTCGTTTAAAAGAAACATTCTGGTTGGTTAAATGGAGAACTAAAATATGAAACTAATAAAGAAAATGTATGTGAGCCTTCTAGGTCGAAAATAGGTCAACCGTCAGAGTTTTAGTAGTAGTGAACAAAAGTCGAAAAGAAAAAAAGTGCAACCATTACTTTAACGTAGTCCAGAAGAGTGAACCTCAGCAACTCAAGCCGTATATCATGCAAGTGGTAAACGTCATGTGGCTTCCGTAATAAAAAAATTTAGAAAGAGCTCTTCGCGTACCGTATTGAGGGAGTAAATTTTGAGAGAGTTCCGAAATATAAGTTTGCATGCAGCAATAAAAGAGGTAAAGAAAGACGGTGTATATATAATAGACTTTTTTTTTTAAATCGTCGAAAACAAATTGTCACTATAAAGTATCAGCATATAGGTAATTAATTGCAGAGACATATTAAATAAAAATATACAAGGTGTTTCGTTTGAAAAAATTGAATTATAACAGTTTAAATATAACACCCTGTAGAATTGGGTTCAACTCTGAGAGTCCTGTAAATTAGTACATGGTCTCGACTAACATTCAAATTTACGAAAATGCGTCTTTTGCAGATTTTACTATTGTGTGTTCCATTTAAAAAATTCTGATATTAGCTTACTACCACTCTGTAAAACATCCTATAGATTTGAAACTAATTTTTGAATATTACACTCTTTATCTCCCACAATATTTATCTGAGACATTTTTTCTAATTTTAAACGGTTAAGAAGATATTGGCTGTCCCCACTTTCCAGATCTAATAATTAATGAACGGGGAGGCGCAAAATGCAAAACATTTTTTGATGAGCGGGGCGTAAAATGGGAAAAACATTTTTTTGATGAACGGAGGGGGGGGGGGGGGGGGCGCAAAATGAATTTTTTTTTTTTAACAGAGGGCTAAAAATGTTGTGCGCGTTAATAAAATTTGCTAATTTTCCAAATCTGGGGCGCCTCATCATGTGAGCGGGGGCAACGCCCCCCCCCCCCTAGTTCCGCCACTTGTTTTTCTACAAATAATATTTAATGTGGAGTTTTTAACTTTTATCAGTGTTAAAAATGTCTTTTTAAGGCGCCGATATTAAAAGTGCTTCGCCTTTAAAACCAGTCTTAAAAATGGATTTATTATTTATACCAATAAAAGTTCCCAATATATTTTAATTTTAAGGAATAGTTTTACATTTAAATTAGTATTAATGGTTACTAACCCTAATAGCACAACATTGTCCTATGGATATCTGAAGGACGTTCTCGACGGACACACAGTACATTCGAAGGATGTTCGTTTTTAGTACATCTGACGGACAACCGAGGGACATCGAAATAGGGAGGAGGGATTCATATGTATATATATATGTTCATATATGAACATCCTACTTTTATCATATAGATATATTATTCAGGACGCTTTTCGAAAAAGTACACCTTGGACATGTAAATACTTGATAAAAATGAAGTAATACATAAACATTGTCCTATGTATATCCTCAGAGGTGATTGAGGGAGTCCGATGAATTTCTTTGTTAGCATCCGTATATTTTATTTACATTAACATATCTATTATTGTTTACCATAACTTCAGTTCATTCTCACAACGGTTGCCTGCAAATTATAATGTTTATTATAATATTTATTAAATTATTAAATTCATTTTATTTTACTTTTAATTGCCGTCGGTAGGAATCGAACCTGCATGCCCGCGTTATCTCTATAACAGTTCTATTGACTTCTATTGACTGGGCCATCCTATATGCGTTTCTATGGACGCAAAAAGTAGCATAGTAATGTGTGGGAAATGTATTTAATGAGATTATCAGTAATAAGTCTTCGTTATAGACTGGCGATACAGGACCAGTCAGGTGCAACGTTTTTAAAATGCATGCCAATCATATATATATGAATGAAATTACCATGAATATGCCAGAAACGCAAATTTTAGGCAGTCGTCGCGTGCAGAAGGGTGTGCAAATCGATTTTTTTTGTTTTTTTTTTGTATTTTTTTAAATTTTAAAATGGATGCCAATAGTGCCAAACGAAAAGCCTTGAAAAAAATCCAAAAAATTTTACGATTTAATGTGCGCATCAAAGGTTGTTTTGCGCGCGGGAACTGCATGCCAATGAATTTCCGCTGGATTCTTTGGAGGCTATTCTATTGTTGAAGGAGCTTATATTTACGTTTTAAAAAGGAGCCAGAACTTGTAACGATGAGTTTAGAGTTCTGAGATGAAATATGCGAAAAAAAATCCAATTTTCTTCAAAAATCCTAAACATTTTCTTTCTGGCTAGCCTTATTGACGGGAGATTCTTTTTGGGATTTTTTTTCTGTGTTCAAAACATTTAAATAAACATGCTCAACCTTAAAAAAGTTTGTAACGATGATGTTATATAACTCCGTTTTTTTACCTCTTTGACCTTTCTGATTGCGCCCCACACTTTCTGGCGAACTTATTTTATTCATTATAAACATAAAATATGTACACACAAAAAAAATGGCTTTGTAACGATATAATTTCACTGATTTTCATATCTTGACATATGCCAGAAGTCTATTTTGTCGTTATTTAAGTTCGATAGAATTAATCAGCGCATAGAAAATGCTTGTAACGATGAGTGTCCAAAAAATCCACTTAGCTCCTGCACCATTCTAGCCTTATTTAAAATATGCGAAAATCATTCAGGTCCTGTTTTTTTCTATTTTTTATTTGTTTTCCCAAACCTGAATTTTTCCTGTTACTAGCATTTATATTTATTTATAATTATTAAGAAGAACTTATTTAATTTGTAACGAAAAAACTGTGATTTTGTGATCAGTGTCACCTGAGAAATACCTTTGTTGAACAATGTAATATTACATTACATTAATTCAGTGGCGGATCCAGCTTTTTGAGGCGGAGAGCAGCTCAAAATTGAAGTGCGAGGGGCGGGAGGCGAGAAATCCGAAAAAACCTCACATCTCAAATTTGATGAGCGGAGGACGGGTACAAATCTGAAAATTGTGTTGGAGAAAAAACGGTAAGGGAATAATATCGTCATCTACAATATAAATAGAATATTTACACCATCGAATATTAAATAGACGGCCTGCTACTGTCCCTATAGGGACCTAAAGTGTGTGTACTTGCCGTATATAAATTGGTCATCCAGAGGACGTCCGTTACGGCACATATTATGGACGTTCAGTGTGGTATTCGCTGGTATGTAAACATATCTCGGAAACGTGTTGGAGAGAAAGCGGTATGAAGATATTATCATTTATTGCAAAAATATAATATTTAAATCAACGGACACAAAATGGACGTCCATCTCCTCTGTCTCTATATGGACTAAAATGTACATACTTCCCGAACATAAAATGGACATTCAGAGGACGCCTATTCCGTACAATTTCAAAGTAAATCCGACGATAGACGTCCAGTGGACACCCAGTTTATGTTCATGGACGTCAGTACATTAAGTGGACGACATAAGATGGACGCCCGGCGGACATCATGTGCATTAGGGAAACGATCAGAGCACCCAGAAATAGCAATTCTGTGAGCAATCTTAATCAGGGTAATGACAATGTCTCTAACATATGTAAGGGCGAAATCAATGTTATTCGCCGAAGTTGTGGACATAATTTGGCACGCAAAGCTATTCTCATTTTCCAAAGATTTTTATACAAACCTCCATAACCTTACCGGATTTCCATTTTCCATGCCTGTTAATTGCAGTAAGATTAGCACCAGCGTTTGCCAAGAAGCTGTCCGAAATACGACGGAAGCAGTATCTAGTAAAAATCAAAAATCTAGCAAATTCAGGAATTCTGTAATGTCAGCAGGCATTCTCCCAAATCTGTGGATTCCAACTTCAGTCTTGACACATTTATTAGTCATATATTGAATAAAAAGTCGTCGTGGTTAATGTCCGCTGGATGGATGACTATAATATACTCCCTAACAGTTCTTATATAATGTACCAGTAATAATAAAAGTTCGTGTTAATTTTACTTCCACATCCAGTGGAAGTATAGTAACGACAAAAAATTTTTAAAAATTTTTATTGTTCAAATAGGCTTAGAATGTCACGAAACGTCGAGATTTTAAATTTGAGCGAAAAAAAAATTTCTGTCTGTCGGTCTGTCGGTCTGTCTGTAACTTTTTTTGTGCGCACGTTTACTCTGGAACCGTTTGAGATATTGACTTGAAATTACATATGTAGTTTAACGAGATCTAGAGCTAGATTATATTTTCATCTTGTTCAGTCAAAGGGTTGGGGGGTAAATTGGGGTAGATAGGTAAATCAAGCAGGTAAGAGTCCATAAAATTGGTATTTAGTATATACAAGAGAAGCTAAGGTCTCAAAAAAAATTTTGGCATTAGCCACCCCCATTGCCACCCCCACCCCATTATTAAAGGGGATGAAAAAAAATATGATTTAGTGTTTGTACAAGAACCAGAAACCTCAAAATATTTTTTTTACTTCATCCACCCCCACTACCACCCCCTATAACCACCCCCACCCCGCTACCGATGTGGGGTATCGTTTTATGGGTTTTTGGGGTAGAGGATTTCAAATATTATATTAATAAAATTCCATGAACAATTATTTCCACATACAAAATTTTTTCGTTGTGAGTGACTTGGATAAGAAATCTTCAACATTGTTCAAAGTCAACTGGCACAATTCCTTCTGGTGACAGGCCCAAAAATGTATCGATAATTGTTGCAATTTTTATCTTGAACTTCTGTGAAAAATTTATCGATTTGTTCCCTGATCTAGATTTTAGATTTTTTGAACGGTATTCTTCGCCATTTCATTCTTTATAGATTGTTCATTATCTGCAAATAGATAGATATCCACGGGCAACTTAATTTTTCTGTTTCTTGGTGAGATCCTCTGCCACGTGTTTTCTTCTAAAACAATGTTAGACCAGGCAAATCTCAGTGTAAAATGGGTTTGGCGTGAACTATTTGGGACAGTTATTTGTTTATCGCAATGGATAGCTCTACTAATGTAGGATAAGTACATAAAGTCGCAAAAAATCCCGACGTGAGCTAAAGCCGCCATTTAGAAAAAATGACCGCCAGAGACATTTTCTTTAAAATCATATATCTTAGTAACCGTTGCTCCGATTTTAGATTTCTTTTTTTTTTTGTTCTATTCCTCACTTCACATTTTACAGAAAGTTTGATTACATATTTTACGATAAATTAAACGATAAACTTAGGAAATTAAAAAATAATTTAAATATTACGGAAATTTAAATTTTTGTAAACTTGAAACGTTTGTACTGAAATTTCTAGTCAATTTTTGAAAAAATAATTTTAATAAAAGTTCTAGAGCACACAATTAGCTTTCATTTGTTTTTTGGCCGATGTTACTAACTCAAATATTAACGGAGTAATAGTTATTTATATATAAAATTGTAATCATTTTTAATAATGTACATTAAGGTACAAAGGGTGTCCAGTCAGTGTTCTCTCGGAAGATTGTGCAAAACGGCTAACTTTATAAAAAAACTTTCTTAACAAAACTTTCAATGTTTCGTCTCTACTACAACTTAAAATTATTTTCAATTATCACAAAAACGAGTCACACAAGAAAGTAATTTTTTTTTAAATAGAACAGCCTGTATTTCCTTAACGTCAGTTAAGCATCCAAGGGCCCTGTATTACACCCTAAAATATTTTGCCAAGTTATTTTTTTCTGTTTTTTTTTGGGCAGTTTACAAACATTTTTCACTGACATATCTCCGCGATTTATTAATCGTTATTTCTAAAAATGTGGGATATTGTTTGATAATGATGTATTTACTGAAAAACATTTTTGAAATAAATCTTTGCGTACATTTCTTGATATTTAATTATTATTTTTCTCATTTTTTTTTTTAATGGAATGCCTAGGTATACTTTTTTACATGAATGAATAAAACATACGATTCCTTACATTTTAATATCTCTTTATTTCTATTTCAAACGTTTTTTGAGATATGATTATATCAAATAATTTTTTGCGTAAATTAAGGTGCTCTTTATTTTAGCATTAAAATCTATATTTTGTTTTACATTTTTTTAAATTTATTTAAATGGATGAGTAACGTTTACAATTTCTCACATTTTGATATCGTACACTTTCTTTTATAAACGGTTCTTGAGCAATAATTTTTTTCACGATATTGAAACTAACCTAACAACTGCTCAAAATGTCCATCATTTTGATTCAGGTAACACTGAGGTCTTTTGATAAATGAGCGCCTTACATAGTGTAACCATATCAACATGTATACGATTGAAACACCGACGAATCCTGTCCATCATATATTCTCGAGTCGTTTGGTTCTACTTTATAAACGTCTGACTTCACAAATCCCCAAAGAAAAAACCCACTGAAGTCAGGTCGGGTGACTTAGACGGCCATGTAATGAGACCTAACATAATTTAATAAAATAATAAATAAGATATTATTTAACAGTTTATTAAAATATTGGACCTCCTCTTCCCATCCACCTTTCAGGAAACTGATTACTAATGGCCTGACGAACATTTCTACTAAAATATGGTGGTGCACCTTCAAGTTGTAATCACATATTATTTGTAATATAATCAGGAATATGCTCGATTATTTGTGGAAACGCATTTTGCGTAAAATCTAAGAAGATTGCTCCATTCACATTTCCCTCAAAAAAGCGAGGATGAATAACATAATCATGTACAATTCCTCCCCTTGCATTTAAACTCTGGTTCTGATTTTTCTGTGCAACATGAGGGTTTTCTCTGGCATAATAATGGAAATTGTGCCTATTCACAAATCCGTTGCGATGAAACGTTGATTCATCCGTGAACAATACAAATTTGAAAAATTCTTCATTTTCTACAATTTGGTTTTGAGCCCACTGGCAAAAATTTAATCTACGATTTAAATCCACATCCCAAAGCACTTGATGCAGCTGAGCTCGATAGGGGTGAAACTTATTTTTTCAAAGACAGGGAAACACTAGATTCACTGACCTCTAAATCCCTACTTAACTCCCGAACACTTGCCGTAGGATTTTCGATTACCGCTAAAGTTAGAGCCAGCTCATTTTCTTCATTACAATACATTTTGTCGTCTCGCCTTCTTTTCATATGCAAAATTTCCAGTACGTTTAAAACGTTCTTTCAAATTTTCTAGAGACCGCACATCAGGACATCTTCTATAGGGATATTTTAACCATACATTCTTGATGCCAATAAACAATTTCCATCACATTCACCAATAATATAACATTTACCATAGATATTAAATCTTATTGACAATAATTATAATTCGTATTTTTAAATATTAACAATATTAATTCAACTTAATCACGATAATCTTAAACACATTAGAGAAATGTCATAGAGTGAAAAACAAACGCAAACAAAAGACCAAAGCCATACTAGATTTTAATGCTAAAATAAAAAGCACCTCAATATACGCAAAACTTATTTGAAATAACCATAATTCAAAAACAGTTTGAAATAAAAATTAAGTGTATAAATTAGAATGTGGGGAATTTTATGCTTTATTCATCCATGTAAAAAAATATAGGCATTCCATTTAAAAAATTTGAGAAAAATAATAATTAAATAACAAGAAATGTAAACAAATATTTTGGACACCCGGTATAATAATAATTTATTTCAAAAATGTTTTTCAGTACATGCATCATTATGGAATAACACCCTACATTTTTAGAAAAAACAATTAATAAATCGCGGAAATATGGTAGTCAAAAAAATGTTTGTAATTTGCCAAAAAAAACAGGAAAAAAATTATAACTTGGCAACGCTGCATCCGATTGGCAATAATAAACTTTAGGGTGTAATCCAAGACCCTTAAAGACTTAACTGGCGTCAAAAAATTAGAGGGTATTCCATTAAGAAAATTATACATTCTTGTGTAACTCCTTTTTGTGACACCTTGTATAATTGAAAAAAATTTCACGTTGTATTAGAGATGAAACATTGAAAGTTTTGTTAAAATAGTTTTTTTTATAAAGTTTTTACACAATCTTCCGAAGAAGCACTAACTGGACACCTTGTACATTTCCAAGAACTCAAGTCTTATTTTCTTCAGTTATCTTCTATTTTATGCCCAAAGATGTAATAACACTTTCGATTGTACATAAAAAGGGGAAGAGAATAAAAAAAAGAAATCTAAAATCGGAGCAATGGTTACTGAGATATGTCCTTCTAAAAGAAACAGTTCTGGCTGCCATTTTTTCTAAATGGTGGCTTTAGCTCACATTGGGATTTTTCGGGACTTTTATATCCTCATTCTACATGAATAAAGCTATCCATTTCGATAAAGAAATAGCTGTCCCCAGATAGTTCATACTCAAAACTGGATTTGCCTGCACTATGTCCGTAAAATCAACAAAATAATACAATTATCCAGTATTTTACTAGAAAATAACCTCTACACCTGTGACTTTGACATTATAGGAGCGTAGAAGGTTATTTTCGAGTAAAATACTGGATAATTGCGTTATTTTGTAGATTTTACGGAGATTGTTTAAGAATAAAACATGTGGCAAAGGATTCCACCAAGAAATATAAAAATTAAGAAAATGCCACAACCAACATTTAGACAATAATGTTATACTTAAATTTTAAAAAAATTGTATTGTAAAAAAATTTGTAGAATTTTTGTCAAATATGCATATTTTTGAAATATTTGCACTTGCCTATTTTTCTTTATAACTTATACGTAATATCTTGGGTTTATGGTCAGTTAAAAAATAAAATATTATTTTCTTACGATTCGGTTTATTAACCATCGTCAAAGACACTACAATTTTATTAAAAAAACAGAAATATTTATATGTATGGAATTAAGTGCTACTTAAATAATAATAATAATATTTTAATAATAGAAATAAGCTAAACACATTCAATATTTAAAAACATTTGCAATGTTAAAAACCAAACTTCTTAGAAAAATGTAAAATAAATACCTTATATTACTTTTGCAAATTTAATAATAGGATGTTTAGCGCACTCCTACTTCTCTATTCTCTTCTTTGCCTCGCTATTCTCTTTTGCACTTTTCGGATAATCTTTAACAGCTTCTCTGTTTCGTTTTCCATAATATACTCATTCATGGGTGCAGCTAAAATAAACGTAGTTATTATTATTTGAACCACTATTATTAAAAAAATATTTGAAAAATGGGCAAGATAAAAATAATAGAAATTATTGAAGGATATAGATATAACCTATAGCACTCAGTGAATAATAATAATTTACCGAATTATAAATTAAAATCCATAAAGTACACTCTGGCAAATAGAATTTCAAGATAAAAGATTGTAATAGGTCTCTGTATTTTCATGCAGTCTGTCCACCTGTGTTCGCCTGATATCGTATCATATCTTTCGTTTAAAAGTGTAATAAAAGTTTCAAATAATTATCATAAAGAACAATATTTACTTACTTATTTTCATCCACAATTAATTGCTAGTTTGTTTTAAAATTATTAACTAAGTAGGCACATTATTTGTCGTCATTCTCAAATTCAATTTCATCAGGTTTATTGTCAGATTTGACAATACTTTCACGTGATTAACATTTTCTCTCCAAGCTGATTTCAGTATTCAATTCTTGAGCCAAATTAATATTTTATTTTGTAGGTTGATCGTAAAATAAGGGAATGTGTATAAATCCTCATTTTTTTAGCTTCCTTTGGCATTCTGAAAGTATAAAAAATCGTATTAAATTTTCGTTGTTTCGAACACTACATTAATAACTAATTAAATATTCAATCATAATCAGATAAATTTTTCACAACATGAAAAATGTTGGGGAGGTTATGTTATATTTTTATGCATTTATACTCACTTTTTATAGTCTCGAATGAAGATACTCAAATAAAGCTGAACTAATAGATAAAACATAAAGATACAACTTTAAAATATTTCATGCAGCCACTAACACTAATTATTATTTAAATATTTGAGAAAGTAAAAACTAATAAAATATGGTTGCTGTGTGTTTGGGGTATTTTCTATTTGCTTTGGCCTGGCCAGTTTGGCCGGCCGGAAATCAAAATGGCGCTTTATTTAAATATATTAGAGACCTAATATTAAGGTACGTTTTAAGGAGATTTAGAGCTCTTCATCGGATGTCCGTTCTTAATCCCGATGTTAGTCGACATAGTTAATGCCAAAATGGAACCTACTCAGGATAGCCCATTGACATCCATAAAAGGATATCCTGGGAGGTACTAAAATGGCCTGTCATGAGGACGTCCTAAAATAGGATATTCTAAAAGATATATCCGTTTCTCTATTTATTTTACGTACTGGGGTATCCAGGTACGTCAATTTGTCATCATCGATTTTATCACGTAATAATTCGACAAAGAGATGACGATTTCCATATTTCGGACTTCTCCTCAAAGTATGCTAGAAACACATTCTCCCTGTATTCTCCGGAAACATTTTTACGATAGCGCCATTCCAAAAAACGACTGCAGAAAATCTTATACTGCTGCAGCGACTTCATAGGTAACAATTGAAAGTAGCGCTATTAGCGACTTCTTCGATTTCAGCCGAAATCGGACTATCAATAAATAAAAACTTATATCATAGATAGCTAATCTTTAACATTTCTTTATTTTGAATTAATGAAAATTATGTTAACGATTAAGTAATTGCTTAATTTTACTTTCAGGCGCAGCTTCCGTGGCAAGAGCATGGAGCAGCTACGTTGACTCCCTATTTGATGGGATAATAGGTAACACTACAAAAGCCATCACCCCGGATTACATACATAAAATCTGGGCCATAACCGGAGAAATGCACCAGCAACTTCTTGCACCTTACCCCGATTTTCTCGCTTTTACAGTTTGCATTGTATACGCCCTTCTGCTAGGTATAGGAGTAAAAACATCGGCTATCGTAAATAGTCTCCTGACTCTTATTAATTTAGCCGTTATGGCTTTAGTGGTTGTCGTAGGATTTTATTACGCTGATGAAGCTAATTGGACATCACAAAAAGGTAAATATATTGTCAGGGGCGACATAATAAGTGGTACGTTTATTATCGTCAGTTTTTGAAATGTTACGAATTTCAGGTTCAAAGATGAAAATTTCTCAAAGATTGAGTTTGAGATGAGTTAACCTTTTATGAGAAATGTAGATACATAAATGCACCACGAATTCTACTTAGAAAGGGAATATAATGAGTACCTTAATTCTTGTAATTAGCTTAACTAAAGCCCTCCCGCGAGTATATGCTTAGGTAGACCAACGGTTTAGTGTTTGTTAGTATATAATCTTTCGAGTACTTATATCAAGAATTAATCGGATGGTCGATGACGTACAAAGCAATGAGTCATTAGATTTATTACTGGTAAAGTGTTGGCAACTTTTGTCAATGCCTGAAAAGCGAATACAAAGTACTGTTTAACATTATATCATCTGTCCTGTAACGGTAAGTTGAAGGCCCTATATGTTTAATACTTTTGTTATTGCATACTTGGAGTTATTTCACCACCGCTGGTAGCTCTATTTGACTGTTTTGAAAAATTTGTTATTTTAATATTTTCAAGGCCTACTAAGTTCCTCTAAATGTGTCGAAATTTCGAGATCGACTATTACGCAATTTTTTATCGGAAAATTTGATAGCGTATTCTATTAGCAGTTATCTCAAAAACCGTCTATACAAAATTTTAGCTTGATACCTCTAGGGTATTTGTTATTCAACAGCCAAATATAAAATTTCTTACTTTTCGACTGGCCCTGTATAAAAGTCAGTTAGGTTTACTAAAAAGGTAAAGTAGTCATTCGACTTAAGGAACATCAAATACTAAATGAGGAAGAAAAAAGAAAAGTTATTCTTTAAATAAATAGTGTTTCTATACATTAATCGGTTACTGTACGTAGGTGCCTTAATGAAAAATTTTCAAACAAATGGATTGGAAGGAATAGCTTTTTTCCCCATTTAGTATCTGATGTTGATGTTACTAAATGAGGAAGGAAAAAGAAAAGCTATTCCGTACAATCCATTTGTTTGAAAAATTTTCATTAATGTACAGCACTCGAATAATGCACTATTTATTTGAAGAATAACTTTTCTTTTTTCTTTCTCATTTAGTATCTGGTGTTCCTTAAGTTGAATGACTACTTTACCTTTTTAGTAAACCTATCCGATTTTTATACAGGATCAGTCGAAAAATGATAAATTTAAAATTGGCTATTGAATAACAAACACCCTATATGAGGTATCGAGATAAAATTTTGTGTAGAGGTACTTGAGATAACTGTGAATCGAATACGCTATCCAATGTGCCGATAAAAAACTGGCTAATAGTCGATCTAGAAATTTCTACCCATTTAGAAGAACTTAGTAGACCTTGAAAATATGAAATTTGCAAATTTTTCAAAACAGTCATATAGAGCTCTTCGAGCATTATATCTTAAAAAAAATAAATCGGGCAACGCGTTTCAAAATAACGAGGTGTTGTGGTATTAAATAGCAAACACTGGATAAAAAACGAAATCTAATTCATATAACTTTTTTTTTTTAATTAAAACTTCTAGTTCCTGCATGTACTATTAATGCACTTAAATAACACAGGTTTGCGAGGTTTTGTTGTTATGCAGATGGGGGTCATTGTCGAAGTAATTTTTCGCGCTGAATCCGAATCTGGCCTCAGAATTGGCCCATCACGTCATTATTTTGAAATATTTGAAATTAACTTTTGAAGTTATGTATAGAACTCAAACAAATTTTCGGCTTATTTCTAATAAATACATCATTTAATACCATCCTTCCTCTTTAAAATAAGCTTTCGAATGGTCATCTACGATGTTTCCTCGCAAAGTTATAACCATTTTAAAGTGACATGAATTTGAAATCATGTTCCCTACAACCCAACAATCTTAACCAAACGACTCTAAACGAATCAAGATTTAACACAATAGAAGGGATAACCCAACATTCTTAAATAAGATTGTTATACGTTGTAGAGGATCATGGTTTCAAATTCACCATGTCACCTTAAAATGGCTATAACTTTGCGAGGAAACATCGTAGATGACCATTCGAAAGCTTATTTTAAAGAGAAAGGGTGGCACTAAATAATGTATTTATTAAAAATAAGCTGAAAAAATGTTTGAGTTCTATACATAACTTCAAAAGATGCTAAAAAAGCCATTTTTTAAGTAATTATCTCAAATATTTCAAAATATTGACGTGGTGGGCCAATTCTGAGGCCAGATTCGGATTCATAACCCACGCAAATTAGACTTTTTAGGAGAAGAAATTCATATACAAATTATATTTGGGCTATGTAGGAGTAGAATTAAGGATCCGAAGAGTTCTCATCATATCCGTTGATGGAAACATCTTTTTGGGGCGAAAAACCACCCCCAGACGGGACTTAGTTACGGTCACTCTCATTTTTCTTCGGATCCGTCATTCCCACGAAAAACAGGTATAGGAACAAAAATATTCTTCATTAAATTCTACACAAAAAAAGTTCTATGGTCGATTTGCGTACTCCCCACCGTTTTCTCGCTATCGACGTTCATATTAGGGGGTAGTTTGGAGCGCTCGGCGAAAAATCGGTGGTACGCGATTTTTTACAGCGAATATCTCCGAAATGGCTACTTTGCCGTCAAAAATGGTTATAATGAAACTTGTAGAGCGGATTCTCCTCTACAAGATTCATCTTGTACTTTTCCTTTTTAATATTATTTTTGTTGAATTTTCTCGCTTTTTTCGAGGATACGCACTTCGCAATGTGACTTCTACACCACCCATGAGGTAGAAGTCTCAGTGCGTTTTTTTGTAAGTGGTTTCCCCTGTAGGCCTATTCCACTGTCGTCATTGTCGGTTTCAGTCCTCGATAGGGTTTTCTTCAATCAACTCATCTTCGGTAGGTGAATTTAAGTAGCCTTGTCCGTGACAGTTGGAGCAGATGGTTGAGCAGCGCAATCCTATTTTTACACACCCGCATCGTTTCCCGCAACCCATCCTGCAGTTGCAAGATATAAGTTGTAGAACGGAAGACGGAGCTGGTGCCTCAGGTGTAAAAATGGATGAAAGAACGGTGTCAGCTTTCTTCCAACCCCATTGTGTCGGATCAAGGTTTATTCCTCTCCATAACTGAATTGGATGAAAAACCCTATAAGCATGCTGATGAGAAGCGGCAGACGTTGGCGGTAGTCTCGATAATAGTACAGCGTTACTTGATTTCCCAACCAATTTATTGAATGTGAGAAATCTATGTCTATTTAAAGATTTCTGTTTCTTTGGAGCTTTATATAACGCCATCGTGAGACGCTCTCCAGAAGTTGCGACTTCTTCTTTTGTTGATTGAGGGTTGTTAAATATAGGCACAATGTCATCCAAATCTCTTCTGTTATTAAGTATAGTTACAGTTTGTGCTTTGTCTTTACTGAACAAAGCAGAAGTAGTGTCGCAACCACTAAATGCATGTGCAAACAGCATAGTTTCCTTACAGTTTCTCAAGACATCCGAACTAACACGAAATACGCATCGAGTCTAACAACGGTATTTCACAACTAAATATTCGAGTAGAGATGAGTTGCTATTTAACAACCTGTTATTTTATAACTGTTATTTGTAAATAACATTAACAGGCTGTTATTTCTATTCGAAAATAACAGGTGAGAAATTAACAAATAAGCAGCTGCGGCAGCAGCATGATAATGTCTCTGAACTAACATTTGCAAACTGCGCGCTGCGGTATGCGCATTTACTTCTCAGCGATCTGTTATTTTTAGACTGTTATTTTAAACTGTTATTTCAAACTGTTATTTCAAAATAGCAGTAGCAGTTTAAACTGTTATTAAAAAATAACTGCTTTTACCCATCACTATATTCAAGCGTCGAGAATGGACAATTCATACCATGGAGGTAGAATATAAATAAGGAGTAGTCATAAAGCTTATATCCTACAGTGAGAAACGGCCGCAGAAGGCGTGGCTTGTGATTATACTGTCGCCAGGTCCTGATTTAAAAAAAAGTTTATACAGCATTTGAGGAGATACATGTTAGTTGACTTTACACATTGACACTACCATATATCAAGCCAGTAGAGTAATGAATGAGATGACGGTTTCACATTTCAAGCAAATATAATATAATATAATCTAAAATACAATCTAAAATAAATAGAAAATTTTTAACCTATGAAAAGTGACTCCAAAACATTTCTTCTTATCGATACTACTTTGATTTGTACAGCTACTTGGCGGACACGAAATCATATGCAATGGAGAAAAACACTATTTTCTATCAAAAACATTTATTTTATAATAATATTAAACCAAGATACATGTCGCGTTTTGTTGACGTTTCGATCATACTAAAATGAGGAATGTGCTGCCACATTCTGCTTCTTATGGCGACTCATTTATTCAACCTCCTTGATTCATACCTGCCCCCCTTCCTCACATTCCCCAAACCGGAATCTGTCGAGCAGCTTTGACAGAATCCGAAGGTCAAACATAACAGTGCCGTGATGTTTTCAAAGAATTTGGGCGAAAAGAAATAATAAATATTAAAATTATGATAAAAGCGAGAAAGTTCAACAAAAATAATAAAAAAAAGAAAAGTACAAGATGAATCTTGTAGAGGAGAATCCGCCCTACAAGTTTCATTATAACCATTTTTGACGTCAAAGTAGCCGTTCGGAGATATTCGCTGTGAAAAATCGCGTACCACCGATTTTTCGCCGAGCAGTCCAAACTACCCCCTACTATGAACGTCGATAGCGAGAAAACGGCGGGGAGTACGCAATTCGACCATAGAGCTTTTTTTGTGTAGAATTTAATGACGAATATTTTTGTTCCTATACTTGTTTTTCGTGGGAATGACGGATTCTTTTCGATTTCTTACTTCTATGAACTATGCATGGCCCAAATATAATTTGTGTATGATTTTTTTCTTCTATTCGCTATTTTTTCGTCTAATTTGCGTAGATATCAGCGCGAAAAATTACTTCGGAAATAACAACCAACAACATTCATGACTTGGCAGACCTGTGTAATCTATGATTCAATTTTCGACTTTAACTCCACTAGAAGCATATTTACGCATTATTTAAATTGTCATCAATTGTTTAAAAGTGGCCAATTTTAATTGTTTTATTTTGACAGGTTTAGTATTCTTTGGAATTTCACCTGGAGCAACCTGCTTTTTTATTGTAATAGAGCTGTAGATGTAGCTGTAAAATACATATTTAAAAATATGTATTTTACAAATTATTTTGTTTAAATAAATGTCTTCCCAAAAAAAGGTTTATTCCAAAAATTTTAGTTACTAGTGTTTATAATAAGTTCTAGAAAAAAAAAACTACTGTTCGACTATAAAAGGGCAATTCCGTTTTATAATACAATCTGTAGAGTAAAAAAACGGTGGGTATCCACGAAAATCAGTTTTTCTCAAATATCGCGTAAATTATCGGTTTTACGTTAATTTTGGTTGTTATAAAATTTATTCGTGAGATAAATCTGTATAAAGGTAAAGGTTCTACACTAAATTTACGTAGAACCAATAGTTTTGTAGATACTGGGAAACTTCGGAGCAAATTGCATGCGCGCCACTACTATATGAATAGTGGTGTATATAGATGACAAGATCTATGTATATACAGGGTCATTCACGGAAAGCGGGTATTAGACGTTTCTCGGGATCTGTCGAGTTTAGAAATTTGAAAATTGGTGTGAGGGGGTTTTTGGATATGGCGGATCCAACGAAAATATTTTCATGCTTGTGCTACTTCCGCTTATGCCGGATGTAGCACCTAACTTTGTTATTTTAAACGAAACACCCTGTATTTTATTGCATATTTCGATTCCTCATAAAATTTTAGCTTAGGTTTATGTACCATAACATACTCTTAAACATACCGGTTTTCGAGATAATTAATATTTTTGTAGATTTTTGACGGTTCCCACCCTTCGGAAAAAAAATCGATATCTTCTATCATGTAGCCGATTAGGAAATTTTCTTTTCAAACTCTTACAAGTATCCTATGACCTAACTAAAATTTTCTTATGTTTTCACAATATCATACAGAGTATTTAATTTTCACAGTCGAACATTGTTTTAGTTCAAACGTCAAAAAGTCATTTTTTTCAAATGGAACCCCCTGTATATTTTGACAGAATCTAATAGAGGATTGAATTCTGCATCGATTGATATTATCATTCCCTATACCTATCTCTCTTCGTTTTCTTATTATGGACGAATATTTGTAAAACGTACAAACAAAATCAGCACTGTTTGTTAGTAGGCAATACAAGTCATAACTTGGTTCCTTTTTTATCATAAACGAGAATAATCATATAGATAATTGATAATCATTTGTTTTTGACAGCTTCAAAAACGAGAGATTAGATTTATAACAAATACTTTGGCACAATAATTTACAAAATTAATAAACACTGAATATAAATATTGAATGCAGCAACTGTTCAAAATGCTCTCCATTTTGCTCCAAACAAGCCAATATCCTGGAATTTACGGCACTCACAATAGCCCGGCGAATTTCGTGGGGATTTATTTACTGAAATGCAGTCCGTATTCTCTTCTTTGGATCTTCTTTGGTAGTAGCCGGGATGGCATAAACAATATTTTTGATAGTATCATATCTACGAGGAGAATTTAAATAGCAATAAATATGCGAAGATTTTGCGAACAGTAACTTTTATTGATAATTTGCCCCTAAATATCCATAATTCTATGTATTTTCAAATGAATGGTTGCGGTCCACGGGAAGTTTATGACGAATTAGTCGTTCCAAGATAGGTGGTTTGGCTACCGAGGACCTTGGAGATGGCCAACAAGGTCCCCTGATTTGACCCCCTTTGGGTATTAAAAATATTGTTTATGCCACTCCTGCTACTACCAAAGAAGATCCAAAGAACAGAGAACGGGCTACATTTTAACAAATCCCCACGAATTAGCCAAGCCACTGTAAGTGCAAGTGGAGAGCATTTTGAACAGTTGCTGCATTAAATATTTATATTCAAAGTGTTCATTAATTTTGTAAATTTTTGTCCCAAAGTATTTGTTATAAATCTAATCTCTCGTTTTTGAAGCTGTCATCTTGATAAAAAAGGAACCAAGTTATGACTTGTATTGCCTACTAACAAACAGTGCTGATTTTGTTTGTACGTTTTACAAATATTCGTCCACAATAAGAAAACGAAGAGAGATAGGTATAGGGAATGGTAATATCAATCGATGCAGAATTCAATCCTCTATTAGATTCTGTGAAAATATATAGGGTGTTCCATTTGAAAAAAATGACTTTTTGACGTTTGAACTAAAACAATGTTCGACTGTGAAAATAAAATACTCTGTATGATATTGTGAAAACATAAGAGAACTTTTAGTTAGGTCATAGAATACTTGTAAGAGTTTGAAAAGAAAATTTCCTAATCGGCTACATGATAGAAGATATCGATTTTTTTTCCGAAGGGTGGGAACCGTCAAAAATCTCCAAAAATATTAATTATCTCGAAAACCGGTATGTTTAAGAGTATGTTATGGTACATAAACCTAAGCTAAAATTTTATGAGGAATCGAAATATGCAATAAAATACAGAGTGTTCCATTTAAAATAACAAAGTTAGGTGCTACATCCGGCATAAGCGGAAGTAGTACAAGCATGAAAATATTTTCGTTGGATCCGCCATATCCAAAAACCTCATACCCTCATACCAATTTTCAAATTTCTAAACTCGACAGATCCCAAGAAACGTCTAATACCCACTTTCCTGTATAGGAACATCGTTTATGCACAGATACCCGCATAATTTCTCTCTGAGATGTCCTTGAATGGACCCTTCTTCATAATAATAATAGTAATAGTAAGGGCTTTGAGTAGCAATTGTCTAACATTCCATTGGCATTTTAGGCTCATGAGTCACTGTATCTCTGAAAATATTGAATGACGCGTCTTGTACGTTTTAAATTCAGTTTAACGCTACATTTTGTAGAGTTCGGACGTTTCATTCATCTCGTAATATTTTGTAACTGATTATAATGGCAGATACCACTTGTTTTATCTGTAAGGCATCTTTGTCAAATGGCACGATTGTGACATTACAAAAAAAAACAGATTACAGGAAGCATTGGCGGCATTCAAAATAGAAAACTGTTCGAAAAATTTGCTACTAAATAGTGGCACATTGTTCATTTTAGCTATGTACGGAGCTCCAAAAAAAGATTCTTCAGTTGATAAAATTATAAATATTTTAGTTTTGCAAAATGCACTAGACTAAATAAGCCTGTGTAATTGTCGTCACTTCCACCCGCAATAGCAGCTACTCAGCAGTATCTATTCAGGGTATATTACCAGATTCAAACTTGGCAATGGGGTTGGACTTTAAACAATAATTTATTAGAGCCAACAACTACTCTGATTCCTCCTGCACCAGATGAACTTCTCAATTCTATTTTCTGCAATTGCACAAAAGGTTGTGGCATCAATTGTGGATGCAGAAAAATAGGATTGCCATGTTCCGTAGTGTGCGGCTCTTGTCGGTGCCAGTCGTGTCCCAATACGATGTCCGAGGATACAACCATTGAATATGAGTTCAACGATGATGAAGCCGACCTCATTTCGTTATTTTCCGCTGAGATGCTTGTTGATGAAGAAGAAAATATTGAAGAAGTGGAAATAGAAGAGATATACGGAGACGAGGAAGAAGAAGTCAGCAAAGACGAACAAAATTATAATATAACTTGGATTAGGGGACACCATGTAAAAAAATGCGCCTTGCATTCTACTTCGGTGCGGAAACGAATGCAGCGCAATGCCCGAATTTTCTCAGCCCTATATCTCAAAAACTATTGGTTCTACGTACATTTTGTATAGGACCTTTTTCATGCAGATTTATCTCACGAACAAATTTTATAATAACCAAAATTAACGTAAAACCGATAACTTACGAGATATTTGAGAAAAACTGATTTTCGTGACCTTCTGTAACTTTTGAGAAATTATTTATGACGCCGAAATAAAGAGAATCCCGCTGGAGAATCTTCAGTTGGATTTTTTTAGAGGTTCATGTATAAAGTGACTGTGCTATTTTACGATTTACAGCGGCCAGAATGATGAAAATTTTTGCTTAGCTACAGATTTTTGCAATTATCTCTGCCTTCATTTCTCCTATCTAGTAATTACCCAGGTAGCAAAGGCACGTGAAAATGACGTGAAAAAATGGTCAGGGGTGACGAGAAATGACGACTTAGATGACGTAAATGAAACGTGAAAATGACTTCCTAATGTCTCAGACGAATGACGTCTTTTTCAGGTTATATTTGGTAATCCCCCCCCCACAGGTTTTTAGTAATAGGATCATATAAAACTACATACTAGTCAGTAATCTACTTGATAAAAATAAAATAATTAATGCATAAATAAGTTTTGTCCTAATGAATTTGTTTGTTAGCCATCCGTAATTTTATTTACATTAACATATCTAATATTGTTTACCATCACTCCAACTTTTTCTCACAAGGGTTGTCTGCAAATTATAATGTTTATTTAGTTATTAAATTCATTTTTACTTACCTTTACCAATTGCGGTCCGTAGGATTCGAACCTACATGTCTCCCGTTGTCCGTATTACAGTACTGACGCCAAATTGCCAAATTTTATATTATTTATTATGTTTAAATATTTAACATGTCATTTTATTGTATTCCATTTATTTCATCAGTTAACATCAATAAGAAATAAACATTGCGTCACAAAATCGCGGCTGGTCGCGCAGAGTGACACAACGCACAGTGGCGAGAAATGCCAGTGTTCCACCCAAATTACTCTAGAGGTCGTAAATTTTAAGTTATTGAGACATTCTTTTTTTTTAAATATTCGTCTTGAATTTACCTATCGATCCCTCTAGCCGGATTTTGAAATTTCATTTTTCATTTTTTTAAATTTTATATAGAAAATCATATTTTTACAAAAAATACTGCTCTTTTCTATTAAATTTATTCTAACGGGCCGTAAATTTGAATTTTCGTAACAATTTTTTTTTAAATCTTCGTCTTTTAATCAGCTATTGATCTGTCTAGATGAATTTTTGATTTAGTTGTTGACAACTGTCAAAATTACTGTCAAATATAGAAAAATAACGATTTTTAGATAAATAATTCATACAATAACAGGTTGGTGTTCAGAAAAATATATATAGTGTTTTCAATGTACCTGGTTCCGAAGTTGACAGGAAAATATGTATTTCTAAATTTGGCAGCTGCCATAATTGTTGTCAAATTTCCAAAGATAGATGGAAGAGCTTATTAATTTTAAAAATACCCTGTAAATGTATAGAAAAATAGGTATATATTGTTTTTGATCTGTTTGATTTAGTAATTGGCAGGAAAATATGAGTTTTAAATTTGGCAGCTGTCATAATTGCTGTCAATTTTCAAAATATAGAGGTAACACCTTAATAATTTTAAAAAATGCACTATAAATGTATATAAAAATAGATATATATTGTTTTTAAACTGCCAGATTTAGTAGTTGACAGGGAAATATGGTTTTTAAATTTGTCAGCTGCCATAATTGCTGTCAAATTTCAAAAAATAGAAGTTAGAGCTTATTAACCCTAAAAATACCCTGTGAATATATAGCAAGACGGATACAAATTGTTTTTAATGTACCTGGTTCCGAAGTTGACAAGAAAATATGGTTTCTAAATTTGGCTGCCATATTTAAAAATAATATTTTCCTGCCAATTCATAAATTAGGAAGATAAAAATAATATATATCTATTTGTCTATACATTCAAAGGGTATTTTTGAAATTAATAACTTCTAATCTGCACACCTTAAAACTTGACAGCAATTATGGCAGCTGCCAAATTTAAAAATTATATCTTCCTATTACTTACGAAATCAGATAGATCAAAAATAATGTATATCAATTTTTCTATACATTTATAAGGTATTTTTAAAATTAATAAGCTCTTACCTCCATGTTTTGAAAACTGACAGCAATTATGTCAGCTGCCAAATTTAAAAATGATATTTTCCTATCAGTTACGAAATCAGACAGATCAAAAATAATATATATCTATTTTTCTATACATTTATAGGGTGTTCTTAAAATTTATAAGCCCTTATTTTGAAATGAGACAGCAATTATGACAGCTGCAAAATTTAGAAATCATATTTTCCTGTCAACTTCGGAACCAGGTAAATAAAACAATTTGTATCCGTTTTGCTCTATATTCACAGGGTATTTTTAAAGCTAATAAGCTCTAACTTCTGTTTTTTGAAATTTGACAGCAATTATGGCAGCTGACAAATTTAAAAACCATATTTCCCTGTCAACTACTAAATCTGGCAGTTTAAAAACAATATATATCTATTTTTATATACATTTATAGTGCATTTTTTAAAATTAATAAGGTGTTACCTCTATATTTTGAAAATTGACAGCAGTTATGACAGCTGCCAAATTTAAAACTCATATTTTCCTACCAATTACTAAATCAAACAGATCAAAAACAATATATATCTATTTTTCTATACATTTACAGGGTATTTTTAAAATTAATAAGCTCTTCCATCTATCTTTGGAAATTTGACAACAATTATGGCAGCTGCCAAATTTAGAAATACATATTTTCCTGTCAACTTCAGAACCAGCTACATTGAAAGCATTATATATATTTTTCTGAACACCAACCTGTTATTGTATGAATTATTTATCTAAAAATCGTATTTTTTTATATTTAACAGTAATTTTGACAGTTGTCAACAACTAAATCAAAAATTCATCTAGACAGATCAATAGCTGATTAAAAAACGAAGATTTAAAAAAAAAATTGTTACGAAAACTCAAATTTACGGCCCGTTAGAATAAATTTAATAGAAAAAAGCAGTATTTTTTGTAAAAATATGATTTTCTATTAAAAATTTAAAAAAATGAGAAATGAAATTTCAAAATCCGGCTAGAGGGATCGATAGGTAAATTCAAGACGAACATTTAAAAAAAAAGAATGTCTGAATAACTTAAAATTTACGACCTCTAGAGTAATTTGGGTGGAACACTGGCATTTCTCGCCACTGTGCAACGGCCAGGTGTTTCGGCAACGATATCCAAGATCATGTTTTTAGGAATTAGTAAACGTTCTCTAAAAAGTTTAATCGTGTTTTAAGCTTATATCAAAGGATTTCACATCTAAACATTGTTAAAAATTAATAAGCAAATGGGTGTAACAATTCTAATTAATGCAGGGAAAATAAACATAAACCCTGCTCTAGGTGTCAGTCTTTAAAAATGGTTATTTGCCATGAAATGACAAATTCTTAGATGGTGTGTAGGCTTCGGCGAGGGGTCAAGGGGGGTAGAGGGAATAGTACTGATGCATCAACCAACTGAGCTAGCTTGGCGACCGCTATTTCGGATGCTAAAAGCAGTATTTATGGTGGTGAATGAAGTCTTTATTATGTGAAATTGAATTTCTTGCCTTATTTAAAATATACGAAAATCTTTCAGGTTCTCACTTCGAGTTACTAGTATTTTTATTTATTTATAATTATTAAGAAGAACTTATTTAATTTAATTAAACTGTCACCAGTGTCACCTGAGAAGTACGAGTAGTTGTTGAACAATGTAATTATTGCATTAATTAGTATTAGTGGCGGTTCGTTAAAAAAATATGTTTTCCCCAGATCTCGAAATTGAAGGGCAGAGAGGGAGAAATCCGAAAAAAAAAATTTCCTTATCTCAAATTTGATGAGCGGTGGAGAAGTCAGGAGTCAACTATTTTAAGAATTAAAGTTTTAAGTTACTTATACAAACCTGGGAAGCGTGTTGGAGAAAAAACGGTAAAGGTGTAATATCGTCATCTACAACATAAATAGAATATTTAATGGTCTAAAACAGACCTAAAATTGAAAAAAACCAATAAGCAATTATTACCTTAAAAAAAACAACTAAAATTTTTTTCGCAATAAAAAAAACGGAATGAGCAGGGGCCGAACCGCCGACCTCATGACTTGCAAGACGACGCCTTAAGCACTCGGCCACCAACACTTCTGAAGCTACTTACCTAAAGACTTTATAGTTGGAACACGCAACGGATAGATTTGGCTTTTTAATGCATTTTAATCTAATTTTATTATTAAAAGAATAGATAGAAATATAATTTAAACAAATAAACTGCCGAATCTTTTCAAATTCTTTCGAATATAAATTATTTTGGATAATGTTAAAAAACATTATATCCTCGAATAAAAACGCCAATACTTATCCCTCACGACACGGTTTATTTTTTTTTAAACTTTACACTCTGCTTACGATAACAAAATGCCATTAGCGAGTTTTAAAGTTTGTAATCCGATAAAATATAAATAAATTTAACACCGAAAAAAGACGACAATATGACGTGATGTGTAGCACGTCATTTTAATGTCATTTATAAGACGTCATTCTGTCGTCGATTTTTAGTGCCCTGACGTCTTTTTGACCAGAATCACCAGATTTTGACGTCATTATAACGTACCCTTGCTACCTGGGTAGTTATTATCAATATTTTAGATTATAAAGTTTTCTAAAACTTTTGTTTAAATATTTTTCTTCTACGGTCAACTGTTTCAAATTACAGCAGCTTGAAGTTTAAAAAACTAGTAAACAATTGATAGTGCAAGAAAATTGTTCAAACAAAATTTTTGGAAAATTATACAATTTGCAATATTTATAATAGTTAATTACTACGTAGGAGAAATGGGGACAGAGATAATTGCAAAAACTGCAGTGAAGCATAAATTTTTACAATTTTGGGCGAGTGTAAAACGTGAAGTATTAGCAATAAGAAAAATTGTTGTGTTGACAGATCGGTGGAAACTGGGACAAAATTTATTCTTTTAATGAAATAACACTACTGTAAACCAATTTTATTGATTGTGCAAAATTAATGAGTATTAATGATATCGGAACAACGGAACAGGCATTTTTAAAAGATTCAAAAAACGTTTTCAAATTTCGAGCTACTGTATTTTTTAAACAATTAAAAAGAAAATTATTTAAACGAAAGTTTTAGGAAATTTATAATTTACAATATTGATACTAACTAAATACAACGAAGGCAGAGATAATCTCAAATATCTGCAGCGAAGCACCATTCTGACGGCTGTAAATCACAACAGATAAAAATAGCTTAAATAAAAGTTATAGCTTTTTTCATTTTCCACAATATTGGTGATATTTAATTTTAGGAGATAATTGAGAAAATACTATTTTGACAGTCATTTCTTTAACATGGCGGTCGCAGCGGCAAGGATATTTTTGTGAAAAACATTAATTAATGATTGTGGTAATTCCCCCTAACTATACAAGCAAAAAATTCTTTGTAGGAATCATTCACGGGTGAAATGGTCTTTAATCTTTCTCCACACTATATTTGATAAAAACAAGAATAATATTTATAACTTTTATAAATGAAAACCAATAGTCAATTAATAATATGGAGTATAATTTTAACGCAGAACATTATTTGTAAGATTATTAATAACGTCTTTTTTTTTTCAGATGGTTTCCTCCCACATGGTTTTGCTGGAGTCGTCGCAGGCGCAGCAACCTGTTTCTATGCCTTTGTAGGATTCGATAGCATAGCAACTTCTGGTGAAGAAGCCAAGAACCCCTCGTTTTCCATACCCATGGCCACAGTTCTCTCCATGGGCATTGTAACTCTGGGTTATGTATTGGTATCATCTGCTCTCACGCTTATTGTCCCTTATAATGAAATAAATCCTAATGCAGCCCTTCCAGAGGCCTTCAGCCATGTAGGAATGCACTGGGTTAAATATGTTGTTTCTTTGGGGGCGATTTGTGGTATGACAACCACTCTTTTTGGGTCGCTTTTCTCTCTGCCTAGGTGTATGTACGCTATGGCAGTTGATGGTCTGCTGTTCCGTTTTCTTGGAAATGTAAATTCTAAAACCCAAGTACCACTTACCAATTTAGTCATATCGGGCCTACTTTCTGCCATTATTGCCTTATTATTCGATTTAGAGACGCTGGTTAAATTTATGTCTATAGGCACTCTACTGGCCTATACTATTGTTAGTGCTTCGGTCATAATATTAAGATATAGACCCAATTTTGAAACGATAGTTTCCAAGCCAGTTTCAACACCAAGTTCTGAAATATCGAGTACTGCTTCTGATCTAACGACTCCCGCTTCTGAGATAATTGACTTAACTGGTACTTTAAGAGTGCAATATAGTTGGCTAGGACCTATTTTTGGAAATTGTGAACCAGGCTCTGTTGTGACAGCGGCCGTATTTGTTTATACGATTTTTGCTAGTGCCCTCTGCGTTTTGTTTCAAATTTCTGCGGAAAATTTGAAACATCGGATTTGGTGGACTGTGATTTTGGCAGCTTTTTTCATACTCGTTATGGGAGGATGTAAGTATTTTTTAACGTTTATTCACTATATTTTTTATGATTTATTTACTAAAAAGTCCTAGTAGAAAGTTTATGCTTTATTTGGGTGCGATTAACAAGATATCAAATGTTCTTCCGCCTCGAACTTTGTGTTGTTTCGAATCTATACCAAATTTAAAATCAATTAAATTCTCTGTAAATCGGCACTTTCTCATCTTTCTATATCCTAAAATATTATTAAAGGACCCCGCACCAAATTCATGGGAAAATGGAGTTCTCGTTGTCCCGATCAAATTTTCAGATGTAACCTGGGTCTGAAAATCCGCCGTTTCCGAGTTACAGGCAGTCGAAATGTGGAAAAATGTATAAAGTAGGGATTGATCGACAGTGGATATTAATAATACAGGCACACAAAAAAAAATGTCGAATGCTAGAAGCTCTGTTTTGCCGAATTGGCTCTCGCATTTTTCCTAACCCCAAAAAACACCCTGAGACTGCCCGGAAAATCTCAAACAAGTTAATTAAAACCTTACATGAGCTGACCACCATTTCCATACGTATTTTGTGGCGCTGAGACCGAATCTGAGGTCAGAATTGGCCGATCAGTTAGGAATTTTGACATAACCTCAAAAAACACCTAAAAAATGCCCGAAAAATCCCAAACAAGTTAATAAAAAGCTTAAATGAGCTGATCACTATATCTATCCGTAATTTGGCGCGCTGAAACTGAATATGAGGTGAGAATTAGCCGATCAGTTAGGAATTTTAACATAACCTCAAAAAAAATTTAAAAAATGCCCGAAAAATCCCAAACAAGTAAATAAAAAGCTTACATGAACTGATCACTATATCTATACGTGATTTGGGGCATTGAAACCGAATCCAAGGTCAGAATTTATACGCGACGATCTTTTCCTCCAGTCTGTAGGAGTTTTTTCAAAGAAAACTAGTTTAATTCCATGCCATTTTGAGGTTGGGTGGGGGGGGGTTGTCTATCCTGATTATACAGTGTGTCCCAGGATAGATGTAACAAGAGGTGTAATGGACCAAAATTTTTGGAATTTTGGAATGGTATTTGGGGATTGAGTCCTGCTTGTTGTAAAACTAAAGTATACCAAAAAATGACTTGATTTGGTGTTCTACAGGGTGTTTATAGCAAAGTTGTAAAAATCACCACTAATATAGTACCTTTATTTTTCAAAATATGAAAAAATTCCACTAAGAAAAGTTACTTAGAATGCAATTTTATACCTCTGTACCAAATTTCAGGAATATAAAATTATTTTTTTTGAAACTTCCCATTTTTTCAATAAATTAGTATTTTATTTTGAACCATTCAGTTAAAACTGCATAGAAATTATTTTTTGTGAATTAATATTTAAAGTTATGTAGAAGCTAAAAGTAGGCTATGAGAAAAGCAGTGGATACACATTTATCATTTATTATTAGGCGAGCGGTGCACCCCTAAAAAGATGAATAAAAAAGTGACATAACCTCCCGAACAAAGTTGCCAGATTGAAACCAATTGGAATCGATTAGTTACGTTTTAGGGAACAAAAAACCTATATAACATTTTTTTGTCCAAGTGGCAGGTAATTTGTTACTAGAAGTGAAATTACTTAGAGAAGATAACATCCGCACAAAGCGATATCGCTAGCGAGTCCCGATTGTCTAGGTCGTGTTCGGTATTTATAATATATTTATAGTGAATATTCAACCATTTTTATTAATAAAACAGATGAAATGAAATTTATTTTAATTGCGACTGTCCAATATTATTAATAAACGGAAATAGTAAACTTAGTAGTTTTAGTATGTTATCTTCTCTAAGTAATTTCACTCTACCAATGAAATTGCAGAGTAAAAAAAATGTAAAAAATCCACTTCAAAACACATTTTATGTTATGTTTTGGGTCGTAATCTAATCGTTAATACTTATACTTAAATATACTATTTTTTGTAATAAAGCAACTTTTCATTCCACTCGGATGCAGACCATAATAAAAGTGAAAATTTTTTTTTATTTTATCAATTTTTTCAAAATTTTTAAATTAAGTCAGGCTAGAAAAAAAAACAAAAAATAAAAGTGGGTAGACCACATGTTTCTGAACAAAAAATGTTGTAATAAAATGTATCGCTAAAGCAACGATTTTCCCGGAAAAAAAAATAGTGAAATAACGTTGTCACTCTGCTCGGACAAGCGCACGGTTAAATGCATACTACGGAACCTCTAAAAATTCTTAGCAGTTCTAACAAGTAAAATAAAGCTATTTTCTCTTTCTGATAACACATTTTTAAATTTTTTCTTAGTGACTAAGAGGATAAATAGTGAGTCTGGAGGGAAAATATTGGAAATGTGAATGTAATGTATTGGAAAAGTTCCAGAATTTATATTCAAAACAATCAAAGATATTTTCATAGTTATACGGATAAGATCTTGACAATCGCAATTTCTTATCATGGTTACAGCCTCCAATATATTTATCAAGAAAATCATCAAGCAATTAAATTAAAATGATTTGAGATGTACTTTTTTTGAATCCATGTTATTACAACTTAATAAACCATAATAATCATAAAATGTACATTCTTTTTAACAGTTTTCAATGAAGAAAGAATTTTTCTGAAGGGGGCTTTTATTTTTTTCTATATTGTTTATTGTGACGATTGAATTCGGGCACGATAATTGAAGACCTAAGAGGATAAAGGTGTTATGTCACACTTTTAAAGTTTTAAGTAAATTAAATAAAACGGTTTTGAGTTGGAACTTATTTATTTTGTCTTCGATTCAAATGAATAATACCTCATAAAATAGATAATTTTGGGTTATGTTCTTTTGTTTACACTAATATTAAAGAACAACATCAAGCTGTTATGAAACTAGATTTTTCTGTCCAAAACTGTGTACATGCACTAAAATTACTGGTTTTATGTATGACATGGCGCCTTTATAATTAAAAAGTTTCTATAAAATATTACAAATTTAGAATTCACCGCTTATTGGGTGTTAAATCTATATCGGGGGTGTTCAAAATCTGCATAAAGTAATTTTTTTTAAAAATGCGACATAATACATTTATCCACTTAGGTCTTCAATTTATATAAGTATATTTTTCCATCCATCCTTTGCTCCTTTTTTTCCGGGAAAACCGTGGCTTTAGCGATACATTTTATTAAAACATTTTTTGTTCAGAAACACGCGGTCTACCCACTTTTATTTTTTGTTTTTTTCTAGCCTGACTTAATTGAAAAATTTTGAAAAAATTGATAAAATAAAAAAAAATTTTCACTTTTTTTATGTTCTGCATCCGAGTGGAATGAAAATGGAAAGTTGCTTTATTACAAAAAATAGTATGTTTAAGTATAGGTATTAACGATCATTTTACGACCCAAAACATTAAAAAAAGTCCAGTAGAAGCCGAGATAAGAATTTTTGAAGTTGTCGACTTTTGGCCATTTCCGGACCTTAAATCGCCTATAACACAGTGCATTTTTCGAAAACATTACAAGAGACAAAAAGTGTTTATTTTTGCCCAATTAACTTATAAAATGTGTTTTCAAATGGATTTTTTACATTTTTTTACTCTGCAATTTCATTGGTAGTAACAAATTACCTGCCACTTGGACAAAAAAATGTTATTTAGGTTTTTTGTTCCCTAAAACGTAACTAATCGATTCCAGTTGGTTTCAATCTGGCAACTTTGTTCGGGAGGTTATGTCACTTTTTTATTCATCTTTTTAGGGGTGCACCGCTCGCCTATATTGACATATCTGTCAAACGTAGTCAATATTATCCTTAATTTCTGTTTCAAATTAACGAACACAGCATAAAAAAATAAGTGAAAATAGTACTCACAGTGCGTGAAAAAATTTATATTGTGCAATGCTACGGAATTGGCGGTGAAAACTCGCTAAGAGAAGTGGTAAGCCAATTTAATTTTGTAGCGACCCCTTATTTAATTCCCCTATGTAAAGCGGGCTTAACGCTTGCACAGTGTCTCGTAACCGATCAGCTGTAAACGGCAGAAGAAGAGAAGAGACTAGACGCGTGGGACAATGTCATACGTGCTTGAGATATTTTCCTAATTTTACCTATGTTTTCTTGTGTTCATTACACGAATTAATTAAAGTATGTTTGGGTGTAATTAGTGTTTTATTAATTATCATCCTACATAAAAGTGGCGCCCAACGTGGGGCGTATAGTTTTCTGTATTCTGTTTGATTGCCATCATATGCCATTTGTTTGTTTTTCTATTTTTGCGACTAGGACACCTCCAGTTCCTAAGTAAAAAAAAATGCCGTCATGGCAAAAGTAGAGATAGAGTTTACGATGCAGGGGAGGGAAACCCCAGTATCGGCGACTGGTCAGGTTGGGAAAGCGGGACCGCGGCCGTCGTCATCAGGCAACCGCAGCTCTAGTGAAGTGGGAAACTTGGCTTCCTATGAGTATAGGGCTACAAGAAATTTGCACAACTGTGTAAATAATCCGAATTCCTTCTGTTTTGTTTGTAGTAAATTAAATGATATATGACAATCAAACAGAATAAAGAAAACTATACAATTCTAAACAGCTCTAAGAAAAAAAAGTAAAAAATCATCAAGGGAGGGTGTAGGTAAATGTTAAGTTCAAACTATATTCCTCTCTCAACAGAGCAAACTTTGTCCGAAAAATTTTTCCTAAAAATGTCACTGTTCACTAATATTTTCCTTTAGATACTTGAAAATTTAAAAGTTACCCATCTCCGCTTACTAGGGTTAATGAGAATATATGCTGAAATGATATTTCTCTATGAAGTTTGCAGATTGCGCTTTAATTCTAACTACGGTATTGTGTTAAGCTCGTGAAAATACGTCGGAAATTATATGTTCAGATATTATGTAGAGCAAAGTCAATTTCGGGCTATAATTCAGTCATTTTTGGGTACGTTTCCTAAATATGAATTTTGCAAGATATCCGATCATCACACATAAATAAATTCTGACCTTGGATTCAGTTTCAGCGCCCCAAATTACGTATCGGGCAAAACGGACATCGGATTCGTGTTTAGCGGGTCAAAATGCATGGGAGTACATATATTTGCCCTCTAGCACTCGACATTTTTTTTGTGTGCCTGTGTAATTATAAGAACAAGACCTATATATACATATATACATCTATATATAGTCATAGTCATAGCGTATAGGCCTTGTTCTTATAATTATTATTAACCACTGTCGATCAATCTGTGAGAAGCGAAATTCCCTACCTCATACATTTTTCGACTGCCTGTAACTCGGAAACGGTGGGTTTTCAGTCCCATTTAAAAATTTGATCGGAACAACTCGACTCGAACAACTTTTCCCAAATTTACAAAACTTACAAACCGAGATCCATTTTACCATGTATTTGGTGCGGGGTACTTTCTAAACTTGTTTTGAGAGACCAAAAAATTAATCTGAACGCATTTTGTGACCTCCATTTCCATCAATATACATCTCGGTACGTCGAACTAAGGACATACGCACTCCGTTCAACGCACTTGGTAAATTAGGATCATTTTAAATGGTTTCTATGCACATTAAAATACGTTGCTGCAATTATTCTAAAGTGTCAATTGGATCACGGTAAACCAGAGATTTAAGATGCCCCCAAAAATAAAAATCCATCGGATTTAAGTCGGGTGACCTAGGAGGTCATGGTAACTCTCTGTTTAAACAATTTCAAACAACCAGACTGAAATGGACTGGCGCGCCATCATGCATATACCACATTCTTCTGCGCGTTGCCAAAGGTACATCTTCCAACAAATTTGGCAATGTTTGTTGTAAAAAATTTAAGGACACATCACCATTTAATCTAGCGGGTAATTGTGTAAGTCCAATTATTTAATTACCGCGAATTCCTGCCTACAAATTAACGCTGAAGCGTCGTTGACAATGCCCTCTCCTTATTACATGTGCATATTTTTAAAATTAAACATTCTATTCCTGGTAAAACACGACTCATCAGAGAAAAACGTTTAAAAAATTCTCATTTACCGAGTGTTTTCTCAAAATCCACCTCCAAAATTTCATTCGTTTTGCAAAATCTTGAGGTTTTAGAACTTGAACATGTTGATAGTGATATCTCTCAATGTCCTCCATACCACAAAATGGGATACTCCCACACAGTTCGCGATATCGCGGGTGCTTAAAGTTGGATCCTCTTCTACGTGTTCCAAAACTTGAACCTCCGCTTCAATTACCATGTTTTCGCGTTGTGGACCTCGTTCTCCTCCATGTCCATCGAGACGACCTGTTTCCCGAAGACGCTGAGCAATGCTAACAAATGTACGTGTACAAGGATAACGTTGATTAGGATATCTTAAACGATAAAGCTGTTCCGCAGCAGCTCCACGACATTCTCCATACAACAAGTGCATATCCGCGAGCTCTGAATAGGTGTAATCTCCCTTAATGTCCAAAATCTGTATTTTAAAACATCACACTAAACTATCAGCTAACGTTTCCAATAAAGAAAAAAAAAAAGAAAAACTTGGTTCAAAATCCAAAAAGGAAGAGAAAAAGGACGAACAATTTTTTTTAATGACATGAAACTAATTACTAATTAACTGTTTATTCTGACGGAATCAGAAACAGAGGAAACAGAAGACAAGAATAGCAAAAACACAGAAAGAGGAGCATAAACACTCAAAATAACGACACAATGTGGAACCCACCTCACAAACAACTACATTCCCTGTAGCAGGCGCCGTGTGACTTCGACTGCTGACAACAAGCATGACCCATATCCAACCCAACGTAAACGTAGCCGGCCCGGCGGTATATTCCTGAGAGTGGTAGCAGTGCCTACCGTATGCTGGTAAATCAAATTAAATCAGATCATTATTTTTTGATCAGGCGAAAACTTTAGTCCCTCCCTGACTTTTCCCTGGTGCCCTAACGAGAAATTTGTAAAGGAACCTTATCGATCCAAACAATTTTTATTTCAAACATTTTATATTTGACGAAAAATTGTTTTTGCTCCCTCTCTGAAGCCTCCCCTGATGTACCGACTTTACTAATATTCAATAGCGTTCTACTGTAGATCTTACAAATCCTGTCTAAAATTCAAATTCAAATTGAATCGCGTAGGAGAAAAATGTATAACCCATAGGCAGACATACACACGATATATGGAAGATGCTGAATAGAAGCTCTTGTGGTGCGAGTTCTTTCAAGGAGGGAATGGGAACCAGACCATGAGTAGAAATGTATTAACTTAATTTTTGTCATATAATCAGTAATCACTGATGTAAGGCTTTGAAGCTGAACCACTTTATTGCTTTTTCCAGAAATAACAGATTTCCTGAGAGTTTCCATCCCCCTCTTTTTAACTTCCAGAGTATTCTCTTCATTTGATATCTTCTGAAAAATGAAGTAAATTTTGTTGTGTTATTTTTAGATAGAAATACACAACACCTCTAGTCCAGTCAACGGAGCGCTAAAATGACCAAAATCTCTAATTTGAGTGCTAATGAATGGATTTTGATAGAACTTTGTGCAATGTGTTTGTAATGACGTTAATAAAAAAGCTGAAGAGATGATTAGAGTAGGAAATCGGAAGGGGTAGAAAACACCCATTTTATCACGGGTTCCGTAACTTGTAGAATTATGTCAAAAATGAAAAAAAAACCGATAAATTTACCTTTTTTGGCATAAAATAAGATGTTTTTGCTCTTGTGAATTTTTTCTAGAAATACATATTTTTGGAGATATGGCTACTCGGAAATTCCTAAAAGTGGGGGAGGGGAAATGTAAAAAAATCTGAAAAAATTCAGGTGAATGTGTTATAGAAATACAAGACTTGTCTTTATTTGCAACTTTTCTGTAAAGTGCGTTTCTGTCGAGTTCTTCTGGAAAAACCTGAAAAACTACTCCATTCTTTGAAATTGTAGCGCTTTAAAAATATGGATATATTTTTATGTAAAAATATATATTTAATATATATATATTTTTATGGAATATATATTTTTATGTAAAAATTTGAAAAAATTCAGACGTATGCATTGAGTCCTTCTAAACATTTTTATTTTTTGGAATTTTTTGTAACTTGCTAATTTTCAGAGTTACAGGCAGTTTTTCACGATAACTAATGTACTACATTTTTTGCATATTAAAAAATACATGAAAATTTAAAAATTATAGCGAACTTTTAAAAATGGTATAACTATATAGACCAGGCAAATCTCAGTGTAAAATGGGTTTGGCGTGAACTATTTGGGGACAGTTATTTGTTTATCGTAATGGATAGCTCTATTAATGTAGGATAAGTACATAAAGTCGCAAAAACTCCCGACGTGAGCTAAAGCCGCCATTTAGAAAAAATGACCGCCAGAGACATTTTCTTTAAAATCATATATCTCAGTAACCGTTGCTCCGATTTTAGATTTCTTTTTTTTGTTCCATTCCTCACTTCACATTTTACAGAAAGTATGATTACATATTTTGCGATAAATTAAACGATAAACTTAGGAAATTAAAAAATAATTTAAATATTACGGAAATTTAAACTTTTGTAAACTCGAGACGTTTGTACTGAAATTTCCAGTCAATTTTTGAAAAAATAATTTTAATAAAAGTTCTAGAGCACACAATTAGCTTTCATTTGTTTTTTGGCCGATGTTACTAACTCAAATATTAACGGAGTAATAGTTATTTATATATAAAATTGTAATCATTTTTAATAATGTACATTAAGGTATAAAGGGTGCCCAGTCAGTGTTCTCTCGGAAGATTGTGCAAAACGGCTAACTTTATAAAAAAAACTTTCTTAACAAAACTTTTAATGTTTCGTGTCTACTACAACTTAAAATTATTTTCAGTTATACAAGGTGTCACAAAAACGAGTCACACAAGAAAGTATATTTTTTTTTAAATAGAACAGCCTGTATTTCCTTAACGCCAGTTAAGCCTCCAAGGGCCCTGTATTATACCCTAAAATATTTTGCCAAGTTATTTTCTTCTGTTTTTTTTGGGCAGTTTACAAACATTTTTGACTGGCATATCTCCGCGATTTATTAATCGTTATTTCTAAAAATGTGGGATGTTGTTTGATAATGATGTATTTACTGAAAAACATTTTTGAAATAAATCTTTAGTAAGTATATCGGGTGTCCAAAATATTTGCGTACATTTCTTGATATTTAATTATTATTTTTCTTATTTTTTTTAAATGGAATGCCTAGGTATAGTTTTTTTACATGAATGAATAAAACATACAATTCCTCACATTTTAATATCTCTTTATTTCTATTTCAAACGTTTTTTGAGATATAATTATATCTAATAATTTTTACGTAAATTGCTCTTTATTTTAACATTAAAATCTATATTTTGTTTTACATTTTTTTCAATTTTTTTAAATGGAATGCCTATAATTTTTTTAAATGGATGAGTAACGCTTACGATTTCTCACATTTTGATATCGTACACTTTCTTTTATGAACGGTTCTTGAGCAATAATTTTTTTTCATGATATTGAAACTAACAACTGCTCAAATTGCCTACCATTTTGATTCAGGTAACACTGAGGTCTCTTGATAAATGAGCGCCTTACACAGTGTAACATATCAACATTTATACGATTGAAACACCGACGAATCCTTTCCATCATATCTTCTCGAGTCGTTGGTTCTACTTTATAAACGTCTGACTTCACAAATCTCCAAAGAAAAAACCCACTGAAGTCAGGTCGGGTGACTTAGGCGGCCATGTAATGAGACCTAACATAATTTAATGAAACATTAAATTAGATATTATTTAACAGTTTATTAAAATATTGGACCTCATCTTCCTATCCACCTTTCAGGAAACTGATTACTAATGGCCTGACGAACATTTCTACTAAAATGTGGTGGTGCACCTTCAACTTGTAATAACATATTATTTGTAATGTAATCAGGAATATGCTCGATTATTTGTGGAAACGTATTTTGCGTAAAATCTAAGAAGACTGCTCCATTCACATTTCCCTCAAAAAAGCGAGGATGAACATGAGAGTTTTCTCTGGCATAATAATGGAAATTGTGCCTATTCACAAATCCGTTACGATGAAACGTTGATTCATCCGTGAACAATACAAATTTAAAAAATTCTTCATTTTTTCCAATTTGGTTTTGAGCCCACTAGCAAAAATTTAATTTACGATTTAAATCCACATCCCAAAACTCTTGATGCAGCTGAGCTCGATACGGGTGAAACTTATTTTTACGAAGACATAGGGAAACACTAGATTCGCTGATCTCTAAATCCCTACTTAACTCCCGAACACTTGCCGTAGGATTTTCGATTACCGCTAAGCTCATTTTCTTCATTACAATACATTTCGTCGTCTCGCCTTCTTTTCATATGCAAAATTTCCAGTACGTTCAAAACGTTCTTTCAAATTTTCTAGAGACCTCACATCAGGACTTCTGTAGGGATATTTTTGACCATAAATTCTTGATGCCAATAAACAATTTCCATCACATTCACCAATAACATAACATTTACCATAGATATTAAATCTTATTGACAATAATTATAATTCGTATTTTTAAATATTAACAATATTAATTTAACTTAATCACGATAATCTTAAACACATTAGAGAAATGTCATAGAGTGAAAAACAAACGCAAAACAAAAGACCAAACCGATACCAGATTTTAATGCTAAAATAAAAAGCACCTCAATTTACGCAAAACTTATTTGAAATAATCATATCTCAACAAGGGTTTTAAATAAAACTTAAGTATATAATATTAGAATGTGGGGAATTTTATGCTTTATTCATCCATGTAAAAAAATATAGGCTTTCCATTTAAAAAAATTGAGAAAAATAATAATTAAATAACAAGAAATGTAAACAAATATTTTGGACACCCGGTACAATAATAATTTATTTCAAAAATGTTTTTCAGAAGATACATCATTATTGAAGAACACCCTACATTTTTAGAAAAAACAATTAATAAATCGCGGAGATATGGTAGTCAAAAAAATTTGCCAAAAAAACAGGAAAAAAATTATAACTTGGCAAGGCTGCATCCGATTGGCAAAAAATTTTAGGACATAATTCAGGACCCTTAGAGGCTTAATTGGCGCTAAAAAATTAGAGGGTATTCCATTAAAAAAATTATACATTATTGTGTAACTCCTTTTTGTGACACCTTGTATAATTGAAAATAATTTCACGTTGTAGTAGAGATGGAACATTGGAAGTTTTGGTAAAAAAGGTTTTTTATAAAGTTGACCGTTTTTGCACAATCTTCCGAGGAAGCACTAACTGGACACCTTGTATATTTTCAAGAACTCAAGTCTTATTTTCTTCAGTTATCTTCTATTTGATGCCCAAAGATGTAATAACACTTTCGATTGGACATAAAGAGGGGAAGAGAACAAAAAGAAATCTAAAATCGGAGCAATGGTTCCTGAGATATGTCCTTCTAAAAGAAACGGTTCTGGCGGCCATTTGTTCTAAATGGTGGCTTTAGCTCACATTGGGATTTTTTGGGACTTTTATATCCTCATTCTACATGAATAAAGCTATCCATTTCGATAAAGAAATAGCTGTCCCCAGATAGTTCATACTCAAAACTGGATTTGCCTGCACTAATATAGGTTTCATATTTTTTTATAGTAATATACATAAATGACGTTCATTTTTCGAATTTTCATGTATTTTTTATGCAAAAATGTAGTACATTATTTATCGTGAAAAACTGCCGGTAACTCGGAAAATTAGCAAGTTACAAAAAAAATCCAAGAGACAAAAAATGTTTAGAAGGCCTCAATGCATACGTCTGAATTTTGAAATTTTGAAATTACATGTTTTTAAAGGTCTACAATTTCAAATAAATGGGTAGTTTTTCATGTTTTTCCGGAATAACTCGGTGAAAATGCACTTTACAGAAAGTTGCAAATAAAGAAAAGTCTTGTATTTCTATAACACATTCACCTGAACTTTTTCAGATTTTTTGACATTTCCCCTCCCCCACTTTTAGGAATTTTCGAGTGGCCATATCTCCAAAAACATGTATTTTTCGAAAAAATTCACAAGGGTAAAAACATCTTATTTTGGACCAAAAAAGGTAAATTTATTGTTTTTCTTTCATTTTTGACCTAGGTAATTCTACAAGTTACGAAACCCGTGATAAAAGTGGTGTTTTCTACCCGTTCCGATCATTTCCTACTCTGATTTTTTTTCAACTCTTTTATTAACATCATGCGTCATTACAAACACATTGCACAAGGTTTCATCAAAATCCATTCATTAGCACTCAAATTGGAGGTGAAACCCGTTGACTGGACTACTCCTAATTCCAACATACATGGTGTGTTCGTTCCCCTGAAACTCCTCAAATGGCGTGACGTACACCATACTAGTTCCAGATTCCTATTTATAGATGAGTAGGTACTGACACATGACACATCATTGTAGAACGCAGGTGTTTCTCTGTCGGTACGTTTACACGGATTTGCAAGAAAATTCAAATTTGCGAAAGAAACCCCGGATAGATAATTACCTAGAGATTGTATTATTTCAGTTCATATTTTCTTTCTCTATGGAGAAGCCGTTATGAATGTGGGCGTAATGATAGATAGATAGATCTTTATTAACCATTCAGAAATACATTGAATGTACATTATGGCAAGTCAAACAAACGTAAATCGTAATAATTAATAAATAAAAGCATAAAAAAATATAATATTTTTGTAGTCAAATACAGAATAAAGAAAAACGAAATATGTATGTACCTACACATATATATATATATATATATATATATATATATATATATATATTACAGACACATATTTTAAAAACATATATATAACATATATTTTTAAAAACCATATTATTCATTTTAAAAAATCACTTACACTGTAAAACGTAGATTGGACTAGAAATGTTACTTCTATTTTTAAAATTCTTACTGTGTTGATTTCTTTTAAGTAACTAGGCAATTTATTGTACATAACTATGAAGTTGTAGTGTGGTGAATCCTTAAAAAATGTATTTTTATGGCTAGGAATTTTTAATACATTTCCATGTCGTGTTGAATACTCATGATTTTCGTTTAACTGTAAAAAACTGGATATATTACTTTTTACATAAGTAACGCATTTGAAAATAAAAATACTAAGCACAGTTAACAAATTTTTGCGTTTGAAAATATCCCTGCATGTTGCCCGGGGTTCAAGATTAAATATTGAGCGAATTATTCTCTTTTGACAGATAAACACTCTACCTATATCAGTTGCAATTCCCCAACACACTATATTATTTGCAATATGGCGAAATGCCAATGAATAATAAACATTTAATAGACCGTCCTGATCCAAACATGATATATCAACGTTTTGTTTTAATGGACCAATATTTGTCGAGTGACGTCTCATTACAAAGCTCTCTTCAAGAGGAAAAGTCGAAATTTTTGATACTTATTTAAACAATGTCTTACTAGATGTTCTTTAATAGATGTGGCTGAAGACAGCAACGAAATCAGAAATGAGAAACGATTATTTAGAGTCGACCAACGAAATAATGCACATGAAGTTAAAATCTTCGTAATTACAGAATTGAAAAGTATTTTCCTATAAAACCAAACATGTATGTTGACATGGGTTGAGCAGCTAAAGTTATCTAAAGCAAAACACGGATTTTAAGAGGGCGAAACACCCCAAAAAGTGTAAACTGTAAAAATAAGATAACCATAAGATAACTATTGTAAAAAAGTTTTTAAGACTTTCATATTTTAGGGTGTGATAGAAAAGAGCATTTCCAATATTGCATAATTTTGATTTAATAAAAAACAGAGTTTAAGAGGGTAAAACACCCCAAAAACTATCTAAAAATAATGTAACTATTGCAAAAAAGTTTTTAACACTTTCTTATTTTAAAGTATGTTAGAAAAGATCATTTCCAATATTGCATAATTTTTATTTAACAAAAAACAGGGGATAAGGGGGTGATACACCCCAAAAACTATATAAAAGTTGTAAAATTTTTTAGCGCTTTCAGATTTTGGAGGGTGATAGAAAAGACTATTTCCAAGATAGCATAATTGAGATTTAATAAAAAACAAAGTTTCAGGGGGTAAAACACCCCAAAAACTATCTATAAATAATGTAACTATTGCAAAAAAGTTTCTTACACTTTCCTATTTTAGGGTATGTTAGAAAAGAGCATTTCCAATATTGGATAATTTTTATTTAACAAAAAACAGGGGATAAGGGGGTGATACACCCCAAAAACTATATAAAAGTTGTAAAAATTTTTAGCGCTTTCAGATTTTGGAGGGTGATAGAAAAGACTATTTCCAAGATAGCATAATTGAGATTTAATAAAAAACAAAGTTTAAGGGGGTAAAACACCCCAAAAACTATCTATAAATAATGTAACTATTGCAAAAAAGTTTCTTACACTTTCTTATTTTAGGGTCTGTTAGAAAAGAGCATTTCCAATATTGGATAATTTTTATTTAACAAAAAACAGGGGATAAGGGGGTGGTATACCCCAAAACGCTTTAAAAATAATATAAAAATTGTAAAAATTTTTTTCACGCTTTTGGACATCTGTGGGTGATAGAAAAGACTATTTCCAAGATAGCATAATTGGGATTTAATAAAAAACAAGAGTTTAAGGGGGTAAAACACCCCAAAAACTATCTATAAATAATGTAACTATTGCAAAAAAGTTTCTTACACTTTTTTATTTTAGGGTATGTTAGAAAAGAGCATTTCCAATATTGGATAATTTTTATTTAACAAAAAACAGGGGATAAGGGGGTGGTATACCCCAAAACTCTTTAAAAATAATATAAAAATTGTGAAATTTTTTCACGCTTTTAGACATTGGAGGGTGATAGAAAAGACTATTTCCAAGATAGCATAATTGGGATTTAATAAAAAAACAAGAGTTTAAGAGGGTAAAACACCCCAAAAACTATCTATAAATAATGTAACTATTGCAAAAAAGTTTCTTACACTTTCCTATTTTAGGGTATGTTAGAAAAGAGCATTTCCAATATTGGATAATTTTTATTTAACAAAAAAACAGGGGATAAGGGGGTGATACACCCCAAAAACTATATAAAAGTTGTAAAATTTTTTAGCGCTTTCAGATTTTGGAGGGTGATAGAAAAGACTATTTCCAAGATAGCATAATTGAGATTTAATAAAAAACAAAGTTTAAGGGAGTAAAACACCCCAAAAACTATCTATAAATAATGTAACTTTTGCAAAAAAGTTTCTAACACTTTCCCATTTTAGGGTATGTTAGAAAAGAGCATAATTTTTATTTAACGATTTTTTGAGGTGTATCATCTTTTTATCCCCCTGTCTGTTAAATAAAAATTATGCAATATTGGAAATGCTTTTTTCTAACCTACCCTAAAATGGGAGAGTGTTGAAAACTTTTTTGCAAAAGTTACATTATTTTAAGATATGGGGTATTTTACCCTCTTAAACTCTTGTTTTTTATTAAATCCCAATTATGCTATCTTGAAAATAGTCTTTTCTATCACCCTCCAATGTCTAAAAGCGTGAAAAAAAATTTTACAATTTTTATATTATTTTTAAAGCGTTTTGGGGTATACTACCCCCTTATCCCCTGTTTTTTGTTAAATAAAAGTTATCAATATTGGAAATGCTCTTTTCTAACATACCCTAAAATAGGAAAGTGTAAGAAACTTTTTTGCAATAGTTACATTATTTATAGATAGTTTTTGGGGTGTTTTACCCTCTTAAACTCTTGTTTTTTATTAAATCCCAATTATGCTAACTTGAAAATAGTCTTTTCTATCACCCTTTAACATCTAAACGCGTGAAGAAATTTTACAATTTTTATATTAGGTATTTTTAAATAGTTCATCCCCTGTTTATCGTTAAATAAAAATTATGCAACATTGGAAATGTTTTTTTCTAACCTACCCTAAAATGGGAGAGTGTTGAAAACTTTTTTGCAAAAGTTATATTATTTTTAGATAGCTTTTGGGGTGTTTTACCCTCTTAAACTCTTGTTTTTTATTAAATCCCAATTATGCTATCTTGGAAATAGTCTTTTCTATCACCCTCCAATGTCTAAAAGCGTGAAAAAATTTTACAATTTTTATATTATTTTTAAAGAGTTTTGGGGTATACCACCCCCTTATCCCCTGTTTTTTGTTAAATAAAAATTATCCAATATTGGAAATGCTCTTTTCTAACATACCCTAAAATAGGAAAGTGTAAGAAACTTTTTTGCAATAGTTACATTATTTATAGATAGTTTTTGGGGTGTTTTACCCTCTTAAACTCTTGTTTTTTATTAAATCCCAATTTGCTATCTTGGAAATAGTCTTTTCTCCAATGTCTAAAAGCGTGAAAAAATTTTACAATTTTTATATTATTTTTAAAGAGTTTTGGGGTATACCACCCCCTTATCCCCTGTTTTTTGTTAAATAAAAATTATCCAATATTGGAAATGCTCTTTTCTAACATACCCTAAAATAGGAAAGTGTAAGAAACTTTTTTGCAATAGTTACATTATTTATAGATAGTTTTTGGGGTGTTTTACCCCCTTAAACTTTGTTTTTTATTAAATCTCAATTACGCTATCTTGGAAATAGTCTTTTCTATTACCCTCCAAAATCTGAAAGCGCTAAAAAATTTTACAACTTTTATATAGTATTTGGGGTGTATCACCCCCCTTATCCCCTGTTTTTTGTTAAATAAAAATTATGAAATATTGGAAATGCTCTTTTCTAACATACCTTAAAATAAGAAAGTGTTAAAAACTTTTTTGCAATAGTTACATTATTTTTAGATAGTTTTTGGGGTGTTTTACCCTCTTAAACTCTGTTTTTTATTAAATCAAAATTATGCAATATTGGAAATGCTCTTTTCTGTCACACCCTAAAATATGAAAGTCTTAAAAACTTTTTTACAATAGTTATCTTACCTATAGTTATCTTATTTTTACAGTTTACACTTTTTGGGGTGTTTCGCCCTCTTAAAATCCGTGTTTTGCTTTAGATAACTTTAGCTGCTCAACCCTTGTCAACATACATGTTTGGTTTTATAGGAAAATACTTTTCAATTCTGTAATTACGAAGATTTTAACTTTATGTGCATTATTTCGTTGGTCGACTCTAAATAATCGTTTCTCATTTCTGATTTCGTTGCTGTCTTCAGCCACATCTTTAATAGTATATTACGTAATATGTGATGTAAGAAGCATGGATGGAAAAGTTACGCACGATGCCGCGTACCGGAGAGTGCGTAATTGCTTTACAACTCGAATTACGTACTATACTTTACCTACGATCATATTTATTCAGTTATTTAGTAAAATCTGGATTTAGTTTACTAGTCAACAATATTATTCAACAAATATTATGTCAGTTTTGACAGCGTTTGAAAATTAAGTAGGCGCATTTGTTTTTTTAAACCCCGCGTCAGCGATAATTGCGTGTCCCGTGCGTTTTGTTTACCGTGCGATTTGTTTACAGTGCGTTTTGTTTACAATATATAAAATTCAACTTACATAGATGGCAGGTAGTGTGTTTTTTACTATTTATAGTAGTGATCGTAGGTAAAGTAATAAATATCATTTAGGTCTTCACAATAGGCATTAGCGTGATGCTTGGAGGGGAAAAACGTGATATCTTGCTGATAGTACTTACCTACATGAAGCTTTTGAAATAAAAACTTCCAGCTTGATATATTTTTTTTTTGGTTTTCATTGATTTACTTGATTAGAGATTTGCTAAAGCATGTTTTAGACAGGGGCGTAGCAAGGAGTTGTATAGGGCCCTTATGCAGAAAACTGAGCCCCTTGGCCACATTTGAAATATTTGTTCAATGAAAAATGTGGTACACGAAAACAAAGAAAATGTAGGCCATAATTTAAGAGTGCCCTCCCTGTAGGTTTGGGCCCTTGTGCACTGCACAACCGTGCTATGCCATAGCTCCACCACTGGTATTATGTAATCATTAATTTTACTTCCACATCCAGTGGACGTAGAGTAACGACAAAAAAAAATAAAAAAATTTGTATTGCTCAGATAGGCTTAGAATGTCATGAAACGTCGAGATTTTAAGTTTGAGCGAAAACAAATTTCTGTCTGTCTATCTGTCGGTCTGTCTGTAACTTTTTTGTGCGCACGTTTACTCTGGAACCGTTTGAGATATTGACTTGAAATTTGGTACACATATGTACTTTAATGAGATCTAGAACTAGATTATATTTTTATCTTGCTCCGTCGAAGGGTTGGGGAGTAAATTGGGGTAAATTTGGGGTAATCAAGTAAATCAAGCAGGTAAGAGTTCATAAAAATGGTATTTAGTACATACAAGAGAAGCTAAGATCTAAAAAAAATTTTGACATTAGCCACCCCCATTACCACCCCCACCCCATTATTAAAGGGGATGAAAAAAATTGTGATTTAGTGTGTGTACAAGAACCAGAAACCTCCAAATATTTTTTTATTTTATCCACTCCCACTACCATCCCCTATCACCACCCCCACCCCACTACCGATGTGGGGTATCGTTTTATGGGTTTTTGGGGTAGAGGATTTCAAATATTATATTATTAAAGTTCCATAAACAATTATTTCCACATACAAAATGTTTCGTTGTGTGTGACTTGGATAGAGAATCTGGATGTGGAAGTAAATTCCTTGGGCAGCGGTTTTTTGTTATCGAGAGCCATACATTTTCTATATTTGGAATAGTTGTAACACTTGTCAACAAATAATTTATGGAGAAATATCAATAAGCAATAAACTCATATAATAATATAAATTTGATGTATTTATTTCTTCAGGCTTGCTATTGATTGTTGCTCATCACCAAAATAGCACTGGACTGAGGTTTAAAGTACCAATGGTCCCTTTCATACCAGCTTTAAGTATCCTTTGCAATATTGAATTTATGATTCATTTAAACATTCTGGCCTGGTTAATGTTCTTCGTATGGATGATAATAGGTAAGTGTTTCTGAACTTTAATAATACGAATATATTAGCCACCAAAACTCTTATAGTGCAGGAGTTTTAATCAATATATCGCTTCTACCCGGAATTAATTATTGTAAAGCTGAAAATTTCCAGGATTGTAGTTTTGGTTCAGGACAAAAGGTAGCAAAAAGTCCCCTACTCTCCCCCGTCGCACAGTGGCGAGAAATGTCAGTGTTCCACCCAAATTACTCTAGAGGTCGTAAATTTTAAGTTATTGAGACATCTTTTTTTTCAAATGTTCATCTTGAAATCACCTATCGATCCTTCTAGCCGGATTTTGAAATTTCATTTTTCATTTTTTTTAATTTTTAATAGAAAATCATATTTTTACAGAAAAATACTGTTTTTTCTATTAAATTTATTCTAACGGGCCGTAAATTTGAGTTTTCGTAACAATTTTTTTTTTCAAATCTTCGTCTTTTAATCAGCTATTGATCTGTCTACATGAATTTTTTATTTAGTTGTTGCCAACTGTCAAAATGACTGTCAAATATAAAAAAATACGATTTTTAGATAAATAATTCATACAATAACAGGTTGGTGTTCAGAAAAATATATATAGTGTTTTCAGTGTATCTGGTTCCGAAGTTGACAGGAAAATATGTATTTCTAAATTTGGCAGCTGCCATAATTGTTGTCAAATTTCCAAAGATAGATGGAAGAGCTTATTAATTTTAAAAATACCCTGTAAATGTATAGAAAAATAGATATATATATTGTTTTTGATCCGTTTAATTTAGTAATTGACAGGAAAATATAAGTTTTAAATTTGGCAGCTGTCATAATTGCTGTCAATTTTCAAAATATGGAGGTAACACCTTATTAATTTTAAAAATGCACTATAAATGTATAGAAAAATAGATATATATTGTTTTTAAACTGCCAGATTTAGTAGTTGACAGGAAAATATGTATTTCTAAATTTGGCAGCTGCCATAATTGTTGTCAAATTTCCAAAGATAGATGGAAGAGCTTATTAATTTTAAAAATACCCTGTAAATGTATAGAAAAATAGATATATATTGTTTTTGATCCGTTTAATTTAGTAATTGACAGGAAAATATGAGTTTTAAATTTGGCAGCTGTCATAATAGCTGTCAATTTTCAAAATATAAATTTTAAAAATGCACTATAAATGTATAGAAAAATAGATATATATTGTTTTTAAACTGACAGATTTAGTAGTTGACAGGGAAATATGGTTTTTAAATTTGGTAGCTGCCATAATTGCTGTCAAATTTCAAAAAATAGAAGTTAGAACTTATTAACTTTAAAAATACCCTGTGAATATATAGCAAGACGGATACAAATTGTTTCTAATGTACCTGGTTCCGAAGTTGACAGGAAAATATGATTTCTAAATTTGGCAGCTGTCATAATTGCTGTCTCATATCAAAATATAGTAAGAGCTTATAAATTTTAAAAACACCCTATAAATGTGTAGAAAAATAGATATATATTATTTTTGATCTGTCTGATTTCGTAACTGATGGAAAATATCATTTTTAAATTTGGCAGCTGACATAATTGCTGTCAAATTTCAAAACATGAAGGTAAGAGCTTATTAACTTTACAAATACCTTATAAATGTATAGAAAAATTGATGTATATTATTTTTGATCTATCTGGTTTCGTAAGTAATAGGAAGATATAATTTTTAAATTTGGCAGCTGCCATAATTGCTGTCAAGTTTTAAGGTATGCAGATTAGAAGTTATTAATTTCAAAAATACCCTTTGAATGTATAGACAAATAGATATATATTATTTTTTATCTTCCTGATTTATGAACGGACAAGAAAATATTATTTTTAAATTTGGCAGCTGCCAAATTTAGATATCACATTTTCCTGTCAACTTCGGAACCAGGTACATTAAAAACAATTTGTATCCGTCTTGCTATATATTCACAGGGTATTTTTAAAGTTAATAAGTTTTAACTTCTATTTTTTGAAATTTGACAGCAATTATGGCAGCTGCCAAATTTAAAAACCATATTTCCCTGTCAACTACTAAATCTGGCAGTTTAAAAACAATATATATCTATTTCTCTATACATTTATAGTGCATTTTTAAAATTAATGAGTACTGTATTTTGAAAATTGACAGCAATTATGACAGCTGCCAAATTTGAAACTCATATTTTCCTGTCAATTACTAAATCAAACAGATCAAAAATAATATATATCTATTTTTCTATACATTTACAGGGTATTTTTAAAATTAATAAGCTCTTCCATCTATCTTTGGAAATTTGACAACAATTATGGCAGCTGCCAAATTTAGAAATACATATTTTCCTGTCAACTTCGGAACCAGGTACATTGAAAACACTATATATATTTTTCTGAACACCAACATGTTATTGTATGAATTATTTATCTAAAAATCGTATTTTTTTATATTTGACAGTCATTTTGACAGATGTCAACAACTAAATCAAAAATTCATCTAGACAGTTCAATAGCTGATTAAAGGACGAAGATTTGAAAAAAAAATTGTTATGAAAACTCAAGTTTACGGCCCGTTAGAATAAATTTAATAGAAAAAACAGTATTTTTCTGTAAAAATATGATTTTCTATTAAAAATTAAAAAAATCGAAAAATAAAATTTCAAAATCCGGCTAGAGAGATCGATAGGTAAATTCAAGACGAACATTAAAAAAAAAAGAATGTCTCAATAACTTAAAATTTACGACCTCCAGAGTAATTTGGGTGGAACACTGGCATTTCTCGCCACTGTGCGTCGGCTTCCCTATTTTTTCGGAGCAACAAAGGCCTAAGTCGCAAAAATTGCAGAGCTAGCTATAAAGTGCAACAGAAAGGTTGTTACTGGTCCGACTTGATTATAAAAGATTAGGAGAAGCATATCCGTTCATATTTCAGATGTTCCGTGCATATTTTTGTTCACAATTTTCCGATCTAGTTCTGTCAACATTTCAAAAATTTTAAATTATTTTAAATAATTTTAAAAAATGCCGAAATGGCGCCATTGCGGATAAATGAAGACTCAGAAGGGAAAATGTACCGCAATAAACATTTCTCTTCATACTTTGGGCTTTCCATTGGTATGTCTACCTTCTCTGTAGCGTCACCCGTTACGGAGTTACGCCACTCTGAATTGTCGCAGCGCGGCGTCATGCTCCCGGTGGAACTGCCCTTGATGAGACTTGTTGCGAATTCTTGATTATATATTATTGGTGTTTTATAGGATTTATTGAATTTAATTTTACTTGTCAGACTCAGTAAATGACTTTATTCGGCAGCCGAGCCGTCAAGATTTTGACTGGACAATTCTTTGGTGATGTGAGAAACTCTCCAGGAAACATCGAGTAAAGCCGCTTGCATCAGTTCAAGGGGGTGTTATTGTCCGTGACGAAATCGTGCTTGCAAACCCTCAGCAACTCTTCATGCGGATAGTTTGTGTGATGAAATCCGAGGAAGACTTGAAGGAATACCTCAGTTTTGAACTGTCTACTAGACCATCTGCTCTCTTCGAGGTGTCGATGCGGAAGACTGCAAAGTCAGTTATTCAAAAGTTTTTTCCAACCACTACACCTGAAGAACTTGCTGACAGTGGGGCTAGTTGCAGAGTGTTCGACGGTGGTTACCTTCTTCAATCCCTTGTTTGGCTTCGTCCCTTCACTTTTGGAGAAATAGCCCAGGCATACGTCAGAATGAGAAGCGATTCGAAGTTATTCAGAAGCGATTTAGATCATCTATTACTGCGGTGTTCGATGGGGTATGAAGAAAATTCAACGAAGGCACAGGAACAGCAGCGTCGTTATTATAAGCGGGCACCCGTAGAAGTGGTCTTCGACGAACACACGTCCGTCATCTGTGCAGACCAACTAGTCAGTTTTCTTGAGCCACCCTCGGAATAAAACACGTCTCATCAAAATCCTCTCTGCTCATTTCCAATATGCTGGAGTCACTGTCATCTGGGCTGTGGCAGATGCAGATTGTTAGGGCAGCTCTCGACAGGACATCGGGTCACCATCATCGCCCAGAACCAGAGCTGGGCAAATACTTTGAAAAAGTATTTAAATATTAAATACTAAATACTTTCAGAAAATTGAAAGTATTTAAATATTAAGTATTTTCAAAAGATAAAAGTACTTAAATAATAAACAACAAAAGTAATTAAATAGGTTAAACTTAGTATTTAAATACTTTCCGAATATTTAAATACTTTGATAACACTGAAATATTTTGAAGCATAGTTAAGTGTAAAAATAGCCTATAATGGCTAAACTTTAGCTCAGTCAATGTAGGTATTTACCTACAAATATTTGCAAACTGAATAATTTTTTTTTAATAAGTTCGTTAAAGTGTATAGAATAATATCCTGAAAAGTTTAAATTTCGCTCTGATACAGAACATAAAAAAAAAAATTTTTTTCATCCATTTTTTCAAAATTTTGAAATTAAGTCAAGCTAGGAAAAATAAAAAATACAAATGGTTAGATCACGTATTTATGAACAAAAAACGTCCTAACAAAATTTACCGCTAAAGCCACGGTTTTCCCGGAAAAATATAATCAACTGTTATAGTCCACAGTATATCGCCCCTTTTTTTAATGATTAGTAACAGGCTGAATTTTCGTGACTAGCTTCGTTTTGACGAGACGCCCAACTTTTCTCTCTGCGAAAATTCTCGGTAATGGTAGCTAATAGCAAAAATTATTTTTTCTATTTCACACGAATTAGACAATTCGACGACCTGTCAATATATTTTTCATTCATTAAACGTTTGTTAAAGAGTTTGTTTTTCGATTGCCTTGGTTACGTCTGCGCGAGTTAATTATAATAAGCCCCGTGTTTGTCCACAACAACATAATTTGACAGGTTGTCGAATTGTCTAATTCGTTTGAAAGAGAAAAAATAATTTTTGCTATTAGCTACCACTACCGAGAATTACTAATCATTAAAAAAAAAAAGGGGCGATGTACTGTGGACTATTATAACTCGGAGCGAGATACATGCGTGCGCGCGCTTGAATACGCATGCCTGTGACACCGACGCACTGAATTACATGTTACTATATCAGAATTTGTTCAATCTACATGAGTGTTGGTTCATTTAGAAAATTGAAAGTGCAGCTTTCTCATGTTTTTTGTTTTAAACAATACAAGCAAAGGATGGATGGGAAAAATATATTTATATATATTATCACGCCCGAACTCAATTGTCGCAATAAAAAATATAGAAAAAAGTAAAAGCCCTTCAAAAAAATTCTTTCTTCATTGAGATCTGTTAAAAGGTATGTACACTTCATGATCATTATGGTTTATTAAATTGTAGATTTCAGATCATTTTAATTTCCTTGCTTGATGATTTTTTTGATAAATATATATATTGGAGGCTGTAACTTGCCGAGAACTTGACCCATTGGAAAAAATAAAATATCATTATTTCGGAAAAAATGTATACTTTTCGAATGTTCAAACACAAATTCGTTTATTGTATGCATTTTTTCGAAAATATGATCAATCAGATCATGATAAGATTTTGCAATTTTCACAATCTTATCTTTATAACTATGAAAATATCTTAAATAAATAAAAAAGTGTGTAAGTTGTGATAAATAAAAAAGTGTGTAAGTTGTGATTTGCATAATACCTAAATAATATTCTCTAAACATGATAAAAGCAAATAAATAAAAAATAATTAATTGTAAAAAATATCTTTGATTGTTTTGAATATAAATTCTGGAACTTTTCCAATACATTAACAAATGTATAAGGAACCATTGGATATAGCTGAAATGTGGATAGATGTACCTGTAATAAATACAATACAGTAAAGGCACGTAAAAATTCATGCGAGCGATTCAGCGACTATGTATGGTGTCTGTATATGCGTTGATAATTATATATTAAGAAAAATGTTAAAAACGTGTAATCAGAAAGAGAAGAAAGCCTTGTTTTATTCGTTAGAACTGCTAAGAATTTTTAGAGGTTTCGTAGTATGCATTTAACCGTGCGCTGCTTGGTCGCGCAGAGTGACAAAGTTACTTCATTATTTTTTTCCAGGAATACCGTGGCTTTAGCGATAAATTTTATTAGAATATTTTTTGTTCAGAAATACATGGTCTATTTACCTGAATTTTTTGTTTTTTTCTACCCTGACTCAATTTAAAAAAATTTTCTTTCGCTTTTTTTGTGTTTTGCATCCGAGCAGAATGTAAACTTTTCAGGATATTATTCTATAAACTTTCACGAACTCATTAAATTATTTAGTTTGCAAGTTTTTGTGGACTTATAGTCCACAAAAACTTGCGTTTCTGTGTCGTTTGGGCTACTACGCCAAATTGTATTTTCTATTTTTGTAGAAATCAATAAAGACTTATTATTATCATTATCATTATTATATTAAATACTATTTGTCTATTTGAGGTGTCAAGATTTTAGGTTTAATGACTTCCATGAACTTCTACAACACTATTTTAATACCTCGTACTATTCGTAGAGCTAGACCTTTGCGTCTTCTGCAAATACCCAAATAAAGCACAGAGACTATGGCACTAGTTCAACTGTTCTCAATCACAAAACATATACATTATATAACACTTACTGTCTGCTCTCAACCAATTTTCTGGGAATTAAGACGTGAACGACTGAAGATTGAATGATGCAATGTATTTATTAATTACATAGTACAGTGCATGTCTTGATTCTTGACCAGATAGTATAGTACACGTCTTGATTCTTGACGAGTATCTGCCTGTCTCCCTGGTGTATTTGATTATATTTGTTATATTTATTTAAATACTTTTGAGATTCAAATACTTCTGAAAGTATTTAAATACTGTCAGAAAAGGATTTAAATACTTTTTTTAAAAGTATTTAAATACTTCCCAGTTATTTAAATAGTTTAAGCATTTATAAATACTTTAGGATCATTTTCACAAATACTAAGTAGTAAATATTTCAGATAAAGTATTTGCAAGTATAAATACAAATACTTGTTGCAAGAAGTATTTAAATACTCGGTATTTAAATACTTTCTAGTATTTAAATACTTATGAGGTATTTGTAGGTACATATTTGCCCAGCTTTGCCCAGAACACAGACAACCTGGCCATGCTAGTCGCCCGTGCTAGAGATCACACCTTCATCATAATGCGGCCACGGGCACTTCAAGCGGATGAGTGTTTAAGATCCAGAAGATCAGGAGCAGTCCTGATCACATGAATGACTCCTCTTCTACCATGCTATGACAGGATGCGACATCACATCAACTCTGTACAGAATGGAAAAGCAAAAGGCGCGGAAGCTCCTAAAGAAGAGACCTGAACTACAGGAATGCTCCGCGGTCTTGTCACAACCTGCATCTAGCAAGAGGACTGTAGCTGCCGCTGGGGAAAGATTTATCGAGGCAGTGAGCAGGAGAGCTTGGACCAGCTACGAGAAGTTCGATACAACTAGAGCGTGGCGAAGCGGTCGGTGACAGTCTCCTTTAATTTGGCAAGCCTCCCGCCAATGAGTGTCGCATGTGGACAATATTCATTCCACGCATACTTTCAGGTGAGGGCGTTAGGGAGAATAGTGTGAGGATTTAATCTCTCGAAAAGCTTGCAGCAATGGCTAGACGTCAATCTCAATCCGGAGGAATGGGGATGGAAATTAGGAATCCAGGACAAAGTTTCTGTTCCTACCACAAGGCAGCCAGCACCTGATAGCCTGATACGGCTAATTTCCTGTGCCTGAAACTGTGGTGCCCGGTGCGAGTGCAGGAATTTTGGTCTGAACTGCAGCATCATGTGCAGGAGCTGTAGAGGATCCAGCTATACAAACAGCCAGTCAGTGGATATGGATAATGATCCTCCTCTTCCCAGCAGATCAATAATGTCTTGCCGAATAAAGTCATTTACTGAGTCTGACAAATTAAATTAAATTCAATAAATCTTATAAAACACCAATAATATATAAACAGGAATTCGCAACAAGTCTCTCAACGCAGCCAGGGCAGTTCCACCGGGAGCATGACGGGCGCGGCCGCCGCGCTGCGACAGTCAGAGTGGCGTAACTCCGTAACGGGTGACGCTACAGAGAAGATAGATATACCAATGAAAAGCCCAAAGTATGAAGAGAAATGTTTATTGGGGTACGTTTTCCCCTCCGAGTCTTCATTTATCCGCATGAAATGTTGACAGAACTAGAACGGAAAATTATGAACAAAAATATGCATGAAACATCTGAAATATGAACGGATATGCTAATCCTAAAATCCTAATATCCTAATCTTTTATGATCATTTCGAGCCAGATCGGACCAATAACAACCTTTCTGTTGCACTTTATAGCCAGCTCTGCAATTTTTGCGACTTAGGCCCTTGTTGCCCCGAAAAAACAGGGAAGCCGACGGGGGAGAGTAGGGGACTTTTTGCTACGTGTTGTCCTGAACCAAAACTATAATCCTGAAAATTTTCAGCTCTACAATAATTAATTCCGGGTCAAAAACTAAAATTCCTGGTCTATTATTACTAAATGTAACGGAGTATATTACAAGCTTTTACTTAACTTGCTTTACATGTGTATATGTATGTGTGTTTATTAGGAGGTTTAGTTCAAATTTTGTCATTGTCATTTTTGAACCCCTAAACGATGTCCAACTGAGCTGAAATATTGCATACACGTGTAATTCTGGCGAAAATACAATAATATGGTACCAAAAAGTGTTTTTCTGAAATCGATCGGCAATGTCTAGATTTTCGGCGCAATTTCAGATCGAAAAATGCACAATTCCAGTATTTTAGTCCGTTGCTAAGAAACTATCACAAAACAGACCGGAAAAGATCCATTGCCAAGCAACGATCAACAAAACCGTACGGGAATGTTATTTTCCCGGCCTAGGCCGGGAAAGTAACATTCCCGTACGGTTTTTTGTGTATATTTTAGATAGTAAATAAATACACGCAGACAAACCAACTCACATTAAAATTGCATTTATTAGTAAGCAGTTAGATTGTAATGAAGAAATGTTATGCATTAATACAGATTCCTTAATTTATTATAATATTGATTGTGATTTCAGAAAAAATAGTATGTGTACTTCGGTGTGAAAACATATTCCCGGACTTCGATGCATGTTGGCCTCGGCTAGCGCCTCGGCCAACAATTTGCATCGTCGTCCAGGAATGTATTGCTTTCACATCTAAATACACAATATACTATTTTTAGTTTTAATTTAGTTTTAACACTATAATTTTTATTTTTTTTTTATCTCATAGTTTATTCACTCAGACGTTGTATTCTAAGATATTCTAAGGAATGGCGAAGGATTCGGTTTTAAGTACGGACGCGTGCAAAGAAGGATTTGGTACTATTTTATTAAGTATGAATATAAAATAAAATAATTAAGGCGTAACTAAAAATTTAAAAACAAAACTAAATGTAAAAAGAACTGTTTAAAAACAAGCTTTTAAAATTATTTAGGTGTTCTAAAACGAAAAAAAAAATTGTCTTAAAATCTTGTCGCGTGAATAGAAAATGACAAGCTTTTAAGACCATTAATTTTATTTTTGTCGTTTTAGTACAGCTAAATAATAAAAGCTTGTTTTTAAAAAGTTTTTTTTACATTTAATTTTGTTTCTCTTCATTCTTCAACGAGTCTTTATTAATTTAGAAATACCTACTTTTAAAACAACTTTTCATTGCCATACTTTTTTTAGGTATGTTAGTATATTTCTTATACGGCATTCACCACAGCAAAGAAGGAGAAAGTAGCTCTTCTTACTCTATCTTGATGTCATCATCAGAGGCTGTGAAAGAAAAATGGTGTTCGACCACCAGAACTAAATTGAAAGGAGCCTTAACCAGGAGAAAATCTTCATCGGGCGATCGAAGTGCCATTATCGACGAGGAAGAAAGTACAGAATAACACCAATTAATCGATTGATAGTTTGTCGAAATGTAAATAGTTACACTATTACCACGAAAAAACTAGAATATTTGTAAATAATATTGAACGTGTAAAATCGTTAGAAACTATGAAAAGTTAAAAGAAGAAAATCGAAAATATTGTGAAAGTGATTAGGTACTTATTATATGTATAGATGGCAAAATTATAGGCGCAAGGTGAAAGTGAATCTATATTACATTTTCTTGCATATAGGCAGCAAAACAAAAATATCATTGATTTTCTAAATTTACATCTGTTTACTAATATTTACCGATATTAACAGCTATTTTTGTGCAGTTAACTCGGTCATAATCGTACAGTAATGTTATATGCCAAAATTTTGTCAAGGTAGTCTAAACTGTTATATTTCTTTAAGTTATTGTTAACAGTCAAACATTATTAATTTTTTGACATTCAAATTAGTAGTTCATTTATTATTAATAGTAGTAGCAGAAGAATATATTAATGATAGAAAATTAGCATGTCTTGTTAAAACACAACTACCTTTCAAATCTTTCAAATCCGATGTTGTTTTAGTACCTTCAAAGTCTCAGGATATAAACTTTTAGCTAAAATAATAGTGAACTCAATAGCATTGAGGTGAAATTATTCATTGGAATAGTTTTTAAATAAAGAGCACAATCAGTGTTTGGTCTAGATTTAGAAAAATATGTTGCTTTTATAAAAAATTAGATAAAAGTGGAGGAATTTAATTTCTTTTAAAAATTAAAATCGTTGAATTGAAACTAGAGATATTTCTAATGTAAAAATTTTCAATATAATAATAATGTTTTACTTAAATTATGAAATTGAAACTATTTTCGCCTTTATGAGGCACACATAGCTAAAAATCTTTAAACACTACTTTGAATGAATTTTAAAATATTCTTTATCTAAATGAGATGCTACCAATGCTCCCACTTTGTCGGCCATTGCATGAAAATGTTCTACAAAATTACGATATAACAGAGTGTTTCACATGGAAATATACATGCGAACTGTGAATGTGCGACATCTAAGTGGTTAATTGGTGTAATAACCTTCATTAGTAAAATGCAGGGTATTTTATGAGGATTGCCTAATTTTTTCATATATCACAACATAGGTACCATACTGGACTTCAACAATATCCTCCAAGTTCGCCGGATTCTAACACTGTTTATTATCTTCTTCGGGGACAAAATGAACTTGACAAATTTAATATTGTTCAAAATAAGACTCAACTATATTAGTACAACATTCCACTAGAAATTTTATTGTTGATTTTTATGTACTATGACCTCCTGATTACGAAAAAAATATTTGCGCCCAAAAATGCCCGATGTTATATGCACTTTTGCAACGCTTCTACGGATTTTCTACTTATTTGCTTTATACATTATCTTGTACTAGTAATCGAATGGGAATTTTAAAAATACTGGCTTATTTGAAATAAAATTCTTAAAATATATAGACCTGTCTGCCATCTTGGAAACAAATAGAAAACATCAAAAATAGTCGAAAAAATCAAAATTGAATATTTTTTCCAGGTACAAATGTATCAAGTTGGGTTAAAAGTAACCCTGGACTAAAGTTAGCGATTTTCTCTGTTAGACCGAGGTTAACCTACAAATTTTATGTTTGTTATTGACAATTGTTGGGTGAAAAGCCAAAGTTATTTTTTTGCGTAAATTATTGAAAATGGAAGCTTTCGACGAAATAAGCGATGATGAAGCAGATATTTTGGAATCTTTGGAACACGAAAGACGCACTTAGTTTTCTAATGTAGCTAAAAAGCAAATATTAAAATCTATTTTAATGTATTGTAGAAATCGTTCAGCTTCTTTGTCTCTGCAAGATCTCAGTTTTAGTTATACGGCGTGTTTATAATTACTCATTTTCTATTTTAATTAATAGCAACTGCTCTGATGAAGAAAAATTGGGGGAAGAATTGTTGTTACTCGTTGATGTCACGTCAGGTAACTTTTCGACAAAAACAAACAAATGCTTTTAACTTAGTAACAAAAACTTAAAAAACTAACAAATAAAAAATTACTCATTTTTCGGCCAATCACAATCAATCTAGAGCTGACAACTCTGTAGAAAGCGTTACCAACCTCAGGTTATTCAAGGATTTCCTAACCCACTCATGTAGTGGATAAGCCAGATGCAAGTTTAACACTTACTTTGCTCTGAGGTTAAAGTTAGCCCAGGGCTCGCAAATTTAATCCGACATTGATAAACGGGCCCCTCAGTCAAAAGATGTGTTTGAGTCCCGTTTATCGGATTGGAGCGGAATTTTGATGTCATTATGCCTAGCCCAACACCACCAGCAAAAGGATTATAAAGACAATATGAAATAAAATATTATACGATACATATCCGGTAAGTAGGTCTAATTACAGTATTCGTTTATATTCCGAATTCGGCTCTTGCGACGCCTCGTCCGTAAGACAATTCGTACTGTAATAAGTCACCTACCGGACTTATAAACGTAAATTATTATTTTCTTCAATCGTTCCAAAAGTAGGTATTTTCGGTACGATTTTTTGTACCAAAAGTAGCGTATTCTAGTACTAGTCCCGAAAGTAACTATTACGGGTACTAGTACTGTAAAGTGACAGATCACCTAAACGTCAATGTCAATTTGCAGGTTATATTTTACTATGAATCACATTAATCACATTCATACTCGACGCTAAACAGTCGTGTTGCTATGGTAACAAAATAAAATGACGCTTAAAACTGTCAGATAATAGTTATTTCAAAATGGACAGTGATGACAGTACAATTACTATTAATATTTATAAATAATCAAAGTATATAAATTTTTGGTTTCATTAAAGAGACGATTGAAGAGATAATATTGTACGTAACACGCCCCGAAAGTGCTTTTACTGGACTCACAAGTTCGTCCAGTAAAATACCACTTTCGGAACTTGTTACGTAAATAACTATTATCTACGATCACTACTGTAAACACTAAAAAACACTCTACCTGCCATCTGTGTAAGTTGAACTTTATATATTGTACACAAATCGCACGGTAAACAAAACGCACGGGACGCGCAATTATAGGTGGCTTATATCGCTGATGCGGGGTTTAAAAAAACAAATGCGCCTACGTAATTTTCAAACGCTGTCAAAACTGACAATATTTGTTGCATAATATTGTTGACAAGTAAACTAAATCCAGATTTTACTAAATAAATAAATAAATATGATCGTAGGTAAAGTATAGTACATAATTCGAGTTGTAAAGCAATTACGCACTCATGGAAATACGCACTCGCCGCTACGCGGCATCGTGCGTAACTTTTCCATTCGTGCGTAATATGCTTCTTACAAAACTCATTACGTAATATACTATTACCTACGATCACTACTGTAAATAGTAAAAAACACACTACCTGCCATTTATGTAAGTTGAATTTTACATATTGTAAACAAAACGCACTGTAAACAATTCGCACGGTAAACAAAACGCACGGGACACGCAATTATAGGTGGCTTATATCGCTGACGCGGGGTTTAAAAAACAAATGCGCCTACTTAATTATCAAACGCTGTCAAAACTGACATAATATTTGTTGAATAATATTGTTGACTAGTAAACTAAATCCAGATTTTACTAAATAACTAAATAAAAATGATCGTAGGTAAAGTATAGTACATAATTCGAGTTGTAAGGCAATTACGCACTCATGGAAATACGCACTCGCCGCTACGCGGCATCGTGCGTAACTTTTCCATTCGTAATATGCTTCTTACATCACTCATTACGTAATATACTATTAGAGTATTGCATGCGCATCATAGTGTGTCATTTTGACAAAATGAATTCATTGCATTTCCCGCCGTACCGCAAGCGATATTCGACCATGACGTTATGGCTGTCCTATCGGTTGAAATGTGAGAGGAAATGCTGGCAACTCTTGAAATAGTAATTTACGTTATAAGTCCGGTAGGTGACATATTACAGTACGAGTTGTTTTACGGACGAGGCGACGCAGGAGCCGAGTCCGGAATATAAACGAGTACTGTAATGACACCTACCGCACGTGTATCGTATAATATTTTATTTCATACTGTCTTTATAATCCTTTTTAAAATGAATAAAAAGATGTTAATTATTGAAATTTAAAAAATATTAGTTCGTAATCTAACAATCGCATCACCTTAACGATGTTATAGCCATTGTTTTCCCTAGCTAATTATGATTGTCTTTAGTTTGTCACTGTCAAATCAATAAAACCGTAATATTTGCATTGTTTTGTAGGGTATTATGGAGATTTCGGAGGAGATTTTAAATGAATCTCTGTAAGCAACGGAAAAATTAATCCCGAAAAAATCATCAGATAGATATCAAAAAGAATATGTACGGATTGTTTTGTAAATGGAAACAAATAATATAATAGTGTTGCTAGGTAACACATTACGGTATCAGATACTGTAATGTTCGATTTACCGGCCACAAATGAGTCCGGGAAATAGTCATTTACCGAACAGTATGAAATAAAATAACGTTACACTGACCACCACATGATCACTGTGGTTACAGAATAGTATTTTTGCACCCCCTGGGAAGAGAACGTTATGTGAGTTCTCTCCTCTCACGGCAAATGCCAGGACTATTACAACTTGAATAAAATTTTAAGAATCTCCTCTATAACTAAATCGTTTGTTTACTTTTGATTTACATTGGTATTTGTAAGTTCTGTTACATCAAAACAAATGACGAATTAAGTTGGAATTTTATGATACGTGTTCACATGCTTTTGCTCTTCTGTCATTTGATGAAACAGTCATTGATAGAATTTGATTCCAAATTATAAACAATTTTTTAAAATATTTCTATTCATACGTTTTTCTGAAATCGATCGGCAATGTCTACATTTTCGGCGCGATTTCAGATCGAAAAATGCACAATTCCAGTGTTTTAGTCCGTTGCTAAGAAACTATCAGAAAACAGACCGGAAAAGATTCGTTGCCAAGCAACGATGAACAAAACCGTACGGGAATGTTACTTTCCCGGCCTAGGCCGGGAAAGTAACATTCCCGTACGGTTTTTTATATATATTTTAGACAGTAAATAAATACACGCAGACAAACCAACTCACATTAAAATTGCATTTATTAGTAAGCAGTTAGATTGTAATGAAGAAATGTTATGTATTAATACAAATTCCTTAATTTATAATACTATTGATTGTGATTTCAGAAAAAATAGTATGTGTATTTCGGTGTGAAAGCACATTCCCGGGCTTCGATGCTTGTTGGCCTCGGCTAGCGCCTCGGCCAACAATTTGCATCGTCGTCCGGGAATGTATTGCTTTCACACTTAAATACACAATATACTATTTCGACAATATTATGAACATTTTTTTTGCATTTGTACACAGTGCTAACAAGGCTTATAAACATATACCTATATTAAAAGCGATTCATACCAACAGGAATATCAAATAAATATGAGAACTTCATCTAGAAACAAACATACCACTCACAGTAGGCTAGAACAAACTTTAAATGAAATATGCATGCACTCTCTCAATTCCTACGGGAAATGGTAGCTTGACCTGTTCTGAGACAATTCCCGTAAACCCTGAAATTATTCCCTTGGCCGTTTTCTAGAAAATTTATTTTTAGTTTTTTTTTGAAAATTGATTTTTTGCATTGATAAAAACAAGAATCTACTACATTTTTAAAGTCTCAGAATACCCGGACATATTTCAAACAACCTATCAGTTAAGTATCAGTTATCTTCTTCAATCCCGGATTCTTACGTTTACACAATAGACAAAGACAATATCTATTTTCATCGAGCGTTTTTCATGATCTTTGATTTCAATCATGGTCACAATATTCTTTGGCAGTGATGACGGTCTCAGATGGCTAGGGTCGAGCAGGACTACTGCTCTTTGCCCTAGTACATCGCTGTAGACCTGAACCGGCCACGTGCGGGGCGGGCGAGCTTACTATACATCAACCACTCATAAATGTGAGCGGTGTGAATGATTTCGGTATACCTCCCCGGGTCTTGGCTTGTTGGATCTTGCTGGCTGAGGTCTTTATCTTCTGTCTTGATGATCTTTCTTCGCCAGCTTGTCACCCCTGGGGGTAGTCATCTGTATGTTCGGAAACTTTAGGGTATTTTTGGCTGGGATTACCGATACGCAAAATATCAATTGACATCCTGCCATTCGGATCATCGGTTAGGTAGGGATGAACTATGTAGCTCGAGGTAGTGCAAACCTAAGTGCTTTGGTAGCACTTTTGGTCTGCACAGAGCTAGATGACCACGAGTACTGAAGGGTGTTTGTCAGGTACCTGCAGGGTGGTGGGTAGGTGGTTCGGTGATCGTCATGTCTCTTCTGTGGGTTGTCTTCATCGGCCCATCGCCGGTGGTATGGTTCTCATTCTCACCTATTATCTGACTGAACGAAATGATGGTCGCGAACTATATACGTGAACAACAAAAAGTCTACTCAGACGGCCAGTAGAGGCGCTAGGATTTCCCTAGCAAATCCAGTTACGCAAATAGTACTGTTAGTCCAATAAATGAATGCCTAAAAGGGGATTGTAGAGAACATTTTGGAGGGGAGAATTTTTCTCTTCAGGGATGTATTGGGGGTAGTCAGGAGGTAAACATACTAAAAGTCCCCGCCCCTAGCCCCGCCGCTTCAGGGGGGGAGGGGGGTGGAAAGGTTCCTTTTTTCGATTCTTCGCTTATAACTCGGAAACGATGCGTCGTATGGGAAAAGGTAATCTAAGCAAAATTAAACGTAATTAAATTTCCCACAAGAATATTTATATTCATTTTCTTCCTATGTGTTATATTTTACGAGATATTGGCCAGCGAAAATCGATAATTAATAAAAGAAAATCAATTGTGTACCTTGAATATTTATATCAAAGCGGTTTACCGTGGTCTGCTAATAAATCACAGTCACAAAACAATCTTTATTTTACAACACTCGACGTATTTACTAACATAATATTTTGTCGAAGTCTAGACATTTCCTTAAATAGACAGTGTGACTCACTTAAAATGAAGATACCCTTATAACTTTTTCATTTTGTTTCCGATTTGAATAAAATTTTACTCAAGTATAGATCAAATTAGGATCTACTTATGACCAGAAAATCATTCACTTGCTATAAAGGCAAAGCCACCTGCGGTACCAAAATATGCTGAAAAAAATAAAACATTTTGAATGTTAGAAATTCTAAAAAATCCATCCAATCGGTGCCACAAACGTACATACACCAAAATTTGGTTTGATTATTGATGAGAGATATCTCATACATAAACTCATCTGGCAAAGGGGGTCCTCAGTTTCCGCAATTTGTGGTGGCTACGTAAGATTCATCGTCCGTAAGATTAAAAATCAATATGATTTTTAATCTTTTTCCTCATATTTTGGTACCGCAGGTAGCTTTGCCTTTATAGCAGGTGAATGATTTTCTGGTCATAAGTAGATCCTAATTTGTTCTATACTTGAGTAAAATTTGATTCAAATAGGAAACAAAATGAAAAAGTTATAAGGATATCTTTATTTTAAGTGAGTCACACTGTATATTTAAGGAAATGTCTAGACTTCGACAAAATATTACGTTAGTAAATACGTCGAGTGTTGTAAAATAAAGATTGTTTTGTCACTGTGATTTATTAGCAGACCACGGTAAACCGTTTTGATAGAAATATTCAAGGTACACAATTGATTTTTTTTTATTAATTATAGATTTTCGCTGGCGAATATCTCGTAAAATATAACACATAGGAAGAAAATGAATATAAACATTCTTGTGGGAAATTTAATTACGTTTAATTTTTCGTAGATTACCTTTTTTCGTACGACGCATCGTTTCCGAGTTATAAGCGAAGAATCGAAAAAAGGAGCCTTTCCACCCCCCTCTCCTACTGAAGCGGCGGGGCTAGGGGTGGGGACTTTTAGTATGTTTACCTCCTGACTACCCACAACATATTCCAGAAGAGAAAAATTCTCCCCTCCAAAATGTTCTCTACAACTCTTTCATTGACTGGACTATGTTATTCATTGGTTACGGATGTATTGGTAGACCAAAATTGCTCTCATTCAAAATAACATAGGAATAGATCTAATGATTTTGTCTAAATTGATTACCTACTTGTAAAGTTTATATAACTCGATTATTATCAAAACGTCTGAGGCTGTCGAGCATGAAGGTTTCTTGTATGTTATTTCTCCAAACTTGCTTTAAGTTTAAATTTTAATTTTAATTGGAATGTTTAATTTTACTTTTTACCAATGCAAAAAATTAGTTTTCAAAAAAAAATTATTAAAAATGAATTTTCTAGAAAACGGCCAAGGGAATGATTTCAGAGTTTACGGGAATTGTTTCAGGACAGATAAAGCTACCTTTTCTCGTAGAATTGAGAGAGTGCATGCATATTTCATTTAAAGGTGGTTCTAGCCTACTGTGCACTATTAAATACAATAGGCGTCACTGAACGCCCCGACTCAGTGGCGTCCAATTTCAGCTGGAGTTTATAGATTTCATTTTTACCAGGCCATCTTTATTTTTAAACGCTTTTATTTAACTTGCAATGTTTATGTTTGTTTGTTTAGGTCAAATCTTGCAAGCTGAATTTCAACTAGTTCTAATTAAGCTAGAGCTTTGAAATTTGGCATACGTGTATAAGTCCGGTGACAATGCAACATAGTATAGCCATTATCGGTCTAAATCCAATATGGCGGACGTCCCAAGATGGCGGATCGCCTTTCTCTTCACTTTGATATGGGTATCAAATGAAGAAGTTTGATGAGTAAAATACGATAAACTATATGACGTCAGTCTAAATTCAATATGGCGGACGTTCCAAGATGGCGGATCGCTTTTTCTTCACAACCCCCTTGATATGTATATGAAATGAAAGGGTTTGACGAGTAAAATACGATAAACTATGTGATATCATTCTATATTCAATATGGCGTACGGCCCAAGATGGCGGATCGCGTTTTCCTTTACAACCCCCTTGATATCGGTATCAAATGAAAGGGTTTGACGAGTAAAATACGATAAACTATGTGACGTCATTCTAAATTCAATATGGTGGACGCCCTAAGATGTGGGAGTATCTTTTACTTGATATGGGTATCAAATGAAAGAGTTTGACGACTAAAATACGATAAACCATATGACGTCATTCTAAATTCAATATGGCGGACGCCCCAAGATGGCGGAGTATCTTTCTTTTCACAACCCCCTTGATATGAGTATCACATGAAAGGGTTTGATGAGTAAAATACGATAAACTATGTGACGTCATTCTAAATCCAATATGGCGGACACCCCAGGATGGCAAATTATCTTTTTCTTCACGACTCCCTTGCCATGGGTATCAAAAGAAAGGGTTTTGTCTGTCTGTTTGTCTGTAAAATAAGTAGACTAAAAAGTAAAAAATAAAATTATATAAGAAAAACATTTTTGAGAAAAAGCTTTTATTTGAAAAAACTGTACTAAAAAGTAAAAATAATTTTTTTCAAAATTCATATAAAAGCTGTGGGTGCGGTCAATTGAGCAAAGTAAGTATGCAATAGCGCTATATGACCGTCCCCAAAGCTTTTGGTTTCCAGGTGTATGAATTTAAAAAAAAAGTTTTTACTTTTTAGTACAGTTTTTTCAGCTTTTTCTTAAAAATATTGTTTTTATATAATTTTTTAGATTTAAAAACGTTTGTTTGAGAAATGTTTTAAAATAATTCTTTAGTGGCTTCCAATCATCTAACCTTTTAAATCGTAGCCCCCAAAATTATTATTAAGTTTTTATTAGAAACTAACACTATATCAACATTTTCTACTGTGTGATATTAGTGAACATATATTTATCAATATTAATTTATAACGTATACCACGAGACATCGTTTTCCTCTTTAAAAATGTTTCTTCTTTGGCCATTCTTAATGTGGCCCGAAAAGAGGCTCTTAAGGGGCCCCGGTACAATGTTTTTCGTCCCTCTCTGCTCATCAAAAATTATAATATTTTTATGAATTACACCCGAATGGGCCCATGTTTTTCTCCCCTGGTCCGTATTTCCTTTCCACGGCCCTGCGCAAGTTATATAGGAAAGAAAGTATTAAGGTCTTTAATTTTTATTTTACTTTTTTGCCAGGTAATTAGTTGTTTAGCTATATTTTAGTTAGGTAACAATAGCATTTTCAGTTAGTTACCTATTCTATATATTTCTCTTTGTTTAACTAATTACTAAATATGAAGTATTGCGTTGCCTCGTTAGTTCTTGAAAAGACCGTTTATTTTTATTTTGGGGGGTATTCGGGGGTATATACAGTGTGTCCCACTTTTCATGGAGCGAGCCACCCTTATATCTCGCTCATCTGATATCTGAATATTTTGAAATTTTGGTGGTGAATATACAGAAAAAGGGGGGTTTTCAAAAAAAAAAAAAGTATTAGCGATTCTTTAGAAAAAACGAGTAAGATATTCTTAATCAGTACCTTTAGAAACGCCTTTGTACAAGATTACATCGTAGTGTGTTCAACGGTGTTTGAAATTGGGGACGTCAAAAAAACAATTTCTTCAACTAAATAATTTTTATCTGTAGAATGGATTCTGGCATGAAAAAATATGTATTCTTCATTTTTTGTTCAGAATAATGTATTGTACTAGTTTGAATTGATTTTACAGTAAAATAATTATTTATTTAATAAGGCGAAAATTCTTATTCGTGCATGCCTACCATTCTTCTAAGAAATAATCTTCAATAAATACCTAAGTAATCCATGAAAACAAAAGTTATTGCAAGTGTCAATTTATTGTTGAACGTAAATAAGTTAATCAGTTAAAAATTCATGCGAATGCTGGTTTAATGTTAGATAATATATAATAAGTGCAAATTTTTTTGTAATAAATATGGTTCGGTGTTTAACAATGCAAGAAAAAGTAGAGTTGATTCGTTTAGTCGGAGATAATACCAGATCATTTAGACAAGCTGCTGTTGAATTTAATTTACGGCATACTGGCGGTCAGCCTCCCATTCGCCATAAATAAGAATTTTTAACAATATAGGAAATGCATGTAAGTTGAGACCAAAGAATTATAATTTACAAAATTGGCAAATTGAAAACGAAAAACGCATTTTTCAATATTTTAGAGAAAATACAAAATATAGCATAAAGCAAGTAGCATTAAATCTAAATATTAGTAAGAACATGATGTGGCGTCGCTTGAAAAAACAGAAAAAGATCATCCAAGTCAAAATATTTACATACCATAGAAGACGGTGGGTGATACAGACAGAAGATTGGATTTCTGTTTTTGGGCCTAGGGTGAATTTTTAAACAACATAAATTTTCTGAAAAACGTCATATTTACTGATGAGGCAACAGTGACCACCAATGGGATAGTATCCTCCCAGAATTGCCGTTTTTGTGTTCACGAAAATCCTCACTGGTTTACCAGTACTAAAAGGCAATATGTGTTAAAAGTTAACGATTACAATCGTTAACCGATTGGTGTGGTTTATAGAAAGACCAGATTATTGGGGCATCTTTTCATTCCGAGATTGAAATGGAAAAGCGTATTCAAATTTCTTGCAAAATGAAATTCAACCCTTTCTCAATTATCTGCCGGGAGATGTCAGAAGAGACTTGTATTATCAACTTCATGGTGTCCCGGCTCATAACGTCGCAAGGGGATGGCTAGAAGACAATTTTCCAGGTAGATGGATTGGCCTAAGGAGTCAAGTACAGATATTTTGCCCCAGGTCACCGAACCTGACACCACTTGATTTCATGTTTAAAAAATATAATGTATAAGAGCAGACCACATAGCCAAGAAGAGTTAATGATCAGAATTAGACATACGCATGTATTGAAATCACTTCGGCAGATATTACAAAAATTTTACCCCATGTAAGAAAAAGGATTGAGCAATGTATTTGGGATGATGGTGGCTACATGGAAACTCAAAGAATTATGTAATTAAATTAACACTTGCAACAACTTTTGTTTTATGTTTATTTTTATGGCTTACTTAGGTCTTTATAGTATAGGAAAAGATTGAAAAAAATCACCGTAACTCGAAAGAAATATTTAAAATTTGGTTATAAGTTTAAAATAAGCCAAAGTTCACGAAACAAAAAAGTTTAGGAGTTTTACGAATCCGCGTACGGTAGGTATATTTAATTTAAAAAATCTATTTTTCTCTATTTTCTCGGGAAATATAGAGTTTACAAAAAAATAGTTCAAATAAAAGTTGTTTCTGGAAAAAATATCTTTAATTTGGTGTTTTTAAATTAAGTTTATAGCAATAATTAACCGAGATACGGCCATTTTTTGGGGGGATCGGGATGATTTTTTTTTCTAAAACAAGTGTTTTAAAGGGACAAAATAAATTGAGCAACTGGGTGATGCTATATATTAACGAAAAACAGAATTTTTGAATGAAAAATTAATTACAAAGCAATTACAATAACAAAACGCCGACATTTTGTTAACAAAAATGTGAAAACTCACATTAAATCGGCCATAATTTCTTTATTTTTTTTATATCTTCGAAACAATCAACCTTACACAAATATTTAAATAAAATAAATTTATTCTGTTTATAAGCTTTATTTTTAATGTTCACCATATTTTCTCTAAAACTAATAGGTATTTATTGAGTGAGATATTTGCAGAACATATTTTTTTTAATTACTGACTACTTACATTAACAAAATTGCGACGTTTTTATTAAAAAAAAGATGAAAAAGTGCATTGTTTCTGTCATAACGTCTTTGTTTTTTATGGCTTAAGTGCCATAGTTTCTGAGATATTTAACATTTAAACTAAATACTTCTTCTTATAAACGTTCGGACGCGACCTTTAGACGAAATTCATCCTTAATTTAGTAGCTTTCTTATTTGTCTCTAGTATATTTTTGCTCAATGCAATACCTTTCGAATTATTTGACGAAAACGTATTTGAAATACCACTTTTTCAAGTTAATATCACAAATTTTCTAGTAGTTATAACAAATATATCAATTTATATGAAAAGTTGCATAGAACCTTTTCTTCTGAAAATTTAATTCTCTCTCAGCTCCAATGTTTTTGTTTTTTTTTTTTTTTTTTAGAAATTGGCAAGTACTCGCATAATTTAAAAACTTCTTTTTTATGCATTTACTATTAAGCTGCCAAAAATGAACGAGATCTAATTCATATGACATTATTCCGAAGTTAAAACCTTTAGTATCTCGGTTAATTATTGCTATAAAATTAAATTTAAAAACACCAAATCGAAGATAATTTTGTCAGAAACAACTTTTATTTGAACTATTTTTTTTGTAAATGCCATATTTCCTCAGAAAATAGAGAAAAATCCGAGTTTTTAATTAAAAATACCCCTTTTCATCCCTATAGGTTCCCGCGGATCCGTAAAACTCCTAAACATTTTTATTTCTTGAACTTTGGCCTATTTTGAACCTCAAAGTCAAAGTTTAAAGTCTACACACATTTTTTTCGAATTAAAGTAAAGTTTTGATTTATTGATGTTAATAAGCATTGTAGCAGAAATGATTCCAAATACCTACCGATGAAGTTTTAAATAAAAGATAGCGCAATCGTCTGAAGAATTGACAGCTTTATTAATTTAAGTTCTACTCTTCGTTCATGTTCTGTTTTCATAGTTTTAGTTTTCTAGTTTGAGATTCTTTAAATTGTTCTTTGTTCCTGATACTCCTGATACTCCTGATAGTATTTATTTTTTATAAAGGTTTTTATTTTCTATGTTTGTGAGTTTGTTTTTTTATTTTAATAAATAAATCGTTCTGCAGTTCTAAAGAGCATTTATTTATCCTTAAACCGGTCCTTAAACGTTATAATTAAAAAAAAATATTTATTTATTTAAATTTGGTACCAAATTCCCATCCCTTGAATAAATGGCCGGCGCGAAACTCAAAAAATCCCCCTCACCTCGATAAAAAAAATTTCTTGCTTGCTTCACTTGTAAAATGCCGACTAAGCCCTAGACACCCAGTCCGCCACTGCCACTATTCCATTTCGTTGAAAAGGATATTTTCATATTATTCTCTTAAGTTGACCTCAAAATGGTTAAGGTGCTTTTTCATTTTAAGTCACCTTTGTAAAGTAAAGTTTGTCTATTTGGATCTTATGCAAGGATGCGCAAGGATGACACGCAAAATCGTGAAGCGTTCACATTTATGTTAATTCAGTTATATATAAGAAGACAATATTATTTAAATGATTTTACTTAAACTTCGCAAGAACCAAATATGGTTGCATAAATGCCTGGAGTAAATTATTAACAATAATCATAGTTTGTGCACTAGAAATTGATTCTCTTTCGTGTTAAACACGGTTTAAAGCCCAAAGGGACTGAATTTAATTTTTCTTAAATCTGAAAATAGTGTAACTTCTTGTTATAATTTCTAATATAATTATCACGGAAATTGTATATTGTTATGAAATATTTATATGAAAATAGTAGGTACCTATACTTGAAATGTTAATAATTGAAATGTATATCGAGGAATTTCATAAAAATATAATTTATTTTAGAAGAATATATATTGTACATATGTAATTAAGTGTTACAATAAATTGGCTTCAGTTGAAAACAAAAATTAGTTTTATTACCTATAGCACATTATCCTATGGATATCTGAAGGACGTCTTCGACGGACATACAGGACATCCGATGAGCGTTCATTTTTGGTTCAAAGTACATCTGACGGGCAGCCGAGGGATGTCCAAATGTCACAACCTTGAACAATATTTGTACATCCATGAGGGATATCATAGCGATGTCCATAAAGTACGATATATGGACATCCTACTTTTTATATAGATATATTATTCAGAGCTCTTTTCGAAAAAGTACAGCTTTGACATGTAAGTACTTTACTTGATTAAAAGGAAGTAATATTGTCCTATGAATTTCTTTTTTAGCATCCGTATATTTTATTTACATTACCATATCTAATATTGTTACCATAACTCCAATTTATTCTCACAATGGTTACCTGCAAATTATAATGTTTATTAAATTATTAAATTATTAAATCATTTTATTTTACTTACTTACCAATTGGCGTCGGTAGGGATCAAATCTGCATTGCAAAATTGAAAAAGTACATTTGTATATCGGTTTTATAAGCAATTATTACCTTAAAAAAACCACCTAAAATTCTTTTAGCAATTATTTTAACAAACAAAAAAAAAGAAAGAAAAAACAGATTTTATTCTTAATTTTCGTGCTTAATAATATTCTACTCATCTCGAAGGACCTCTTGTAAATTGTTTATTTTTGAATATTTTCATAATCAAAATTTAGTAAATAATTAATACAATGGATTCACAAAAAGTAAATCAGGAATATTCCCGTTCTCCGCTCATACTTCCGTCCGAATCGTTTCTCGCCGAGAACTTTTCTAGTCTGTTCGATTGGTTATCATCACGAAAATTCCAGAATCACAGAGTTGAGGTACTCATCAGTACTAAAATGTATTCCAAGTAGGGATGGGACATCGAACTGGAAATATCGATGTTGACCATCGATGTTAACATCGCAAGGGAATATCGATATGCCCAAAACATCGAATGCATCGCAGGCCTGTAGCTAGAAAATGCTTTAAAATTTTTTATCGTTTTTTTTATTTATAGATAACCCCGTTATTTTTTGCGGTCGCCGTAGGTCGGGCGTAGGTCGGGCGAAAAATTATTCCGGGACGGGCTACGCCCGTCCCGGCCCACCCCTAGCTACAGGCCTGATGCATAGATTGTTGGAAAAAAAATTTGACGAGGGGGGAGGGGGGGGGGGGCGGTGAATTTGCAGTTTTATATTATGCACATTAAAAATTTCCCTAACTTTTATAGGCCGATAAACTCTTTTTTTATTATTTTTTACCCTACCTATTTTTATCCAATGTTATATAATAACATCGATATTTCATCGATGTTTTCATAATGTAATATCGATGGAGAAAACATCCAACATCGAAAGCAAAACATCGATGTTTTTGAAACATCGATGAACATCGCCCATCCCTAATTCCAAGTGAAGTAATTGATACATTTTTACTTTAAGTATTTTATTCTAAGTACTTTTAAAATCCATGTACTTGCTACTTGTACTCCCAGTACTTAACCTAAAAAGTACTGAATACTTGTACTTATTTCTAAATAAGTAATACTTGTTACCTAAAAAAGTACTCCAAGCACTTTTAAATATTCAGTATTTTTATAAAAAAAAACAATTTTGTTAAATAAATCCATCAAATATACAGTTTCTCGGGCGCCAATCATTTATACATTTTAGTGTTCAGATAGGAAGTGGAAACCATGTTTCTCTACGGCAAACCGTTTTCCTGCTATATTTGGTCAAATACATAGTACGGCAGCCCGTTACCAAGATTTTCGAGTTACTTTAGCGAAGATAATTCCAGCGTTTCTCATCAGTTCTGGGAGAACTGAGAAGAAAAGTTCAGGTTGACGGAAATTTTTACCTGTCCTAAAGAGTTCAAATCGAGCTTTGAATATGTAAAGAAAAACCGGTCATCTCGGTCTTTGCAGCGAGGCAGTTTTTTTTTGTTTTCTTGTCGAGGGAAGTAAATATGATGAGGAAAAATTGAGAACTGCCCTTTTGACTGATACACCGAGTTACAAAGACCGAAATAATGACAAATAGCCGCCGGTCAAAATTCTGGTCATCACAGCGAGGCAGTTCTGCTCATTATCGAGTAATTTTGATGTCTCTTGACCACAAGAAAGTTCGATGGGAACTTTTTGCTAGTTCAGTTACGAGTGATTACATTCGCATGTTGCTTAATTTTGAGGGCTGATCAAGTCATCGCGGCGAGGCAGTTCTCCACTTCAGAGTATTCCAAATATCATTAAGAAGACGAAAAAAATGTGAACTGAACTTTTTCCCAGTTCACATTTGAGAAAAATGATTTCCGCCACGACAAAAAAATGTATTAAGGCTGTCTGTAAGCACAAGCTCTCAGAGAATTTATTTAAATGGAATTGGAATTGAATTTCAACGTTCCGGACATACAGTAATGATAAAAGAAGAATTAAAATTGTCAGGTTTATTATTGTAGTTTCAAACATTTAATTCATCGCCATCTGATGAGCTTTCACTCTCATTGTCTGATTCGTCTCAGTAGTCCACGTCTTCTTCTTTTGCCATCTTTTATTTACGTATACCTTCTGCTGAAAATACTACATGGCTTGAGATAGGCAACGAAGTCATCCAGCATCTCTATGTCCTCCGCGCGCCAGCACGCCGAATGTATATGCGACTCCATTCGATTTCGCGCAGCTACGGCCAACGGAAAACTGCAGTTAACATTTTTTTTATCGTTTTATACACCCCACTTTATAAATAGAAAAAAAAACTTTGATAATTTTAGCCTCCAATTTGATAGAACTTTGATTGATATTATTGGAACTTAAGCCAATGAAAAATGGCAGTTTTCGATTAATTCATGTCTTGTTCATCATTTTTAATCGAGAACTGCCTCGCCGCGCTATAAAAATTACGACATTTTTTTCGACAGTCGGAAAGTCGTTTGCCAGCCGCCCGTATCGTTTTTCGAAATTTTGTCTAGGAAAAGATGCCTTAGAATTTAATAATCTATAGAGTTTCTCTGCGATAAAGCTCGCAGTTTTGATAGGGGTTTTTCGTAACGGGCTGCCGTACTAAAAGGTCAAAGTGTAAAAAAGTGCCAATACTCAGCAAGCTGTCGCTGTCATTATTTATTGGGTTTGGATTATAATCAGATCATGCATCATGCAGTGTGCTACATATAGTGGCAAGTGGCCGTAGAATTTTGTAAGCAATCCAAAAATGCACTTCAACAAAACAAACAACAAATAACATAACAAATAATAAATAATTACATCTCTTAGTTTTTCTCCCTTAAAATTCTATAAAACATATTTGTCGTTTTGTCGACATAGGCTACGTAGTGTACCTTGCAAAACTCGCAAAAAGCGTGGGAGTTAATATAGTCTAATCATTTAGTGGTCGAGATCGGTTCTACCTGGAAAGTTTTGGAGAAGTTCTGATTTTTGGTTCTTTTATGTTTTTCGGGGTGATGATTACGAATTTCCACTTTGCCACCTCAAAAAATTTCGGGAAATATCAAAAGAAGCAAAAAAAAAAAAGAAAAAAACGCATCTTTTTGTTTTTTTAAACCATGCACTTTTTGATAAAAGTACTATGAAGAAAATCAATCGGCAAAATTTCCTACTATTTGACCCCTCCCCCTTCACCCCCACATTTTACTCCCCCTGTGTTTTATTTGTGATAGTGTATTAGAAGATGGAAGTAAAGTGACTGTAGTTAAACAAAAGCGGTTAAATACATTTTCTGAAGCAAGTAAACAAAGGAAGGATGGAAACGGAATCCATTTGAATAGAAAAAGATTAATTGAAGTTCATGAAAAATGCAGAAAACAGTACGTCAATAAAAAAATAATTGCTGCCCATGTGAAGAGACCACAACAGAGTGGTCAAACGATTCAATTACGCTCTTCTTGGCTTCAAAAATCAGTGTTTTTTGTGTGGAATGCTGATAACATCAGAGTTTACACAGGAACAAAAAAGGCTTCCTGTTTCTAAGCGAAATCCTGCGTATAGTGTTAGGCAGTTAAAAGTTAGAGAAAACGTTATACAACTCGCTGAAAAACGTAATGATGAATATTGACGAGCCATACTCGACTATGATGAATGTTATTGTTTAAATAAATTCTTATTTTCAATTACTGGCGCTGGTGACATTTCGCCATGTGTGCCTGTGTACTTCGCACACAGGCGCCAGGACATCAGGGGTGCCGCGACCCTCAGAAAGAGCATCTTTTTTGTTCTTTTCGGCTAAGGGTTTCATAACATTTTCTCCAATATAATTACTTGATTCCATCCATGTTATCACACCACTGGCATTGCATAGAAGGAAAACAGGCAACTCAATTTTCACAATAATCCAACCAATAATTTTTCGTTAATTAAAGATATCTTGTTTCTAATGGCATATCCGAAACCCGTAATTCGAAAACGAGACATTTTAGAATATCAATTTTTTTTCTTAAGTCAATGACGAATACAACACAATGTAAAATAAAATCTTGATACGAAAAAATGAACATAAGAACATTTATAATTATTATTTATTTATAAAAAGTAAGAAAGTGAAATTAAGAATTCCATTTGTTTTGTACTGTTATTAACAATTAATTTAGAATGTTAATAAGCCACAGTCAGTGGACACGCTTTGAATTTTGACACTTCTTATTTACTACACCAATGCTAAAACCCATTGTTCCAGTGCAGTAAATTTCTTTAATGTTTTAAAAGTAAATAACTTACTTTCCTGTCACAAATATTTTGCTGTGTTTGGTATTACAAAAATTGAGGAATAAATAATCCAATAAAAAAATTTCAATAATTATTTTTAGTAAGAATATAAGAATCACAGCTCTGAGGAACTTTCATCAATGTTTTGTTTTATAAAATCTTGTTAAGTACCTATAATGGTAAACTATTAACTATTTAATACTATGTTCCCATCATGGTTAGCCTAGTTTCAAAATTGAACATTAAAACTTTCAGAAATGTACTTTACTTATGACTTATTTCGCTCAAACTTAAAATCTTGACGTTTCATAAGCCTATTTGAACAATATAAAATTTTCAATCTTTTTTTCCTTACTAAACTGAGAGAGAGAGAGAGAGAGAAAGAGATTTTTATTCATGTCAGACAACATTATATTGTATATATGTTAGATCACGGTTTACATGAATGACTTTTTAAAAACATTTATTTACTTAAATGGAGCCAACGTTGGCTCTTGGAGAAGGAATATAATAATAATTAGAAGTGTTTCATTCTAAGTGAGTTTAATAACTGATTCAACAAAGCGTGTTTAGTCATATTTATAACATACAGAACCTGAGTAAGCAAAATATAGAACAAAGGAATTGCAGTTCTGCAGTCATCACAAGTTATGAGAAACAAAGGTGTAATATGATATCTTGAAGATAAGCAATTAATAAGAGAAGTCGTTATCATGTAATATGATATACCCGTGAAGGTTTGTTATGGCTAAGTCTTGGTAATAAGCGTATAATTTTATATAACAACTTCCCCCTTAATAAAAAGTTGATGTTATGCAGCAACTTTTGAAAATTGTTAGAAACGTTAAACGAATATAATGCAAAGTAAATTAAAACAATGTTGAATGAATACAAAGCAAAAATAATAAAATACTGTAAAAGTTAAAATTGGTAAGCGATAGTAGTAATAAGTGATAAAACATTACATAACGTAATAAGGATAAAATACAATGGTCTAAATTAATAGACAAGGGTAAAACTCCACATATGAAAGTCTATGTTAACTCGATGTCCTCTTCTTCTTGAGGTCTAATACCGGGTCGCTTTCTTGGAGGGATCCGTCTAGGAAATTTGGTAAATAGTCTGCTTCGCTCTGAAGGAGGTGAAGGAGGGTTATCCGTTGAGGGTTGGATTCGCAATGCTCCACATCTTCTTCTGCATTTACAAGTTATGTATAGTAGAACTAATAGGATGATGAGAGTGATTATGAAATATGTGAACCAAGATACATGTTTGGTCACAAAAGGTTCGTTTATGAGGTCATCCAGGTCTTTGGAATATTGCTCTAGTTTGTTTTTAGCAATATCTAAATCTTCTACGTTGAGACTATTTAATTTGAGCGGTTTTAATTTTGGAATTTCGATTTTGTCGGGCATGTGATTGCAGCATTCAAAAGGAATTTGGATTGGATGTGAATTGTCCTTAATTTCGGAAAAGTCTTTAGCACTGGCTTGTATTCGAGTAATGCCTGCATAGGCGAAAAATTTTGGGAGTTTGGGTTTCCTTGGAAACTTGGTCTCTGGAAGTTTTGAGACTGTTGCCTCGTGCGGCATTCGCTTATTACATGTCCATTCCGTTTACAGAAGGAACAGAACTTTCGTTGCAAATTGGGACCGTGTGGTCGCTTTTGTTGAATTACTGGGTTCTTGACCGGACTATTTTTTGGAAATTTTTGTTGTTCAAAATAAGCTCTCTACGAATTCTGCTTACGGCTTTCAGTAGGCTAGGAGGGGTTCTAGCACGTATGATGCAGCCTAAATTCGGTTCTAAGCCTGTTAATAAATTATTAAGCGTCATGGTTTCTATGAGATCCGTTTGTGCGGTTCTTTGCGTCGAAGTTAAATTTTGTTTTTGCACTGCGGCGTGCATCTTTGCATTGTGCGTTTCTAGACGCGAAACAAATGTTAATGTGGATTCACCAGGCAATTGGTGAGTTCGTTGTAGGTCTTGGATAAGAGCTGTTAAATCTTTAGAGTCACCGAAGTGGGTTTCTAAGAGTGCTTTTATTTCTGGCCATGTGGCAGGGTTGCGCGAATTTATAAGTTCGGCAGCTTTACCTTTTAGTTTATTTTTGATATGCACTGTTAACAAGATTTTCTGGTCATGAATTGCCATGCGTCGGGCACACTGACATGAGTTTAAGAAAGTTTGGAGGTTGATGGCGTTACCATCGAACTCTGGAATTAACGAGAAAATTTCTGAGAGTTTGTAAGGCTCTACCGCGTGCTCGACTTGCTCGACTTGCTCGACTTGCTCGACTTGCTCGACTTGCTCGACTTGCTCGACTTGCTCGACTTGCTCTGGTTGCTCGGCTGTTATCGGCACTACTGGTTGAACTGATTGAACTGTCTCTGGTTGAGCTCTGTCTGGCATTTTGCTTTTTTGTTTGGAAATTTTTGAACTAAAATTGGTTGCGTATCAGCAGTATGATACGGAAATTAAATTAAAATAGTTTATGTTGCGTACGTTAATAAATTGTGTATTAACTGTATAATACACAGTCGTTTCGTGAATACGAAAATAAATAACTTAAAATTAGAATTGTTGCGTTGTAGCTTGTAAAGGATTTGTTTGATAACAGAATTGGCTTTGTTCGCCGAGTGTATTAGCGGTATAATACACGTAAATAATTGTGAGAAATAATAATTGTAAAATGAAATAAAATAACGAGATGATTCTTAAAATAACTTACATTAATTTCATCTCCATGGGTAGGTTCTTCGTCCGTCAAGGGATTGGGATCCGCCACCACCAGTGAGGAAGGTCTCCTTGTTCTCGTAGATGTACACACACTAGTTAGGCACCTTCTGCAGATTGTTCTCCTTATTCTCTTAAGGTTCACTACCAGTTAGGCTTCTTGTTCTGATGATGTTTACGGATCCTACCGACTGCGCCAATGTTAGATCACGGTTTACATGAATGACTTTTTAAAAACTTTTATTTACTTAAATGGAGCCAACGTTGGCTCTTGGAGAAGGAATATAATAATAATTAGAAGTGTTTCATTCTAAGTGAGTTTAATAACTGATTCAACAAAGCGTGTTTAGTCATATTTATAACATACAGAACCTGAGTAAGCAAAATATAGAACAAAGGAATTGCAGTTCTGCAGTCATCACAAGTTATGAGAAACAAATGTGTAATATGATATCTTGAAGATAAGCAATTAATAAGAGAAGTCGTTATCATGTAATACGATTTACCTGTGAAGGTTTGTTATGGCTAAGTCTTTGTAATAAGCGTATAATTTTATATAACATATATACATACTTCCACTGGATGTGGAAGTAATACTCAAAAATGGCGTGACAAAATTATAAAAAATCATAGCCGTGTACTACACGGTAGAAGTAATCTACTTCAAGCACTTTCTTCAAGGAAACGCATCCATACTGCTCGAGGTAACCCACTACGCATTCATTTTACTCGAGGAAACCTACTGCCATACTACTTGAGGTAACTTACTGTGCATCAAAAGTACTCGAGGAAAGCCACTGCGCGGGGTAGTGGGGGCAGATGAAGTTAAAAATCTTATACAATACTAACTCACAATGTTATTTTTTTCCTTTAATGGTGGGATGGGGGTGGTTAATGCCAAAAATTGTTTGAGACCTTAGCTTGTCTTATATATACTAAATTCCAATTGTATGGACTCTTACTTACTTGATTTACCTATTTACCCCCCATTTACCCCAATTTACCCCCCAACCCTTCAACGGAATAAGAGCAAAATATAATCTTGTTCCAGATCTCGTTAAACTACATACGTGTACTAAATTTCAAGTCAATATCTTAAACGGTTCCAGAGCAATCGTGTGCACAAAGAAGTTACAGACAGATAGACAGACAGTCAGACAGACAGACAGATAGACAGACAGACAGACAGACAGAAATGTTGTTTGCTCAAACTTAAAATCTCGGCGTTTCATGACATTCATGAAACAATAATGACATGAACAATAAAAATATTAATTTTTTTTTGCGTTACTGTACTTCCACTAGATGTGGAAGTAATTATAATTCCTCTAAAAACCATTAATATAAACGGCAAATTATTTATTTTATAATCCCGATTCCACTTGTATTTTCCTGCAGCAGGCGTTAACTATTAAATCACCAAAGTTAACCATTCTTTTTGGTACAACGTTGTAACACATTGTTTACAGATATTTTATGTGCAATTTTTACAAAAAAAGGAGGTCCCTAATTCGATTCGTATGTATGTTCTTTTTAAATATGTCCACCCTATTGTACACTCATGTGTACAATAGGGTGGACCATATTTACATAGAAAAAAACATGTTTTTGGAATTCTTATTGTCTCACCCCTTGAAATAGTTTCGTTTACTAAAAAAAAAAATTCCACCAAATTTGGTCTTCCTAAAATAAAAGGAAGTGGTGCCGCCGGCGAATTTTTTGTGGGTAAATTTGTTATCTTTCTTATAATTATTTTTATTGGTACTCATTTAAATAATATATTTTATTACATGTAAATTATTCTTTATATTTTTTTTAACCTGCGAGAAATGAAATTGAATTTGCGTGCAAAACTAGTAATGAACAAAGTAATTGTTTTTTGGCACAAAGTGGGTATCCCAACGCGTGATGTGTAACATTGCGTTAAAAAAGTAGAAAGCATATATGAAGAATTAAGAGCTCTACAGAAAAGTTGTCATAAAGAAAGCAAAATTGCTAAATAGAAAGAAACATCTTTTGTGGATAAATTAGATGATTTACTTAACATCGCTCTTGCGTACGTATTTGAAATAATAAAGCTAGAGGAAGACAAACAATTTTTACTCAGTCAAGGATAAAGGGAAGACCTGGTTTCACGTATGATATCGATGGAAAACTAACTGAAGAGGAAAAAAAGTGAAAGAACGAAAACAGAAGAATCTTGAACAAATGGAGAAAGGCGCCAACATTTTTGAAATTATAGCCGAATTAGACACTTTTGAGCCATCAAGTAGCACCTCTCATGCAAGCTCTTGTTACAATGAATTGGACTCCGAAGTACCTGGACCCTCAGAACCAAGAAAGAAAAGATTAGTGGGAGATTATCGAATTTGTTGAAATATATACTCGAATGATATATATAATACTACAGACATTCAATTTTAGTAGTGATGTCTGATGGTCGAATGGCTTAAGCTTTGTCTGGCAATCCAGAGATTTATATGCAAGATGTCACGATACAACCCCACTAGCGGACTACGTCCAAGAAATCTCCCAGAAATTCTATCAATTCAAACTGGGCGATAGTTCGCTTACCCGTAATATAACCCGAATTAGACAGCATAATGCCATACTTCTCGATACAAGACACCCCCTACCATACCAGACGTTGCCTATTTTCCGGCAACTCTCTTAGCCACACTTTCCACTACTACAACTTATCACTGTTCTAAACTTTGTCCACTTTAAACTTACATCTTTAATCCTTTTCTATTCCCTCTCTGTTTGTTTATTTTGTTCTCGTTCATCCTTTTCTGTTCTTTTTGTTCTTTTGTCCATTTTTTCTCCAAATTCCATTTAGGCCGATAAGTTTATAAAAATCCTAACTCTTTTAATTCTTAAATTTCATTTCACCACATTTTCCTGGCAGGAAGACCACCAGAGTGGAATTGCTTCGAACGGGTTTTTTCGTTGAGTTTTGTTTTCCCGTGCCAGCAACCAAAATTTCAAAGTGTTCGCGCTCGTTTTATGCGCGAAGTCGATAATTTTACTGTGCTATTTTAGTTATTTCTAGATATCTTCATATATCATGTTCATTTAAAAGTTATTGTTAGTTTTAAGTTTATACCTTTTAAACAGGAGCTCTAACCCCCTGACCAACTATTGTTTAGTCGAACCGGACCTGCCCCGCCCAACCTTACACTCACCACGGCGCTGCGCGCCGTGTATGTCTGGCTGGCTCCAGGACAGTTTCCGGGGAGACACATATTTATAATTTAATATAAATAAAGTATTGTTTGATTTGATTTTGGCAATCCAGAGGTCTTGTGTTCGAATCCCGGACAGGCTGGTTTTTTTTCTTTTTTTTTTCATATTTTTTTTTTTTCGTAGGTATTTCTTTTTTACAACAAAGTTGGTATCACAAAATTTAGAATGTCCAAAAACTAACTTTATTTACAAGAAAACTGCGAAGAGTATCCTATAGAATTTGTAACAATTATATAAGGCTCAGTAAATCGGCGAAGAGTATAATGCTTCCACTAGGTTTGACTTAGATTGATGTGCATGAACTCCCGGTTTTGCCGGAAGTGACGTCAAATTACATTTTAGAGTGCACAACGTACCCGTTTACTTCAATTTAATACATCATATATATGCTTTATTAAAATTCACTATCTTAGTCAATAAGTAAGTACGTGCATTGATTAATAGAACATTGATGCTAGCTTGATACTGGGTACATTATAATCTGGGTACAAAATAAAGTTGATTTTATTTTTCTAGACATAAAATTGCAGTTGTGCCTAGTCAATGAAAACCAGAGATGCAACGGATATCCGGTTACTATCCGGTATCCGGCCTATCCGGCCACTTTATTACTATTCGGCTAGGCACCGGATAGTGACCTGGTATACCAATACCACCATGCGTAAAGGTCGCTATTACTTTGAATCCGTGCTCCTTTCAAATAATAATCTCCTTGGCCATTGAACTTTTCTCCGAAACGTTCTCATTAAGGACAGGATTTTGCAGAACGAGAGGGAAATATGCGTTTTATTTTCGATTTATTATAAATATTTATATTTATTTGAATATCGTAGTTTGTCGATGAAAATGGTTCCTAATTTCATTATTAGAGCATGGCATTTAACTATATAAAAAATTTATGATAAAAACTGTATATGGTTGTATTCCTTAGAGCAATGGGAATTATATGAAGCTCTTTTAAAGATTTTACCATTTATGATTTTTTAAATATTTATAATAATCCGAAATAAACGCATATTTCCCTCTCACTCGCAAAATCCTATCTTTAACACTACTATTTTCTTTACCCACTTCGTCATAACAGTTCCAAAAAGTGTTGTGAATATCTGCAGTAACATTATCTTGTGGGTTTCTCTTACATTGTTTACTGGAAGGAGAAGAATCACGTTCACCATCACTGCTTGAATATGAATCATCACAACTATTTTTTAAAGCCTCCAGCAGAAAAATTTGACGGAATTTTTCAGCCTGATTTTTATCTAAAAAACTTGTTTTAAATCTGGGGTCTAGAAGAGCTGCCAGTAAATATTTTTTGTCGTCGAGGTTGTCAAAATGTGTTTTCAATCCAACTTTCAATGTAAGCCGGATAGTTGGCCGGATATCTGGTATCCTGTACAAAAAGTTCGCCGGATATCCGGTATTCGGTATCCGGCCAAAACAATATCCATTGCATCTCTAATGAAAACCAATTATTTTGAGACCTTTAAGTAGAATAGGTAGTTTTTTTTTATTTATAATACAGTAAACTTTATTATTTTTAACAAAAATTACATATAGCTGATTGTTTTTATTTTCTTAAATATTTACTTATTTTAATCAATCATTAATAGAAATGAAACCAAAAAAAACTTTATTTTAAATTAATTAAACCTTATTCATGCAGAAAATAAATCCTGCGTGCGGCATGATAGGTTTTATAATAAGAATGAGTTACTAGAAACTTATATTCGAAGATCCCAGAGTCGCAAGACCTACGTCATTTTAGCAAAGCTAATATTTTGACAACAAATAGTGTAATATCTAGTTAAGAACGTATGCGTATTTGCTAGCTTGAAAGCGGGACCATTTTGCAGAAAACAGGTACATAAGGCACATAAAAAGTTTACTCACCTACGTTAAAATATGACAGCTGGTTTATTTTTCAAGTGACACTCTGACGACATGGTGTAAGCGTCAACCTCCGAATCTTAAGGTACTTTTTGTCCTTTTCTAAAACCCCTCTCGACCAATAACTTCTTGAAAATCAAAACCTTTTAAATCACAGCTTCCTTTCCATCCTACCTTTCCGAAGGCAGGTAGACCATCGGACGCAGGTTGTCATTAGTTCGAACGGGTTTTTTCATTGAGTTTTTCCCCTGTTAGCAACCACAGTTTTTTAAAACAGTGCGCGTGTGTTTGTGCACGCGTCCCTAACCATATTCTATTTTCTAGCTTTAATTAGCCATAAGTATTTTAAAACTGCTTTTTGGTTATATTCACAAATTGTTAGGTCTAAGTTTTTATTCATTAAACAGGAGACCTAACCCTGACCCATTTTACCTGTTGTCAAAGCCAAGACTAAACCCCTTTCACCAGACCACCCATCTACCACGACGTTGCGCGCCGTGGTGGTGTGGTCGGCTCTAAATCGGGCTCTAGCCAAAGCGCATTTCTGTATGTTCAATTAATAATAAATTTGTTTGAATTGAATTGAAAATTGAATTCAATCTTAAGGTCCAAAGTTCGATCCCTGAGCGTTCCAGCTTTTTTTTTCAACAAATATTAACTCAAGGTGGCGATTACCAAGAAAGAGACAACCGATAGGGAAACATTTATTATTTTTGGCCATAACTTTTTTTCTTAGTACGTATATTTAAAAGAAACTGAGACTACCTAATTAGAACCGTAACAAGACAATTGCCAGTCTTGGACAATACATTACTCTACATTTTCCGAGTAAAAAAAAAAGAACTTTTGGTTAGGATATAAAATTAACTTGATGCAGGTACATCCTGAGTTATCGGTCTTTATAATAAATTTACTCTTTTCTTACATTTCGGCTTATTCAACCATCGTCACAGAACTACACAATTAAGTGAACACAAATATTTTTTTAAATGCTATTTTTTGTACACGTGGATTTAAATTACATGTGAATAAAAAATAGCATTTAAAAAATATTTGTCTTCACTTATTTGTAGTTCTCTGACGATGGTTGAATAAACCGAAACGTAAGAAAAGTAGTGCCGGACTTCAACAGGCTAAAACTCCCCCACTTTCAGTGTTTCCAAGTGCCCCAGATTATGCTAATCTTCCTATTTCGTAATTTTAAATCTCATTATTTTGGAAACGACTGGAATTATTGAGTGAAAATTCTTAGCAATTGTCTTGTTACGGTTCTACTTAGGTAGTCTCGGTTTTTTAAATATACGTACTAAGAAAAAAGTTATGGCCAAAAATAATAAATATTTCCCTGTCGGTTGTCTGTTTCTTGGTAATCGTCACCTTAAGTTAATATTTGTTGAAAAAAAAAAAAATCTGGAACGCTCAGGGATCGAACTTTGGACCTTAAAATTCGGATAGAGAGAGAGAGAGAGAGAGAGAGAAGATTTTATTCAACATTTGGAGTACAATAAATGTTCCTAGCCGGAACCCGTCCTGGAGCCAACCAGACAACCATGACATGTGGCGTCGTGGTGAGCGTGTGGTTGGGCGGGGTGGGTCCGGTTTGGCTTGGTAGCAATGGATTGTTGGCCAGAGCTCCTATCCACCGCAGGTGGATTTAAAAACTGAGTTTAAGATTAGAAAATGTGCTCACATGAGCCTAAAACTAATTAATAATAACATTCTAAAACTGCACTCGTAGGCAAACGCACTGATAAATTTTGATTGCTGATGCGGGAAAACAGAACTGAACGAAAGAACCCGTTCTAGCAAAATGACGACCTTGTGGTCTGACCGCCGTCGAGAAAGGTAAGGGTTGTTAAAACGATGTGGTTTAAAAAGTTTGGATTTACAAGAAGTTATTGGCCTAAAGGGAATTTGGAAGACAAAAACGGACAAAAGAACAAAAAGACAAAAATAAAAAGTACAAATAAAAAAGGGGGGGGAGGGGTTGAAAGATGTAAAGTTGGTGAAAGATAAGAGTAGGGTAGAGCTAGGTTATGGTAGAGGGAAGGTGTGGCTAGGGAGGTTGCCGGAAGATAGGCAACGCCTGGTATGGTAGGGTGTGTCTTATATCGAAAAGTATTGCGTTATGCTGTCTGATTCGGGTAATGTTGTGGGTTAGCGGGCTACCGCCCAGTTTGAACTGGTAGAATCTTTGTGAGATTTCTTGGACGTAGTCCGCTAGTGGGGTTATGTCGTGGCAATGTGCATAGAGATCTCTGAGGGAGGTGTACCTATCGAAGTCTGAAATGAGGCGCATAAATTTATGTTCTAAAACTTTCAATTTCCGCATTGTCGTGACCGGGATGCTGCACCATATCGGAGCCGCGTATGTAATGGCCGGTCTCATCACCATCTACAATAATTTTTTATTCGTCCTGTTTAGTCCGCTACCCCGCGCCAGGAGTGGATACAGGCTCCTGAACATGGAGTAGACCTTTCGTACAGTTTCGTTAACGTGTGTGTTGAACGTCAGTCTCCTGTCCAAGATGACCCCAAATACTTCACGCACCGTTTAATTATAATTTGGTGGCCCCAGATCGAGAGTGGCGTTAAAATGTGATTTTCGGTGAAGCGGAACATGAAGAGAATCGACTCCGACTTCTCGGCGTTGATGCCGTGGCACGAGCCATGTGTGCCTTCAGCAGCATGTTAGCCGCTTGTGCATTATGTGAGTGCACGTACATGGCCGTGTCGTCGGCGTACTTAGCAAGGTTAGAATTCGGGAACTCCGGAAAGTCGGAGACGAAGAGATTGTACAGTTTTGGCGACAGGAACGACCCCTGGGGGACGCCCGCGCGAATGTCCCGCCGAGTTGATAGTTTGTTATTCACTCTGACCTGCTCTGACAGGAAGGAGTGAATAAGTTTGGTTATGTGCGTCGGAAAGTTTAGCGAATTAAGTTTGTAGAGTAAACCCGGGATCCACACGGTGTCGAAGGCTTTCTCAACATCGAAGAGCACCATGACGGTGCTCTTCCCGAGGTTGCATTGTACCTTGACGTCATTCACGATCCTGACGACTTGCTGCACAGTGCCCCTGCTTCGCCTGAAGCCGAACTGGCACTCGTCATCGATGTGAAGTTCATCCTGAGCAGTGTCCAGTCTGATCAGGATGACCTTCGCCACCAATTTGGAGATCGCCGACAGCAACGAGATCGGTCGATAACTGCCGACGAGCTTCCTGTTCTTATTCAGCTTCAGGATTGGCACGACCACGGCGCATTTCCACTGGCTGGGCCAGTGCTGCAGTCGTAGGATCGCGTTGACAATGTACGTCAATTGCACAATGCCTTTTCTCGGGAAATATTTGAGTAGACTATATTCGACGCCGTCTGAACCCGGGGCCTTGTCGTTTGGTAAAGTCCGGACAATGCCCGCAACTTCCGAGGGCTTGGCCATGACTTTTAGAAATTCGCGTCTCGTTAATTGGATGTCATGGCCAATCAGTTCGTTTCATTTTCGATGCGGTCGTGTCCCGGATCGTTCTGTATCAGTGTGTTATGTATACTTTGAAAATGGTCAGTTAGATCATTTGCTTTCTGTGAGTCTGTCATTGACGTCCGTCTGTTTGGCGTAGTTAAAGCGGGTATGGCCTTCCGCGTACTTTTCATGGCCCTCGACAGCTTCCACAGCGAGTTGCCTTGAGCATTCAACGCATCCAGCCTATCCCGCCATTTCCGGTTTTTCGCGGTGTTGATGGCGGTCCTGATTCGCCGTTTCAGTCTGCTCATCTCGGCCTTAGCTCGGCATCGCTATTTCGTTGCCAAATCCGTCTCAGTCGATTTTTCTCGCGTATGTCTTGTACGACCGCTGCGTCTAGTCGGTCCTTGTCCGGATTTATCGTTATGGTTGTGGCAACACTCTGCTTGGCGTCCTGGAGCATCCTTGAGAATTCGCCCACCACATTTTCCACATCGGCGGCTGTGGAAATGTCGTTTGTAAGTGTCAGGTGTGTGTTAATGTGTGTCTTAAAGAGATGCCAGTTGGCGTCTCTATAAGATGTGATCTTGCGTGTCATGTTTTCCCTCGACATGTTATCCAATTCCAACAGAATAGGATTGTGGTAGGATGCAAGTTCCTCCAGCGCCACAGGTGGCGTGGAGTTCCTCACATCCTTGTTGACCACAATGTCGAGGGTGGTAGGTGTTGTACCGTTATCCGGAAAATGTGTGGGGTCATCCAGGATCGAACCTTGGACCTTAAAATTCGGAGGTTGACGCTTACACCATGTCGTTAGCGTGTCACTTGAAAAATAAACCAGCTATCATATTTTAACGTAGGTGAAGTAAACTTTTTATGTACCTTTTGTACTTGTTTTCTGCAAAAGGGCCCCGCTTTCAAGCTAGCAAATACGCATACGTTCTTAACTAGATATTACACTATTTGTTGTAAAAATATTAACTTTGCTAAAATGACGTAGGTCTGGCGGCTCTGGGATCTCACACTATTAGAAAAGCAATCGGAATGCATTTACAGAGAGCGGTAGGCAAGTACGTACAGCGGGCCGAGTTTTAGCATGCGATGCCCGTCTCGATCGAACCCCCACCATTTAAATTCCTTTGCATCTTTACACATTCAACTTGCTACGTGTACGTACTTGGCTGTCGTTATCTGTATATGTAATTCCTGTAGTATTTGTCCACGATTTTTGCCTCACAGTCAATGATACTTTTTATGTTTTATTTGCAATAGCGCCTTTTGCATATATTAATTATTTTAAGTTACTTTTTCCATACACACCTTATTCATTTTATGCATATTTTAGTTTGCTTTGCTGCGAATGGAGCTTGTGGTCATTTTTTGAACTGTTAATATAATCTGGCCTCGTTTCATACAGCCCGTTATTGCGCCTCACACCGTGTATGTCTGGCTGCTCCCAGACATGCTAGAGGAGCTAGACAATCTTTGCTCAAATAATAAGGTTCAATGTATTATAAATAAACAAAAATTGCCTACTCTAACAAATAATTAGATTTCATTGACTAGACACAACTGCAATTTTATATCTTGAAAAATAAAATCAACTTGTTTTGTACCAAGATTATGATGTACCCGGTATCAAGCTAGCATCAATGTTCTATCATTACCATTACAATCTATTTATTTGTTTTAAATATGTACATGTCAGTTATATGATGTATTAAATTCAAGTAAACTGGTGCGTTGTGTATTCGAAAAACGTGATTTGACGTCACTTCCTGTAGAACCGGAAGTTCAGATACATCAATTTAAGACCAAATAATGGTACCTAAATAGTCTGGTTATTCATTTTCAGCAGTTATCATTTCAATACCTGCAGTCTTTGGATCCATCTATCGGAAAAACTGTCCATAATTTGAAGTTTTCTCAAAGGAACTTATTGTTCGGAATCAGTTGAACTCTCTGAAAAATTCATAAAATTTGACAGACCACTAATTTACCTATTAAACGTGCGGTGTCCTTTTATATATGTAGATACATCAGCCTGACGTTAAAATTTAAAAATCCAAAATATGCTAGTTTACTGCGTAGAAGCTAAATAAAGAGGTCACTAAAAGGACCAAAACGAATTTTTGAAAAAAAATTGAACCTCCTTAAAAAAAGATCGCTAAAAATTGTGAAATAAAATTTCACCGTCGCCATCGCCCAGGTAATTCCACTTTATTAACTAATATCGATATTAAAGATGGTGTAAATATGTAGAAATTTCGAATTCAAACGTATTTTTAACCGACTTCAATATTAGGTAATAAGGTTAAATTAACAGCGAAATTTTATTTCACAATTTTTGAAATCTTTTTGAAGGCGGTCAATTTATTTTCAAAATTTTCTTTGTTAGTTCTATTATCTTTCGTTCTACTATATTGTTTAATATACATTCTATTGCTCTCCGTGATAAATCTATAAAAATATAATAATGTTGAATCCTATAAGTATGTACGATGAGATATTTAATTAACTTGAACTTATAGTTGTTAAACATAAAGGAAACAATTTTCTATTATAATAAAAGATAAGGGCATTGAAGAATTTGAACATTATGGGAGATTAATTTTTAATCGTAAATCTAATTATTTTAATTATGAATGTAATCAATATTGGATTTTCTACATATTTATATAAGTTGCATAACTGTGATTATATATATATATATATATATATATATATATATATATATATATATATATATATATATATATATATATATATATATATATATATATATATATATATTTAAAACTGAACGTTCAGGCACCAAATTCACATCTGGCACCAGATCGAGGTGCCAGAACGTTTTATCGCATATTTGAACATCTAAACATCATAACATCCTTCCCACAAAATATCAAGATGGAGCTACTTGGTCGATTTTTCTATAATAACTGGATTTTGGTTCAACCGTATAATCTGCAGAGGGCGCGCCAACCACTGATGTCTAACCGTACTTAGTGGCACCATGCATTTGCGCTCGATTCCCGATATTTAAAATGACTTTCTGGCACCTCAGGGTTTCTACGGCTAGTGAATTTTAAATCATATTATAGATGGAACAAAATCCGATAAATTTTTCGGGTACCTAAGTAGTTTAAATTAAATCTAATTTGAAAGAAATTAAGAAAACCTTCAATTACTCACGGAACTACATCTCGACGTCGTTCTAAGCATTTGATGTCCAGGACAGGAGATATAGTATAAAAAAGTTACGTTTTCGTTACAACTTTGCAACTTTTTTTTAAACAATAAAACTATCATTAAAATCGGACAAACGGTTTAGAAATAAATTAACTTCAAATCATAACAAATTTTGAATGATGCGATCATTTTGTCCGTGGGTATATTATATAAGACTTTATACAGAATATTAAAAATTATAAAGAAATCACAGTACATTACATGTATGGTACATGCGACAATGCCCCCTAATCATCGTTTATTTAATGCATTTGTCGACAAAGTAACCGTAGTGTACATTATTTCTCGCTTTGAAATCTACAAACCCTTTATCGTATTATAACTCTGTGAACTGCCTATTGAGGTCAAATTCCTGGGCAGGTAAAAATTATGTGATGACTTCCCTTAATTTATATCATTTGCTGATTTATTTACTTATTGTTTTTAATATAATTAAAAATCTTTAGCTGTACTTTCTTCATATTCTATACAGGGTGTCTGAAAATATCGGTAACAAACTTCTGATACAGATTATGTCCGCAAAAATTTGAAAAAAAGTGCCGCAATGCCCGCAAATGTTTCAGAATTGAGCTACAGCACTAATTAAAAATATTAAAAAAGGTCCTCTTTCATTTTAATCGAAAAACTAACCGTTTGTGAGAAAAATCGAGTAAATGAGAAAACACGATGTGCTTCAAGTTTTCACGTAACAATTAAGTCAAGTAGAGTAACAATAAGCTCATTATTAATTAATTTTCATTGCCATTATTTAATTGAAAAAAAAAAAATGAAAATAGCAGAATACCAGTTTTTGGCTTCAATCTTCAAAGGACTGTAGGTCAATAAGGAAGCATTAGCTGACATATTTATATAAATTTTCTTTCATATTTTTGCATGTAGAATCGGCACCAGACCGGTATTATCGGACACCCTGTATAGCCGAACAATGAGACCACTGAATTCGACACATGCTATGTAACTCTCAAACACACAAAAACAGACAGTTAATTCTTATTAAACACACACACACACACATACACACACACCACATTACATATTATGACTGAATAATAAATTAATATTAATGGAAGCGTTATCACTTTGTGTAGTTTACAGCGCAAAATGTGATCAAATTAACTTTTTTATTTTTCAAAATAACTGCATACTGTAACCGAGTATCTATAATGGAATGAGTAAATATTTTATTTGTAGTGTTTTTATATATACCTATCGTGTATAAAATTGTGTTTTTTTGCAGTTTTTAAACATCTCTAGTTATATAGAATAATAACTAAAATAAATAAAAACTAGAATATCCGTTATGAAATTGCGAAGAAAACTCGATGAGCCCGAACTTTTTTGTCAATATGTTAAGTTGAAAAAAATTTAAACAAGATAATTTTTTAACAATTGATGATAAGTTACGTAATAATGCATATATTTTTATTCTCTCCTACTCCATTATATTTCTAACCTAAATAAATCATCTTGTCAAAATTTAAGTCCAAAAAATAACACCGGCACACACAAAAAAAGTCGAGTGCGAGAAGGCAGGCCCTATGTATTCCCATGACGTTTGACCTGCTGAATACGAATTCGATGTCCGTTTTGCCAGATTGGCTCTTGTATTTTTCCTAACCTCAAAAGAACCTTAAAAATGCCCGAAACACCTCAAACAAGTAAATAAAAGGCTTAAATGAGCTGATCACCATTTCCGTGCATATTTTGGGGCACTGAGACCGAATCTGAGGTCAGAATTGGCCGATCAGTTAGAAATTTTAACATAGTCTCAAAAAAACACCTAAAAAATGCCCGAAAAATTCCAAACAAGTAAATAAAATGCCTACTTGAACTGATCACTATATTTATACCTAATTTGGGGCACTGAAACCGAATCCAAGGTCAGAATTTATGCGCGACGATCGAATATCTTGTAAAATCCTTATTTAGGATGAAAACGTACCCAAAAATGACTGAATCATAGCCCGAAATTGACTTTGCTCTACATAATATCTGAACATATAATTTCCGACGTATTTTCACGCGCTGAACACAATACAGTAGTCAGAATTAAAGCGCAATCTGCAAAATTCATAGAGAACTATCATTTCAGCATATACTCTCATCAATCCTAGTGAGCGGAGATAGGTAACTTTTAAATTTTCAAGTATCCTAAGGAAAATATTACTGAACAGTCAAATTTTTCAAAGTTTGCTCTGTTGAGAGAGGAATATCGTTTGGACTTAACATTTACTTACCTTGATGATTTTTTACTTTTTTTTTCTTAGAGCTGTTTAGAATTGTATAGTTTTCTTTATTCTGTTTGATTGTCATATGCCATTTGTTTCTTTTTCTATTGAGACTAGGACACCTCCACGGGCAACGATTTATTTCGGCTAAGTTCCTAGGTAAAAAAAATGCCGTCATGGCAAAAGTAGAGACAGAGTTTACGATGCAGGGGAGGGAAACCCCAGTATCGGCGGCAGGTTAGGTTGGGAAAGCGGGACTGCGGGCGTCATCATGCAATCGCAGCTCTAGTGAAGTAAGAAACTTGCCTTCCTATGAGTATAGGGCTACAAGAAATTTGCAGAACTGTGTAAATAACGTAAATTCCTTCTGTTTTGTTTGTAGTAAAATCAAGGGTCCGAAAAATCGAAAAAAGATCAGCGATAAAATAAAAAATATTTATCTAAAATCTATATATGATAAGGTTTAAGTATATTCATCAAGTGTTCTTTTCCTTGTGTAAAATATTTTCCAAAGTCTTTTTCTCTTTTTCTGTATGAGCTAGAACGAACATCACTTGATACTAAATTGTCTTTTTCCATAATCGGCGCTAAATATTCTTCCCTACCATTAGATAGACCAAAATTTCTAATAACATTATTAAGTTTATCATTTCACCAAATATTGGGAGTTTTAGTTCTTATCGAACACTCATATTCACTGTCATCTTCTTGACTTTCGGAACAATCAGTTTTTTAGCATTAATTCCGGAATCATTTGTATTGCTAAAAAATAACACTCTTCACGGATTCCTTCGATATCATTGGATTTTTATATTTTACTTTTTAGCGTTCTTTCCATTTGTCCAACATCTTATAACATATGATGCAAGGTATCATGGAAAACCTTTATCCATACTATAACATTTTAGATAAATATTTTTTATTTTATCGTTGATTTTTTTTCGAACTCGAATTTACTAAAAACAAGGCAAGAATTTTACACAAAGAACTTTAAACCGAGAACTCTAGATGTAACATATTCTAAGACAGGAACTTTACACAAAGAACTCTGAACCAAGAACTCTAAACCTTAATAGTTCTTGCCTTAGGAACTTAACAGTCTTGTCTTAATTTATAATAGGTTTAAGTTTTTGGTTTAAAGTTCTTGTCTCAGGTTATGTTGGGTTAAGAATTCTTAGTTTGAAGTTCTTGGTTTAAAGCTCTTAGCTCTTGCCTTAGGTTATGTTAGTTTTAAAGTTCTTGGTTTAAGCTTTTAATTTATTTGTTTTGGATTTTTAGGCATTTTTTGAGGTTATGTTAAAATTCCCAACTGATCTGGTAATTCCCACCTCATATTCAGTTTCAGCGCCCCAAATTACGTATAGATATAGCGATCAGCTCATTTAAGCTTTTTATTTACTTGTTTTGGGCATTTTTAAGATGTTTTTTGAGGTCAGCAAAAATGCAAGAGCCAATCAGGCTCGTGTTCAGCGGGTCAAAATGCATGGGAATACATAGGTCTTCTCGCATTCGACTTTTTTTGTGTGTGCCTGTGTAATGAACAAAAGAATAACAAAGTAGTAAATTAAATCGTCAATTGTTCAAGTAGTCCATGTAAAATGCGGAATACATCATCGGGACTACTTTTATTTCATGTTTTTTGGGTCTCTGATCACGAAAATCGGGCTCCCGCGGCTCTAAAAATGCCGAAAACCACCCCTTTTGGGAATAATACTGTAAAATAATGTTATGAATGTGCTAATTGTAATGACATTTTACCAGTTCAGTATGTTCATCTAAAGTAAGGATAAATTTTATGCAGAGGGGGTGAAAATGCCCCTAAATTGACGTAAAATGAAAAAATGATTGAATTTTTTTTATTCACTTTTTGATTTAAATTTAGATAAATGGGAATTGCATAATGAAGAAATTTTTTTTCCAACCCAAGGGGTGAAAACTGGAAAAATGATTGAATTTTTTTTATTCACTTTTTGACTTAAATTCAGGTGAATGGGGATTGTATAATGAAGAAAATTTTTCCCAACCCATCAGGGGTGAAAACTACCCCTGTATGCCTTTAAATTGAACTAACGCTTAGAAATTAAGTAGAGATGTAGTTTGCTTGTAATTTCTGATAAACTTCCGTCGAAAAAAATACCACAAAATTTTTTCACCCCTAAGCGTTAGTTCAATTTAAAGGCGATGCAGGGGTAGTTTTCACCCATGAAGGGTTGGAAAAAACTTTTCTTCATTATAAAATCCCCATTCATCTAAATTTTAATCAAAAAGTGAATAAAAAAAAAATTCAATCATTTTTCCATTTTACGTCAATTTAGGGGAAATTTCACCCCCTCTATAAAATTTGTCCTTAATTTAGATGAACATACTGAACTGGCAAAATATCATTACAATTGGCACATTCATAACATTATTTTACAGTATTATTTCCAAAAGGGGTGGTTTTTGGCATTGTTTGGGGTGACGCACTATTTTTAGAGCCGCGGGACTCCGAATTTCGTGATCAGCGACTCAAAAAACATGGAGGAAAAGTAGTCCCGATGAGGGGGGCATTCCGAGCGTCAAGCTCCGCGTTTTACATGGCCGGACTAAAGTGGACGGACGAGTCCACATATATTTCTTTCAGAATGTAGGTTTTTTCATCTAATTTTCAGTGGTATTGAAAAAACTATATTTTAAACAAATACATATTTTCGCGCAAGCAAAATCTTTTATCTCTGTTCCCAATGGGCATAGAAAAAAAAAAGATTTTTTAAATTGTTTCTTTTTTGTATATTTTTGATGCATAATAATAACTTTAATTTTCGAATAGAGTTTTGATTTGTTTAAAAAAGATAATTTAAAGAAAAGCAAGAAATGACTTTAAATATTTCAAAAAACAATGTAGATTATTAAGCCTAATAAAAAGTACATGAAAAAACCTTCACTGTAACAAAAAAGATGTTGTACGACTTGATGCATTTACAATCGACTATTCAATTTTCGACAGCTATTTTTTTAGGCGTTCGCCTTAATATTATGCCATGATGACTTAGCTCAACTAGAAGCGTTATTTCCTAAAATTTCGTTGAAATGTATGCATTATTACTTAAGTCGCCGTCAATTGTTTAAAGGCTATCGATTTTAATTGTCTTAATTTTTTCGACATATCGACGAGAAGGGTTCGGCACATCTAGTTTTCGTCGCAATTTCATAATAAACATTCTAGTTTGTTGTTTATTGTGATATGACCTATACAACCAGTGGTAGCTAAGAAAAAAGACGAAATAGTCTACTTTAAACATTGTTTTGTTTACTCAAATATCGTCCGGAACTTAGATTGAATGCAAAACTTTTTGTTACACCAAATAAAATACATAGGTTTTTATGTAGATAAAAGGCGCTTAAATAAAATTAGGTTGTATGGCATCGTTATCGACCTTAATTTAACCTTTTATTACACTGTAATAATGAACTAAGTTTTTAAAGTTATTTGAATGTATTTTAATTTGTATGCATAATTTCACATTCGTCTAATAGTCTCTTTTTTGTATTGTTTTGAGGAAATGCTTGCCCTGTATGACTGATATGCTCTAATTTCTTACAAATGTTCGAAATTTGAAATAAAAATTTTCAGTCTAACTACAGTCATCATGTTTAATATGTATTAGCATTCGGTAGCACACGAATGCAATTTTTATTATTAATAACACCTCAATAGCATTTTGAAGTTAAATTGATAGCCCCTTCAATCTACGTAAAAGTACTTTCGAACCTTATAGACACACTATATTATATAGTTTTGATACCCTATATATCTTCATATTTTTGTATAGTAATATTTTTCTAAAATTATAATAAACACAGTTTATGTAAAACCTGATCATTTGTACGCCTCTGGTTATCGCCCTGTATGGCGGATATGGCCCAATTTCAACAGGGAGTATTTTACCACACTATTTTACATACGCGCCAAAGAAATAATTATTTTAAGTCTAATAGAAGTTATCCTGTTTACAAGAAACTATCTACACACACACACACACACACATACATTCGATAATTGAGTTCAACCTGTTATGAAACGGATTTCTGTACGATTTTTTTTCTATTATGATTATTATAATTTTTTTTTTTTTTTTTGTTAAAATATACCTATCTGATTAAATGAAATAGGTATAATAAGAAAATAATGTGAATAGGGATTTAATAGCAAAATTCATTTCATAAACGAGTTCATAAGATGAGAATTTTAGGGCCAATAAAGCCATAAATTCATTTTCTACGCCATGCTTTAAGCTGTTCAATTGTCAACAGAAAAGGTTAGCAAAGATAATATTTTACAATTACAACAGTATCCAAGTAGAGGGATGCTCTTAAAAATAAAGTTAACCATGAACATGTGTTGCTAGTAAAATCTACCAGAAATTCAAATATTTCTCTCTCGATCCTATACTAGTAATTGCATCTCAAAAATAAAAATACCAAATTGTTCCCAATAAAATTTGAAATAAATAAAACTTCCAAATAAACTATCTGATAATTTGTTAATTTACAAAAAATATATATTTTTTAAAATTGTCTTTTTGGAATAATATAAAGAATATAATGTAATAATAATACACAAATCATAATAGGAGTATTCCCTTTTATCGAGCTAAACATTGATGTCTAATTTTAATGCAAAACATTTATTTAAACAGCTGAAAATAAAAAAGACTTCGAAATTTCAGTTGATTAATGTTTAAATGCACCGACTCATAGAAGCGCATTTTTTAAATATCAGTCATTTTAATGCATTTTGCAGCACAATTAAGAACATGTTTTTTTTTTAATTTAAACATTTTTTTTGGAATTTGTTTATAATTTTCACAGTTGTAATTATAAACAAATTTTAATAAGTCTGGTTTTTTATGAAATCAAAAACAGTCAAGAATTATGAATGTAGATGAATAAACCAACATCTGAAAAACAGAATGTGATTTACTTGAATTTGGGGCCGAGATACGTTAATTTTTGTGTTTTGGTGTCTTATAAATAAAAAAATTGATATTTCTTCTTCTCTGAAGTTAGTCCTCAATGTTTTGGTCTCACTTTCTAAAATTGTAAACTAATTCCAAAAAAATCGTTTAAATGAAGAAAAAAGTGTTTTTCTTTTTACCATCATCAAATATTTGTAAAATTATATATATAAAAAAATAATTGCCTCCTTACGAGTCTACGCACTTAAATAATAAATGATTGATATTTCAAAATCTTTTTAGATCTTTAGTCGTTTAAATAAATATTTTGCGCTATTTGGAGAGAAGGTTTAGTTCACCTGCAATTTTTTTTATTTCTTTTATAATTACAATTCACATTTTTTTAAATGTTTCCCCGTAAATTTTAGCAGTTTTGGATAAGGAACAGAAAAATATTTCTAAGAAACCTATTAGATACCTTTCGATTTATACACAATATTTAAAATACTGGCATCCCAAAAACAACTCAGTCTTGGTTTGGACACCTTAAAAAAATGGTCAAGCTTCTCAAGTAAATCTGGAATTAAAAAGTATGAAATGTTTGGTTAATCAATTTAAAAACCGAAAAAGTTGTACTACATATATCTTTCCTCTGCATTTTCAGTAGTAATTAAGTAGGTAGGTATTACATGATTAAAATTAATTAAACAGCCACCCAAAAAAATAGTTTATTTTCCAAAGGTGAAAGACATCTGTCTGTTTTTTGGGAGGCTGATTCCAAATATCACCTCAAAAATATATGTTTCACTGCACTAGTTTTTTTTGGGGGGGGGGGGGGGTGGGGGGAGTACACCACCATAATTTCCGTGGTACGATAGAACATTGGGAGAATGTGACAAGAGCCATTTTAAACGATTCAGAAGTTTCACTTCAACGCATATCGTGCTATTAGTTTTAAATGCCATTTAACCCCGAATTTAGGGATAAAATGTCAATTTGCTAAAAATTGAACAGTGAAACATATATTTTTGACGTGATATTTGGAATCAGCGGCCCAAAAAACATAAGGACAGATGTCTTTCACCTTTGGAAAATATTTGTTTTTTTTTGTGTGGCTGTGTTATATTTTTATTTATTTGCTTTTATCATAAATAGAAGATAATATTTAGGTATTATGCAAATCACAACTTACACATTTTTTTATTAATAAAATTACCTACTTTGTGTATATTGGTGCCTCAATCTGGTCATGCTAATATACACTAGTTAGGTAAACACTTTAAAACACTCATTATTGAAGAACTAATCAAAACAACTACTTTTCTAGCTAATACTAACGAAATATTGAATTATACGATAGGATTCCTAGCATTCTAAAGCAAAAAATATATTGAAAATTTTTATAACATTTATTTAAATTTAGCCATTCACACTATTTTATTTTATATGATATTATCTACTTTTTGTATATTGGTACCTTAATCTGGTCACGCTAATATACTTCTTAAGTAAACACTTTAAAACACTCATTATTAGAGAACCAATCAAAACAATTACTCTTCTAGCTAATACTTACAAATTGTTGAATTACATGATAGGATTCCTAGCATTTTAAAGCAAAAAAATGTTTATATTTATTGAAATTCAGTCATTCACAACAACTATTGAACCTTACATTCTATTTCAACTCTAGAAAAGTACAAGTTTTTTCGAACTCAGAACTCATCAGTAGGGTATAGAAACATTCATTCACTATTTACAAGCCTGTTCTTGATTTATTTTTACAATTAATTATATTTTTATTTAGTTTCTTTTATCACGATTAGAAAATATTATTTAGGTATTATGCAAATCACAACTTACACACTTTTTTATTTAATATGATATTACCTACTTTCTGAATATTGGTGCCTCAATCCGGTCACGCTAATATATATTAGTATTACATGAATTTAGTTAAGTACTAAGTACTTAAGTACTATATCAATTTGTTACTTTTATATTTACATTTATTTAATAGTTAAATAATAAAATAGCTAATAACCCTCGAATGATCTTAATAACTGGATTGTGGCCAAAACTTCGCATCAAACCATATACCTAGTTAAAAAAAAATGGTAGGTACTAATTCAAATTAACTATTAATATTAACATGAATAGGAATGTAAATGCAAAATTCATTTCATATACAAGTGGACAGTAAATAGACAAATAAAAGGAAAAGTTTACAGTATATTGGTGCCTCAACTTTTGGAAGTAATAAAAAAATTCGTCATGTGGAGGGGTACATTTGAGCGGGAATACCGATTCCCGCTCCACTATTACCGTTAAGTGGAGTCAAATTAACCATCCAAATAAGGTAAAGAAGTAATTGTCTTGCTGCAGCGATTTTATGATTTTAATTTTTTTTAGATGTGACAACAAGTGTAATGAGAAGTTGTAGGCAGCTGCTGGTGTTATATTAATTTTTTTGGTTTTTATTTTTTTATGTGGTTTCCTCAGATCTTAGTAAAATTAAATATTTAATAGTAGATAAAATATGGAATAATGAGAGTGAAATAAAATTAAAACAAGTTTAGTGTACTTATTTCTTATATTCCCTAATCTCTAGCCACATAAAAATAATATAGCGAATTAATATTAGTCGTAATAATTTATTTCGTATGCAATCTTTATACTACAGTGAAGGGAAATCAAGATGAAATAATATTTGCTGTGATTTAAAGTGGTGACAAATAATATCCCCTAAAAAAATCGCTAATAGTTAGCCATGGAATCACAAGTGTCTTGGAATATGTCATAAAATGGCTCTGCGCTTTATTTTCTGAGGAAAGAAGATGTACAAGTGGAATTTTTAAAGCATTTGGAATTAGTTAATGATGTAAGGAATCATAGTAAGCCAGAATTGTACTAATTTAATTCAAAATAAATATAAAGATATTTTTCATAATATAAACGCCATTGTCTAATCATTGCTGTCAAACCAGGGAAATTTCCACTTATTAATCACATAGGTAGGTGCTCATGGGTAAGTAAAATTTCCAAAAAAATTGATGGTTGTCATAGCAACAATGACAAAATAAACGTGTCCGATTGGCTAATAATGATTGGTATAAAGTTTTCAACAATAATACCTCTGCATTTTATTTATTAGTATGCCAATTTTAAACTTTTATAAAAAATTCTAAATCTTAAAAAAACCATTGAAAAGAAATGTCATAAAAATATATTTTCTAAATGAAGAATGCGCAAAAAAAATTGGAAAATGATATCACTGCATTTTCTTTAAATTAATATGTAAATTTTAAACATTAAAACACAAAATTAAACTATAAATAATTTTTGTATTTGTGAATCAACTGTTTGAAAATTACACGCTTGTCGAAACTGCAGTAACGTTTGGTTATAATAAATTAAGGATAAAAAACAAAGAAAGGTGTTTAATTTGTTTAACAATTGTTGAAAATATTTTTATAAAAAATTCTAAATCTTAAAAAAACCATTGAAAAGAAGTGTCATAAAAATATATTTTCTAAATGAAGAATGCGCAAATAAAATTGGAAAATGATATCACTGCATTTTCTTTAAATTAATATGTAAATTTTAAACATTAAAACACAAAATTAAACTATAAATAATTTTTGTATTTGTGAATCAACTGTTTACACGCTTGTCGAAACTGCAGTAACGTTTGGTTATAATAAATTAAGGATAAAAAACAAAGAAAGGTGTTTAATTTGTTTAATAATTGCTGAAAATAAGTCATTTTAAAACATATTTTGAATGGGGGAAGTCTCCATATTTTTCTATTATTTGAATCTTTTGCAGAAAATATAAACTTAGGTTTTACTAAAAGGAAGCTTTGAGAAAGTAATAAAGTTGTAAACATGCACAATGCAATTTACAGGAAATTTTAATAACCTGTAAATCGGTAAATAAAAATGAACATAACCGGTTAACCGGTATTTAAATATGTACCGAAATATGTAAAAAAAATATGTAATGAAGGGCAGGTTAGAGGCAACTTTTTGATGTGCTATAAAATATTTTTACCGTAATGTGCTTGAATTAGAAATTTTATTTCTACCGTGTGGTCCACGGTACACAATGATTCTTTTACCCCATAATTCCCGCCAACTAATTAGTTTAAAATGTGTCATATATTCCTTAAAATGTGCAGTGGTCCATTTACTTTAAAATTCAGTCAAAGTAAGTTCTAGTATCTTCTTTTGTGTCTTATTATTAACACGTGTTTGTTACCTCTTTGTCCCTTTTCAACATTACATTGAACCTTTCTGGAATCTTATTCATTTTAAACATTTATGTTGCAGACACTTTTTCTAAGAAACTATTCAGCTTTCATTAATTTTATATAATTCTCTGTTATTTAAATAAAATTAAATGGAAAACACATATTACAAACAAATAATAGAAAAGAAAATGGGACTTTTATTTAAAAAAATGTTTAAAAAGACTTATTTTCAATAATTTTTGAAAATTTTAATTTTTATATAAGTTTAAAATTGACATATTGAATTGAAGAAGGTAGTTTTATGTTTTTTGTACACTCCATGGTAAGCTTGTTAAAATTTTGCAGCTTATATATTTTTTCCATGGCATTCTTTCTACTGAGATGTTAAATTCTATTTTTACTCAGCCATTCTTAAATTTGAAAAAAGGAGTATAAAGAAAATTGAACTTCGGATTACGAAAGAAAGTTACCATTAAATATAAAAAAGTTGCAAACTTCGGCTAAATTGGAAGTAACCCAAAAAAAAAATATGTGCCGATGACCACACAGTAGAAGTATCTCTACTTCAAGCAACCAAAAACATTTTATAGTACTTTACTTCCTACTGAAAAATGCCTAACGCGCCCATAGAAGTTTCACGATAAAAACTTGTCCCCATCCTTTATCTAGAAAGATAAAAGTTTCTCGCTGTATTAATGAATGCAATTTTTCACTATCGACATGGCAATAAAATCCATATTTTCTACACTTATTAAAATTTGACCTTCATATTAACAGTTATCGTTAACAAATATGTAAATATGCTAATATACTAGTTGGTAAATACTTCAAACACTCATTATTGGAGAACCAATCAAAACAACTATCTTCTAGCTAATACTGAGGAAGTATTGAATTATTAGTATATTAGCGTGCCCAGATTAGGGCAACAATATACAGAAAGTAGGTATTTTCATAATAAATAAGAAAGTGTGTAAGTTGTGATTTGCATAATACCTAAATAATATTCTCTGGTCATGATAAAAGCAAATAAATAAAAATAATCAATTGTAAATATGTAAAATATGTAAAAAGGTAAAAACTTGAGGCCTCATTTTTGAAAAATAATTAACGTAATCTAAACGTTGCCTATACTTCCGTAACTACTTTCGTTAACATAACCTGTTTGTTATGAATCGTTCCCTACTGAGAAGTGCCTAATCTTTGTTAATTACATTTTTTTCAGAGTTTTTCAACTGAAAGGTATTAACATTTCCGTGATATATACAATGAGTGTCAACATCACATACAATTATTTAGCTTACTTTTTCAGAATTTTACTTGACTATTTCCTGTATTCCTACAATTACTCTACCTATATTGCCGCATTGCCATACGTATATTATAATGACAATGCATAGCCATTGTCATCCCTGAACTAGCTCCATCTGATAATGTAATAAAATTGTAGTATCTGTCTGTATTGTGTTCTTTCAGGTAGGAGGAGTCTGGCCTGTCTACAAATTGTTGTTTACATTATTTCTCACTTTAAACTATACTTTATAATCAGGGCCCCAACAAGGCAGAAGGGGGTGGTGTGTAGGTCCAGTAGGTACCGTGGTACCAGGGCCCGACCACTTAGAGGTCCGAATAGACTAGGAAACGCAATGCAATAATATTAAACTAATTAACATTTGGGTACAGGTAGTGTACTTATAAAAACAGGGGTGGACCGAGGCCCATGATTTGATGTGAGTGCCCGTTAATAATATAAGTCTATGAACTGAAAATTGACAAAACTTTGATGCACCGACCATTTGAACCGTAACTAGTTTAAGATAATATATAAACATTTATTTATAACGGCACTTATCCCTATTATAGACAAGAGAATGGGATAAACTCTGAAAACAACCTATTTAGCAGCGTTAACAAATTTAAGAGCTAAAGCTCCATATACTTTATAACTTTCACCCAAACTAAATCTAAGAGCATATTATATATGTATAATTTTCTGAAAAGGCATAAATAAAATCAAGTAGAGTATCGAAATCAACCGTAGTTAACCTTTTATTGTAATTAAGGTGAGCGGTGCCGTGAACGTAATTCGACAATTTCTCCTACATTCCTAAACCGATTAAAATAATTTTTTGATAGGCTTTTATAGGCAACTTTATAGAATGGTACTAGCCTATTGAAAACTAAAGAAAGAAAAACATTTTTTTCTTGCGTGAAAAACAAAAAAAATATATTTTTTTTGTTGACTTCAATATCCCAGTATCATTCTATCAAGTATTTTCTAAAAGCCTGTCAAAATATTTTTCAATCGGTTCATAGGAGAACTTGTTGAATTACGAAATCATTTTTTTAAGCCAGACCGCCACCCTTAAAGCAATTGTACAAATTCAACAAAATATATTAACGTTGAGATCCAACGTTACCGTATGTAACAGTTCATACAAAATAAGGTAATAAATTATATTTTTAAATCGTACTACCTATTACACTATTTCATAATATAATATTTAGAATCAAAAGATTGTAAATAAATTCACATTTTTATTATATGAAATTAATATTTTACTCGCTTATTGTTTTGTAATTTTAAGAATTTTTGAGGGAAACGATTATTATATTATTTTTGTACGACATGCTTTGAAATTAGCCGAACTGTCAATAATAAATGTCAGTTACTATTGGTATGTCATATACACAAATACACACTGTATTTTACAATAACTAAAATTGATATTCTAAATGTTTTCATAAGTGATTCATCACCACTGAATAATAAATAATTAATTTGTTTCTTTTTTAATCAACCTCATCTACTTGTCTTTTTTTTCAAATAATTTTTTAAACCCCAATTGAAACAAAATATAGAATATGATGAGTCAACATCAATAACAATTTTTAGTTCATTCTTTGAGAATTATTTCTCATCTTATTTCCTCCATTTCTGCAATTACACCACGGATATCGCACGTCTGTGATACGTTTCAAAAAGACAAGCAACACAATGGCCTATTTTTACAGAGCGCGTTAGCAATCCTAAATGTATTAACAACACAGTGAGTATCTAAAGAAAAAGTGTCTTCACCATATATACGGTGCCAAAACGCATATACATATCGGGAATATATAGGGAGCCACTTGCTCACATTAAATGCGGAAAATATTGGGTGCGGGAACGTCAATTTAGTTTTCGGTGCCACTTAGTGATTTTACGCGTATATATATATATATATATATATATATATATATATATATATATATATATATATATATATATATATATATATATATATATATGTATATATATATACATATATATATATATATATATATATATATATATATATATATATATATATATATATATATATATGTATATGTATATGTATATATATATATATATATATATATATATATATATATATATATATATATATATATATATATATATATATATATATATATATATGTATATGTATATATATATATATATATATATATATATATGATGTCAATACGATAACGATCTATCTTATTATGTATAGTTGAGATTAAGAAAATAACGAAGCTTATAAGCCACGAGGCCCCCTTGCCTACATAACTAACACTATCATTTACTCACCACACGCAAACATGCATGATACACCAGAAGAAAGCTCTAATTTTTCTGATAATAGCAAGTAAACACACATAAAGCAACATATCTAGAAAGATATGAAAACTGAAAGTGCTTTGGAATCGGAAAACAAATGCGAAGAATTTAGACTCTTTTGTCGAGGAGATAGAATTTCTATCTACAAAATCTCTCTAAATAACTGAAGTCACCTTATGACAACAGCAGTAAAGGCATTCTACAACCAGGAAGGGATCAATGATAGGTCTGCAGCCTCCAGAATCCATAGAGTCTTGGCCAAAGATTGTTATACTGCAATCGAAAGAGGCTTCATCAAAAAGGAGGATGAAACCTACACAGAAACACCAACGGAAAGTATCAAATTGTTCAAGGTGGCGGGCTCACTGGTGTTGCTGGGCTCGGGGGCCGTGCAACCCCCAGATCGGCCTAGATCTGCGGATTGGAGGCTGACCACCGAGGTAGTAAAACCTGACAAACTTAGATTAGCAATTAGCAAATTTCAACCATTCGAATCTCCTGGGATGGATAGAATTTACCTAATTTTACTCAAAAGGGACAGAATATGCGAATACATTTGTGTAAAATAGTCAGAGCCTGTTTGGTTTGGAGATACATACCACACATAGGTGAAGAAGGTCACTTACCTAACAAAAATAGGCAGGATATCAGATCAAAAGCCCAAGTCATATAGACCCATAAGCCCGTCCTTTTCTCTAGTTAAAACACTGGAAAGACTACTGGGCAGATACATTAGAAACGAAATACTAAGGGAAAACATCCTTAATAAGCGTCAGTATGCATACCAACCGGGAATATCAACAGACCTTGAGCTGTCTGATTTGAATAGGCTACTGACCAAGTTACTAAATAACGGCAGTTAGATAACGGCATTAACGAATACTTTGTCAAATGAGAGTCTCAACAGTGCTCTAGATGAGATTACCATTTAGGCAGAGGTGAGTTCAGGCTGCCCTCAAGGAGAAGTATCTACTATCTCCGCTGCTGTGGACAAGCCATGAGCCAAGAATATCTGCGGAAGGCTTGTATTGCTTAGGATATGTTGACGATCTAGTGAAACTAGTCAAGAAATGCTTTGTGAATACCGTATCAGGGCGTTCACAAAGAGCCTTAAATATTATAAACAAGTGATGTAGTGAGGAAGGACTCTCCATAAATCTTCACAAAATTACAGTCGTCACTTTTACAAGAAAAAGAATCTTGGGATTCTTAAAATTTCATTCCAGCGAGGTTAAATACTTAGGAGTCACTTTCGACCAAAAGCTGACATGGAATACCCACATCCAAAAAGTCACACAGGAAGCAAGAATTACCCTGGGAAGGTGCAGGCAGATGTGTGGGAAAAATTTGGGGTGTGACCAAAACTTATGGATCGGTGGTATGATGAACCAAGACGTTGCCAGTGGGAGCAATAAGGCTATTAAGTGGCGTACAAAGGCATGCTTGCATGTGCGCCTCGGGGGCCATAAATACTGCTTCCACGGTTGCATTGGAAGTCCTTTTAAACCTGCCATCACTACATATATTTATCCAAGGGAAGGCTCGTTCAGTGAAATACAGGGTAATATAGGGTACTACCCTCATATGGTAACAACACGGAACAGAGCACCAATAGTTACACTCAGAGCGGAAGACAAATCCCATTCTAGGAATGCCCACGGATACCATAGTACAACTTTAACAAAAATTTTCAATTGAAAATGTCAGACAGAGAGGACTAGAAAAATGGTCCTCCAATATCGGCACAAATAGTCTAATATTCGGACGACTCCAAGATCGAAAATAACCCCGATATAGCCCAGACGACAGTTAGTAAAACCCACAAAAATTTGCAAACTGATTAATATTGTTTTTTTTTAATGTATAGAATAATATCCTGAAAAGTTTACATTTCGCTCGGATGCAAAACATAAAAAAAAGTGAAAAAGAAAATGTCTACTCATTTTTTCAATATTTTGAAATTAAGTCAGGGTAGGAAAAAATAAAAAATACAGGTGGATAGACCGCGTATTTCTGAACAAAAAATATTCTAATAAAATTTATCGCTAAAGCCACGGTATTCCTGGAAAAAAATAATTAAGTAACTTTGTCACTCTGCGCGGCCAGCGTACGGTTAAATGCATACTATGGAACCTCTAAAAATTTCTGATCTGATTTTCCAAAAAATGCATACAAGTAAATGATTTTGTGTTTGAACATTCGAAAAATATACATTTTTTCCGAAAGTGATATTTTATTTTTTCCAGTGGGTCAGTTTCTCGACAAGTTACAGCCTCTAATATATATATATTTAACAAAAAAAATCATCAAGCAAGGAAATTAAAATGTTTTGAGATGTACTTTTTTTTTAATCCTCGTTACTACAACTTACCGTACTTTTTTTTTAATCCTCATTACTACAACTTAATAAACCATAATAATCATGAATTGTACATACTTTTCAACAGTTCTCAATGAAGAAAGAATTTTTTGAAGGGCTAGATTGTTTATTGCGACAATTGAGTTCGGGCGTGATAATATATATAAGTATATTTTCCCCATCCAAACAATACATTGTTTAAAACAAAAAAGCATCGGAAAGCTACAATTTTCAACTTTTAAATGAACCAACACTCATATAGATTGAACAAATTCTGATTTAGTGACATGTAATTCAGTGCGTCGGTGTCACAGTCATGCGTATTCAAGCGCGTGCACGCATGGATCTCTCTCCGAGTTATAACGTTACACTTGACTATTTTTTTCCGGGAAAATCGTGGCGTTAACGATAAATTTTGTTAGGACATTTTTTTTTTCATAAATACGTGATCTATCCATCTGTATTTCTTTTCTAGCTTGATTTAATTTCAAAATTTTGAAAAAATGGATGAAAAAATTTTTTTTTCACTTTTTTTATGTTCTGCATCCAAGTGAAATGTAAACTTTTCAGGATATTATTCTACACACTTTCACGGACTCATTAAAAAAAAGTTTACTCAGTTTGCAAAATTTTGTGGGTAAATACCTTCATCGACTGGGCAAATAAGTCTAGGAAAACACGCCACAACATTTTAGGTTGAAGTGGCCGCTTCACAATGGTGTGCAAAGGAAATAATGGAGCAAGGAAATGTTAACTAATCGATTGCAGATTGTGAATTTTTCCGATAGGCAATCCATTCCATGCAGGTTGATTCAAAACTAGTATAGGATGGCATAAATGCCCTCACTGGCCTAGGAAGTCAGAACAGAGTAACCGTGGCGTGGGTACTACGACATGAGAGACATATCGAAAATGACCTTATGGCCCTAATAGGACCCGAACCCCTTTGTGGAGTAGCTAAGCCATGCATGCTAGATCACGATTTACATTAAAGACTTTTTAAAAACTTTTATTAAAATTAAGAAGAGTCAACGTTGACTCTTGAAATGAAATTATAATATTATAGTGAAGTGTTTATTACGACATGAGTATATGAACTGAATACAAAATGTAATCTATCTTATTTATATCCTCGGTAAGCTGTACTTAGTCAGCATTTACATTATTCCCAAGAGAAAGCAAAGAGGAAATATGATATTTACATATCAGCGATAAATAATATGCGGGAATTCGTTATCAACACGTAGCTGAAATATGATATGCTGAGATAGTTTAAAAAGGAATAAAAGTCACGTACAAGTTTTATACAGTGTACCAAATATTATATAACAACTTCCCCCTTATTAAAAAAGTTGGTGATTATACAGCAACTTTTGTAAAATATAAAAGCAAAATAATAGTAAAATGAAAATAATAAAATTGTAAAATATAAAAATGCAAATAGAATATTAAAGATGGTACATATAACATAAGTTAATATTAATCATGAAATCAAAATTGGTAACAATGTAGAATGTCTTTAAGTTAGTTCCACTTCTTCGGTTTCTTCTTCTCTTTGAATACTGGGTCTTCTCCTTGGAGGTAAGATACTGGTGAAACTTTTGTATGTTCTTCTTGGCATCGGTGGAGATGAAGGTGAATCGTGTGATGCATGAACAAGGGCTAACTTTCGGCTTCTTTTCCTGCATTTGCAGAACAGGTAGAGGAGGATAAGAGAGATCACTAGGGTTATAGTGAAGTACGTGAACCACGAGATGTGTTTTGTGACGTAGGGTTCGTTGATGAGGTCGTCTAAATCCTTGGAATACTGGTCTAATTTGTGTTTCGCAATTTCGAAGTCTTCTGTATTCAAATTGTTTAATTTCAATGGTTTCAAATTTGGTAGTTGAGTTTTGTCTGGAAGGTCACTGCAGCAATCATACGGAATTTCGATTGGGTGAGTGTTATCTTTGATATCTAACATTTCATTGGAACTGGCCTGGATTTTGGTAATACCAACTAAGGCATAATAGCTGGGTTGTAATTTTATAATGGAATTTTTCGTGATGACTTCTGTTTTTGAATTTCTCTTTGGACAATTAACAGTAACATGTAATGGTTCTGCGTTGATGACTAGCCAGGTGTTTTCTTGGAGTTTTTGTACATTATCTCCTTGACTAATTATGAATGAGGTTTGACAATTTTGGGGTAGAGTCATGAGGTTTTTGAAGAGCCTTGCTTCACATATGGCATTGTTATCTATCGGGTAGGCGAACAGATTGGAGCATAATTTGGTTCCCATGTAAAGTTGTTTGCACTCATCTAGATCCGGGATGGGTAAGAACATTAAGGAATCATCATCTCTCGCGATATATTTTTGTGATACCGATAATAAGTGGTGTAAACCAGTTCTATTATCCAAAATGGGGATAGGATACAATTGATAGACTGTGTAAGTTTGTGGGTCTACTAAAGGTACCTTTAAAACAAAGATTAAACTTGAATCAGTTTGAAAAGCTTGCAGTTCCATAATATCTAAGTATTGAGCAACTTTTGATAGCTTTATTGAGAGCGGTAGATTATTTTTATGCAAATTCTGTGAAATTTCCTGTAAAGATGAAATTAAGTCTGTTGGAGTGATGATTGACGTATGAATGATTTTTAGACGTGCAAATGTTATTGCATTTAGAACATCATTTAAATTATCTTCGATGTACAAATAACTTGCCATTAATTGTTCGCAATAATGTAAGAATATTAATTTAATTTCAATGGCTTCGATGTGACTTGTCATAGATTGAATTGTGCGATCGATTTCTTTGATATTTTTGTTAAATGTTTCTTCGTCAATTTGAAGTTTTTAAATAGTTGAATTAAAATTTTTGATAACGGTTGTAGTAACTGAAATTTGATTTTTAATTAGATTCTCCAATTGGTGTTCGTCGTTGTTTAGTTTATTGATGCAATCGGAATAATACTGACCGTCCTCGGCATCTAAATTTCCGGTTATTGATTTGAAGATTGTGCCGAAACCGTTGATTATTCCGCGCTTATATCGTTTTGTATCCAAAAAGATTTCGTCAAATTTTGATTTTATAGTTTTAGATATTTGTGTTAGCAGATTTAGATCTGTTTTAACTTCACTCCTGAAAGTGATCGTTTTCTGATCGGCGGCGTCCAGGGTGTTTAGGATAAGCTCTAACATTTTCTCGTTTCTGTCAAAGGTTGTTTTTAGGGAGGAAATGTTCTTGTGAACCAGTAATGTCCATTTGTCATTGGTTACTATTACGTCTGTTTTTTCGTGGTAGTATATTCCTATGGTGTTGTTTATAGGCGTGATTTTATATTGGGAAACCACTAGTGTTGCTGATCCGAACAGCAGGAATAACCTGAAAACAAGGTTAGCTTTCAAAATAAGGTTTCATTCTGTCAAAATTGACTTTACTAGTTTGTTTAGTTTCTGGGTTGAGTAAGATAGCTGAATTTTCAAAGATTTTGGTAATTTCGAATGGTCCGTTAAATTTATTTTGCAGCTTATTTTTTATTTGTGATTCTTTTACGTAAACTTTGTCTCCGACGTTATAGTCAGTACGATTTCCGGGGACATTTTTATCGAATCTAATTTTGGCTTTTTGCTTTTGAAGTTCCGTTCGGTCTCTAGCAATTTTATAATAATGGGAGATGCGATTGTTTAGATCTCTGACGTATTTTGTTATCAATTCTTTTTGGTTATATAAGGTTTCTGGTGGTCGGACTGACGTATGACCAAAAACTAATTCATATGGTGTAAATCCATGCGTTTTGTTAACAGAGTTATTATAGCAAATTACAGCGTAAGGTAAAATGGTGAATGGGTGTTCGTTCGGGTTTTCTGTTTGGTTAACTCTTATCATTTCTGCTAACGTTGCGTGGAATCGTTCAATTGAGCCATTCGATTGCGGGTGTCCTACGCTTGAAAAGGTTAATTTTATATCGTATAAAATACATAAATCTTTTAATAATCGATTGTCGAATTCTCCTCCATAGTCGCAATGTATTCTCAGAGGAGTACCATAGTGTTGGAAATATAGTAATAAGGTATTTACTACAGATTTAGCGGATTTATCAGGGACTGCGTAAGCTTGTGTAAATTTGGTTAATTCCTCACGTATCGTTAAAGCATAGTTGCGTGTGGGGAACTCGAATAGGTCAATGTTAATTCTTTCAAATGGTGTCTTTGGTGTTTCGGTTATTACTAACGGGCTGCTTAAATTTTTTCGACAGACTTTACTTTTTTGACAAGTTTCACAATTTTTTACAAAGTTTTCTACGTCTTTAGTTAGACCTTGCCAAGTGTATTTTTCTCTAATTCGTCGAATAGTTTCGTTTATTCCGCGGTGTAGGTTATTTTTACCGCTGTGATGTTGATCTAATATTATAGGAATTTGGTCTTCATCAGGGGTCTTGACAATATCTTGACAAATTATTAATTTTAGGTCCTTTTCCGCAAAAATGAATGACAGAATTTCAAGTATAGGGAGGTCTAAATTATTTTCGACAAAGTAAGTCTTAGAAAGATCCAAGACGTCTTGGTTTTTAAATAATACCAAAAATAAGTGTTCAATTATGGATTCGATATCAAATGGTAACGGGACGATAAAGTATCTCCTATGTCTGACCGTCTTGCTCGATACAATATTGATCTTATCATTATGGAATTCTGCGTTTTCTTCAAATATGTCTTCGATAATTTTGTGATGAAGGTCTTGTAAATTATTTTGTTGAAAGAAAGTTATAATATTTTTGTGTTCTCGATACAATAGTTGTTTGTTCGAGGCTTTGATTTTTGAATAATCTATTAAAGATGTTATTTTGTACAACTTGACAAAGGTTTCAAATTCTTGGGTAATTTGGTCATTGGTAAATCTAGCGTTATCGTCTTGGGTTTCGTCATCTGATTCGTCATTTGATTCATCGTCTCCGTTTGCAGCTAGAATTTTGGAATGAAATTTGGAACAATCGTTAAGGTGGTTAATTTTGATTCGGGACAAGGCGTCTGCGTTTTTGTTTATTTTTCCCGGTTTATATATGACTTCGTAGTCGTATTCTTCGAGTTTAAGGCGCCAGCGAGCTAATCTACTACCTGGGTCCTTTATAGAAAATAGCCATGTAAGTGGTCTGTGGTCGGTTATCAATTTAAACTTTCTACCGAATAAGTATGGCCTAAAATGCTTTACTGACCACACTATAGCCAAAAGTTCACGTTATATCGTGGAGTATTTAGTTTCGGCGTTGCATAAAACTCGGGAAGCGTAAGCAATAGGTAAATCTTTACCAATTGGTCCTTGTGAGAGCACAGAACCGACGGCAAATGCGCTCGCATCAGTAGTTAGTATGAAAGGTTCATCAAAATTTGGGTAAATTAATATTGGTGATGTAGTTAGTGTTTGTTTTAGGTCGGCAAAAGAATTTTGGCAATCATTATTAAAGTCGAAAGGAACGTCCTTTTGCAGAAGTTTTGTCAAGGGTTTGGAGGTTTTGGAAAAGTTTGGAATGAATCTTCTATAATAGCCTGCTAGTCCTAAAAATGATTTGATTTCTTTTTGGTTCTTAGGTTGTGGAAAATTTAGAATGGCGTCGACTTTGGTGGGATTTGGTTTCACGCCGTCTTTTGTGATCAGGTGTCCTAGGTAGGCGACTTCTTTGCGTAGAAATTCGCATTTGTCTGGCTGAATTTTGAGATTGGCTTTTCGAAGGCGTTTGAAAACTTCTGTTAGCCGGGAAACGTGTTCGTGAATGGTAGGGGAGTATATAATGATATCGTCCATATAGACGAGACACCGTTCATTTTGGATGCCTAATAGAACGTTGGAACGTTGAGGGGGCATTTTTGAGCACGAATACATAATGACCGTTCTCAACTGTGAAAGCAGTCTTTTGAATGTCTGCGGGATTAATCTCGATTTGGTGAAAACCAGAAGCCAAATCTAGGGTTGTGAAATATTGGCATTTGCCAAGTAGGTCTAAGAGATCGGAAATATTGGGCAGAGGATATTTGTCACCGATTGTGACCTCGTTGAGTTTACGATAGTCAACTACAACGCGCCATTTCTGTTTGCCAGAAGCGTCCAGTTTTTTGGGGACTACCCAAACAGGGGAGGACCAAGGTGAGATTGAGGGTTGAATGATACCTTGACTTAACATTTTCGATACTTGGGACTTAACTTCTTCTTTATGGACCTGGGGATATCGATACGATTTCGTAAATATCGGTCGGGAATTGTCGGTGTCAATAGGGTGTTTGATTTCATTAGTAAAGGTCAAATTATCTCCTTCTAAATAGAATATATCTTGAAAATCTAAACAAAGCTGCGTTATTATTTCGGCCTCTTCTTCGTTTAGATGGTCCAAGCGCAATTCGTTCTTAATTTCAAAGGATCTATCCGTCTTGAGGTATTGGTCTGAGTTTTGCGTATTTAAGTTAAAAATTGACTTAAATTTTTGTAAGGGTTCTAAGTTTAAATTGGAAAAATCGACGGTCTTCGGGATGACATTAGCATTGATTATTGTTGTTAAAAATTCTCCGTTTTCGTTTACTCTAACAAGAGCATTAGGTAAACGGACCTTTTCATTTTCCTGCGCTTGCAAAATAGCGTCAGTATTTCTGAGGTTGCATTTTAGTTTATAAATTTTTTCGGTACGTCCGTCAATTTGGATCTTATTTTGATTAGGGTTGTGGTTTGATTGAATTTTGTCGCATTCGGGTTTTGACGAATCGTCGGTTACTTTGAAAAGTGGAACCGTTTTAAAATTGGTTATTAATCGTTTATTTCTTATGTCGACGATACAATGATAGTGCTCTAGGAAATCAGCTCCTATCAGTCCATCAAAATTGATGTCTAGGTCGTAAATGTAAACTTTACGTGGGTCATTGTCTGTAAAGGGTATAAGGACAGATTCATTAATAGTAATTTTCTGATCGGTTATACCTTGTATAATTACATTTTCTGAAAACCTTCTTTTGTAATTTTCCGCTGTTTTTGGTTTAAATATAGAGATACCTGCGCCCGTATCGATTAGAATTTTGAATTTATTTGTGATGTCTTTAATGTAGTATAAATTTTTTGAATTTACTGTCAACAATGAGTGTGATAGCGTTTCTACATGAACCCTTGTTCCGGGAAGTTCAGGAACGGGTTGAAATTGTCGTTTAGATTCATAGCCTGAATTTGATTCGATATTTGATCGAATTGGTCTGTATCCTGTGTTGGAGTATCCGCAGGATACTCCGGACCTAAACAAAAATCCTGAGGATTGGTATTATAATCTTCTTGAGGCGTTTGAGAATTAGCAGTATAACTCTCGTATTCATTTTGCCAACTGTCGATGTGGTTTGTTTGTGAATTTTGAGAATTACCAGTTTAATTCTCTTGTGGTAAATATTGATCGTTAAGATCAGTTTGGTAATTTTGGAAATCATTGAATTGCTGGTTGTCGAAATTATCAGGTTCGTTGTAATAATTAGTATGTTCGTAATTTAGAGGATCATAATAATTGTCAAAATTTACGTGATGCGTTCTCTGTGGATTTTGACGATTGATATTTGGATTTTGTTGTTGATTCGGGAATCTTTGTTGGAAGTTAGGGTTCGGTCTTATTACCGAAGGTCTATTTTGTTGTGGATTATTTGCTTGTTGGAAATTTTGTGGAGAAAATTGCCTTTGATTATTTTGGCTGGAAAAATTCTGGAAATTTGGTCTTGAAGTTTGCGCTTGATTAGAATAAGTGTTTGGAATAAAACTAGGGGATGAAAATTGTTGATTTTGCTTGGTGCGGCATTCATTAATTGTATGTCCGTTTCTTTTGCAGAAAGAACAGAATTTTTGTGGAATTGGAGAGCGTTTTGCTTGAGTTTGAATGGGATTTTTATTTGGGTTATATTTGTTGAATTTCTGGGATTCAAAATAAGACAATTGTAATTCTCTTTTTACTCGGAGAGTTGCATCGAGTACAGTAGCCGGGTTTCCAGCTCGGACTATCTGGCCTAATTTGGGTTCAAGTTCGGTTAACAAAGTATTAAGGGTCATAGTATCAATTAAGCGTGTTTGCGCATCTTTCTGTTCGTTTGTCATAGCGATTTGTTTGTTTACAGCGGAAAGCATTTTCGCGTTATGGGTTTGTAGCCTAGAGATAAAAGTTAATGGTGATTCATTACTTAGTTGATGGAGTCGTTGCAGATCTTGTATAAGCGAGGTTAGATCGCGCGCGTCTCCAAAATGAGACTCTAATAAGTTTTTAGTTTCACCCCATGAAGTTGGGTTTCTTGAATTTATTATTTCGGCCGCTTTGCCTTTTAATTTATTTTTTATGTGTAGCGAGAGCAATGTTTTTTGGTCTGCCACGGCCATGCAATAGGCCTGGCTACAAGCATCTAAGAAAGTTTGTAAAAATAAAGGGTTACCATCGTATTCGGGCACAATTGAGAAAATTTCACTTAATTTATACGGTTCAAGAACCGGTGCTGGTGCTGGTGCTGGATCTGATGCTCCAGCTTGTGCTGTACCTTGTGTTACCTCGTCGGGCATGTTGCTCGATATTTAGTAAATTAAGGAGGTAAAACGAATTGATTAGAATAATAAAAAAATGTTGTACCTTTGGTATATCGATTGGGTTTTTAGTGATACAAATGTTGCATTAACAGTATAATGCACAGTATTTTTGAATTAAAATTAAATTTTAAAATTCTAGTTGAGCATTAGCAGTATAATGCTGTAGATTAGGCGTTCGTGCTTAACGTCTAAGCTTTAGCTCGTTTGTAATAATAATAAAAATGGGAATTGGATAATAGTTTTCTGTGTATTAGCAGTATAATACACTACGTATGATAATAAAAACAATAAGTGAAAAATTGCGAGATGATTCGTTAAAGTACTTACAGTAATAGATTCTTCATTGAGTGTAGGTTCTTCCAGTAAGGGATTGGGATCCGCCACCACAAGTGAGGAAGGTCTCCTTGTTCTGATAGACAACTTGCACTAGTTAGGCACCTCGTGGAGATGTCGTCCTTGTTCTCGTGGGTCACTATCAGTTAGGCTTCTTGTTCTTAATGGTGTTCACGGAATCCTACCGACTGCGCCAATTGTTAGATCACGATTTACATTAAAGACTTTTTAAAAACTTTTATTAAAATTAAGAAGAGTCAACGTTGACTCTTGAAATGAAATTATAATATTATAGTGAAGTGTTTATTACGACATGAGTATATGAACTGAATACAAAATGTAATCTATCTTATTTATATCCTCGGTTAGCTGTACTTAGTCAGCATTTACATTATTCCCAAGAGAAAGCAAAGAGGAAATATGATATTTACATATCAGCGATAAATAATATGCGGGAATTCGTTATCAACACGTAGCTGAAATATGATATGCTGAGATAGTTTAAAAATGAATAAAAGTCATGTACAAGTTTTATACAGTGTACCAAATATTATATAACATACATACATTAATAAATGGATACAACATTAACCTCTATATAGTGGTGGAAAAGTTTCCTACGACAGAGAGACTAAAAATTTAAATCAAAGAACGATCGACAAAATTCACGGAATACCTACTACGCCAAAAGAAAGGCCATTAGAATAATGTTGATTCTTCTAACCGATCATTGTAGGCTCAGTAGACACATGAGTCTAATAATCCTAGCAGGGGGTACAACATGCAGATTCTGACCAGGGGAAAAGGAAACCGCAGTATATGTGTTATGCCATTGTAAAGGGCCCAGCTAGACTGAGATTCCAACTACGTGGCAAGAAAAAATCAAGAGTAAGGAGCTCTTATCAAGGATATAGGGCCGTTCAAAAATTACGTAAACGCTCTTTTAGGGGGGGAGGGGGCGTGACAACTTGTGACATAAGGGGATGGGGTGGGGGGCATCAAGTGTTACGTAACGTACTGTTCTTCTTTTTTCCACAAAAATTCTGATCTAAAGAAAACAGTAATTTTTACATAAACTGTACAAGGTTTGTCCTTAGTCACAAGACAAACCAAGTTTACACGGGACTTTAATATAAATGACATTTTAAAAAAATCTTATTTTGATGGGGGAGGGGTGAAATTTGATCAAAATTTGCGTTACGTAATTTTTGAACGGCCCCTATGGAGTTTCATACACAAGACAAAGTTGAACAAGGAGCTCTAAGTAAAATAGAACAGGAGTGCCACAATAGATCCTACAGGGGTCGCGTCGTTAAGGTAAATCAACCAGCTCCTCTTTTCGAATCTGAATCTGATTCTGACAGATATCACTGAAGTTAACGATAGTATATAAAAACTAAAAACTGACAAAGCAGTTAGGGGCTGACAATATTACCACAAAGCCACTTAAGTTGTTAGTGAGGCTGCAGTGAATGTGCCAAAAAATGTGAGAAGTCCAAATCTGGCACGATGACTGAAGTAGATCATTGATATTGCATCCTCTCGAAACAGCAGGTTCCTTTGGACGATCTGACAAAACCCATTTTTGCATATTTACCCTTTCTGTGATACAAAAAAATGCTGTCAATAGTATTTTAGCTTCATAAAAACCACGAAATTGGATCTGGACGCCGCCAGACCCAACCACCAAAAATACTGTCAAGGGTATTTTTGGATTTTTTTAGGGCATCTTAAAACATGTATCAAATGGACAGCAAAAAATGTCATTAAAAATCCTATGTGAAACAGCTACCTACTAACAAATAGACAGCAAAAAATCGATTGATTGTCTTCAGATTTACTCTGAACTCAAAAAACGTCGGCGGTTTTGATCTTTACCGCACTACCAAACACGCCGATATTTTTTACGCAAAATAATTAAAAAATCCGTTGACAGCTATATATTTCTGCTGCCGTGTGATGGACTAATAGTAGTTCAGTAATATAACGATTTATATCGGACAAAATTTATAAAGTTTTGAAAATTGGTAGAAATAAGGATAGCATAAGAATTACTAAACCAAAAATAGTGTGCTTTGTCCCCTAGGAGGTAGCTTTCATCCTTATTTTGAGATTTTCTAGATTATCTCGGGAACGGTGCATTTTTTTTATAAAAATACCTATATACAAAATTGTTCCTTATAATATTCTCTATCAAAACATTTTTTTTCCTACAAATAAGGCGCACACATTAAGGGTTGGTTCCAGTTAACACATTACCGTAATGTTTTAACACAATAAATTTCAATCTTTACTATTATCTACTTTAAAGTTCAATGCTTAACGCTAAAGCAGTAGCTATTAAACTCCACTTTAAAATATAATAAATGTAGAGCTACCACCCTCTCACCCATAAAAAAATATCGCAATTTTTAAAGAAGGGAGAATGATGTATATTGTACTTTTTGCCACGCCACCCCAGAGGTAAAGAAATTGGCGCGTTTTTTTACGTGGTGTCCCCTGTATCCTAATCCACTAATTATATGAGAAGGTTACCTGCGTTAATTAATCTTCGTCGTCTTTCACGCATGCTTATCCATGGCAATGCTAACACATTTTTCGATAGCAGTTTGTACTATTAATAAATCGGCGTCATTCGCAGCAACGTACACCTTGATTCCTTCTTTCCAAAATTTTTTCACTAGTTCTGCAATCAAACGTTTTTTGTTAAACAAATGACTAAGGAACTTCTGCTGAGTTTCAGAAACAACAGTGTTTTCATCAAAAATAATTTCAGGACAGGTTCTTTGAAGTAACCGCCTTCGTTCTAAGCACTTCGTGCTGTTTGCATTCTCCAAATAACCATCGTCACGACAGTTACTCTATTACCGTAATGTTTTCTTATCTAACATAAGCGTTGTAAATGTTATTAAATTCTCCTCATTTTGGCCATATTACGCGGCGAAGCAAGTATCTTCTACCCACTATTTTCGAAAATATGGTCATGCTCTGGAACTGTATTAATAATCTGGTATAAAGTTGCCTTGTTAGTTATTAGATATTATTATTATATATTCTATTATTTCTCGCTTAGTGCGGTATTATCGGTATTCATTGGCTGAGGCAAGATGAAAACGAACTATTGTAGGCTCAAAAATTTGCGCACAATGTGGCAAGTATTAAGTACAACTGATTTCTGCATATCACACTATTTTACTTACTTATTTATTTTTATTATTATTATTATTATTTTTTAATAAAAGCCAATCACCTTTTAAACTCTGTGGCTCCGACCCTCACAGAGGGAAGCTGGTAGTACCGGCAGCCACTCCCCACGCCCGTGGGGTGACTATTGGGTCCGAGAATCGTGTTCCCTGAGCAGACGTAATGAACCGAGGATGACTGCATTCTGCCGGCTAAGACCTCTGCCCAATTTCTGCATGCCGATATGATCTTAAGTTCTGAATAATAATAGTAATGATTAATATGACTTTATACAAGCATAGCTTGTTGTCTGTAGAAAGTTTGCTGCGCCTGTTTACCAGCGGATATAGTTTGCTAAGAGCTGTTTAGGCTTTGTTTATAACCTTGGTTATATGAGGCGCAAATGAAAGTCACGTATCCGTCTTAAGTTCTGAAATCAGTGTGTGTCTCGTTTCATCGAGGGCTCCTCCTATAATCAGTACCACTATCTTAACAGTATGGTCTGGATAGAGTCTCCGGAGTTCGAAGAGCAAATCTCGATATTTTGTCCGTTTTTCCTCCTTCCTCAAGACAATGTTGTTCTCCGCGGGGGCCGAGAACTCCACGACAAACATTGTCTTGAGTTGGTGGTCGAGGAGGACTACGTCAAGCTTGTTGGTTTGTATTTGTCTAACGGTGGGAAACGAGTAGTTCCAATAAATTAGACACTTCTCATTTCCCATAACGGACTCAATATCCCCCGGAGCATAAGGCAGCACTGGTGTCTCGTCTATCCCACACGAGTGCCTTAAGTGATAATAAATAATTCGTAATGCTCCGTCGTGTCTCTGGATATATGCCAAGACTGCATATGTCGGACAAGCCGACAAGTGCATCAAAGTCTCTGGCGCCCTACGGCAGGCCCTGCAGCTGATATCAGGGACCTATATACCCATGGCATGACTTCGATAAACGCAGTGCCGGTTTATGAAGTTGTGCGCCCCTAGGCAGTAGATTTTTTGGCGCCCCCTTAGTGGCTAAATAAAATGACGCCTTCGGCGCCAGCTAGGCAAATTCGTCGGAGGCAAAAAATTTTTTGCGGCACCACCTTCAATATTTTGCCAAAAAATGATTTTTTTTGGGATTTTTAATGCTCTTTAATTTTAATTTTGTTCTCCTAAAACGAACCTGAACCAACCTTCATTTGTTTAAAAGTAAGTACAGATGAAAAACTCATTGTTGTTACATTTTATTGAAAAACATAAGTATAGGACATAAAAAAATAGCAAACAAAAAAATGATTTGGCAAAAACGGTTCTACAAAAGCTATCGAAATAAAAAAGCCGACAAATAATAAAAAATATTTAAAAATAAACAAATCTAGGTTCTAGAAATAGATCATTAAACAAGCTAAAAACGTACTCTTCACCAATTTACTGAGCTTTTTATATAATTGTTACACGTTCTATGTACATATAGGATACTCTTCGCAGTTTTCTTGTAAATGTTAGTCTTTGGACATTCTAAATGTTGTCATACCAACTTTGTTGTGAAAAAAATTTAAAAAAACATCACCTGTCTGGGACTCGAACACACGATCTTTGGATTGCAGGCAAAACTTTAGCCACTGGACCATCACACATTACTACAAAAATTAAATGTCTGTAATATATGTGTATATCTTTCGAGCGAATAATATTTCAACGCATTTGATAAATTATTATGAAATATATATTAGTAAAATGAATAAACAAAAAAAATGTATTATAGGGACAATATTTCGCAAGATTTCTATTTGAGTACAAGCGAAAAAAATTAAGATTTTTTTTTTAATTAAATGATTATTAACTTTTTTATTTACTGTTGGATTTTCTTCAAAAACAATCCTCTAGCTAACACTAACTTACTTTCCAAATTTCAATACATTTGGACTTTTCTTTCTTAAGTTATCGTGCTTAAAGAAACGTGACGGATGAACGGACGGACGGACATTTTGAAAGTTGTTCGGAATTCGTTCACTAACACAATGATACGAAATTTTTTTCTCTACGAGCGATATTTACGGTTTTAGAAAAGTGCCGATCAAATGCAATATACTCTTCGTTTTTGGGAAAGCCGAAGAGTATAATAAAACGAAACACAAAACAAAACAAATTGTCTTTGCAGACTTAAAAAATCTTTTCTCTTGCCTTCTCAGATGCAAACTGATATATTATGCTGTTGGAATCTGTTGCATCTAACAGGTCACTATTTAAGTGTAGGAGAGTTAATTCACTTAGTCTTTCTTAATTTCTTAAATAATTATTTAAGAAATTCGTTAGAAAACGAAAGATTAAGTGAATTTACGCATTTTAATGTTGAAAAAGATCTCTCCCCTGTACAGTTAGTTACTGCGCCAAACTTAGAAATATCCGTAAAGCGACTTCGATGTTAGGAAATGTAGAGGTAAAACCTTTAGATCTAATAAATTTTAGCATTTCTTCAATCCAAAATCCAATTAAATCCGTCATTATCATTGTTCATTTGATGTTTGCTGTTCGCTTTTATGATGAATTAACACTAAATAATACGTATGTATGACAGGTGTTTCTGCATTTTATGCTTTAGATTTAAAAATGTCGTTTTTTTTCAGAATTACTGTTAATGAGGATCATCTTCGGCGCCCCTAGGCACGTGCCTAAAGTGCCTAGTAGGTAAACCGGCACTGGATAAACCAGAGTGTTGAATACACCATCCTGGCAAGCCATTAAGAATCCCTGGGTCTCAGACTTCAGCCCGGCTGACCTTAAGAAGGCAAATGTCAGCCTTTCAGATAAGCCAAGGTTTGCTATATTTTTATAGAAAATTCCATGCATTGGTTTATTCGTGTGAAGCTGTAGAAAGATGTTGTGTTCTGCAACTTTCATTTGGGCTTTTCGCCGAGCAGGTTACAACTCGGTGATTTACCCGCTCGAAGTCGAAGGATAGACCAAGTTCATCGGCTGCTCTCTGTGCTGCCTTAAACAAAAACGCTCCTACCTCTACACACTATTATTATTATTATTATTATTATTATTATTATTTTCTATATTTATTATATTTTTAAGTGGAGTTTAGTAGTTACTGCTTTAGCGTTAAGCATTGAACTTTAAAGTAGATTATAGTAAAGATTACAATTTATTGTGTTAACTGGAACCTTATGTGTGCGCCTTATTTTCCACGGTACTATTAATTTTAGGAAAATAATTGTAGAGACGTTTCTGATAGAGAATTTTATAAGGAACAATTTTGTATATAGGTATTTTTATCAAAAAGTGCACCATCCCCGATAGTCTAGAAAACCTCAAAATGGGAGTGGAAGCGACCTTCTAGGGGACGAAGCACACTATTTAGGGGTGGGAACTTTTAGGGTTAGTAATTCTTATGCTATCCTTAATATTTCTACTAATTTTCAAAACTTTATGAATTTTGTCCGATATATTAAAATATTAACTGTTATTTTCCTGAACTGTAGGAGCGTTGACGTGTAGCAGCAGTAGTCATGACAACAACACAGTATAGTCCCTTGAGCTAGATAGACTAGTAGATGGTGACAGAAAATCAAAACTGATAGCCTACCGTCTGCAAGTAATTTAGTCAGTATTATGTATACAATAAAGCTCAATTTTTGGTACTTTCAAGGTTTGCCCGCATGCACGGGATGTAGGAAACGATTTCCGGTTTGCATAAAAAAACAATGTTTTCAACTGATACACTACCGTCTGCAAAGCTTATAATTCGAAATTAAAGGAATAAAAATATGTCGGAAGCGCTTTTGCAGACAGTTCTGTCATGCACCACACCTTATACAGGGTACTCCAAAATGTATCAAATTTTAGTAAAAAAAAAAAAATGATGATTTACCGTCTGCAAACAATACAAAATGATGATTCTGGTTCACCATATTGTGCGCATGTCAACTTGTTATTTTTTTTATAACTTTGAACAATTGTTTACCGTTTAATTATAGTTTTATTAGAAAATTTAGGTTGCAAAACTATTGTAAACAATGTTTTCAGACGAACCCAATATGGACGGTTGTCCATTGAATTCTATAAACTTGTAAGAAAATGGGGGTAACTTTTACCGATTATTAACTGTCTGCAACTTGGTAGAAAGAAAGGTTATTGATTCGATTACGCAAATTATTTAATTTGCAGACAATGCGCACATGCACTGAAACCACAGATATGTACCAAAAACAACTATCTATACCGTCTGCAACTTGGTACAAAGAAAAGTTACTGGGTTAAATACGCAATTATTCAATTTGCTGATAATGCCCACATGCACGAGAGCCACAATAGAGTCAAAACTCGGCGAATTCCGTTTGATATCTCTTCGTGTGCGATATGCACCAAAAACAACTCTTTACCTTCTGCAACACAAAATTGTGTAAGCTAACTTATGCAAGTATATTTTTTTCCGATGAGCAGACAACATGCAGATGCACACGGACCAGAATTAGTGCTGGTATTCGATAAAGTTGATCGATAATTCGCGTCGTAGTTAAATTCAATTGAAAAAATATTATTTTATTAAAGTTGTAACAAAAATCTTATACATATTATTATAATAATAATTATTGTTTATAAAAAATTTTGTTCGCCGTCTGTTTCTTCTTCAACATCATCATTCTCAACCACTGACTCCTGGAACGTTTTCCGATAATCCTCAGTGAAATGATACATATCTTCCTCGCTGTCACTGATATGTTCTAAAAACAAGTTTTTTTCATCTGAATCATTATCAGCATTGTTGTCGGTGAGCATTATTTGTTCGTTATCCTCCTCGACCACACTGTTACTGGTAATTGCGACTGTAATTTCAAAAATTAATCAGCATTTGAAATTCATTGGGATTAACAAGAAAACTACGGTATTTTCGTACTGTTGTCGTTATCAGCTACAAAAATTTCTTTGACGGTTTGTGGCATTTCATCTCTATCAAACAGTCCTCCGATTTGCACCAGCCATATTCCTCAACTTTTTAGCTTGATGCTTAGGCAAAGATGCGTTGCTCAATATTTTTGACACTTTATTGTGACTCTCTGCAAACTAAATAATTGCATATTTGAATCAATAATCTTTCTTTTTACCAAGTTGCAGACAGTAAATAATACACAAATACATTAAGCGGCATGTGCTTTGTACATATTTAATCTATCTGCAAATAATTCTTTATCGAAGCTCTATTTTTAAATCATGTTTGCTTTTTAGCTGCAGACGGTAAACAATTGTTCAAAGTTGTAAAAAAAAAATAACAAGTTGACATGCGCACGATATGGCGACGTGTATATCGTAAACGTCTGAACCTTTCCCCTACTCGTCTTCATGAACCAGAATCATCATTTTGTACTGTTTGCAGACGGTAAATGATCATTTTTTTTTTTTTTACTAAAATTTGATACATTTTGGAGTACCCTGTATAAGGTTTAGTGCATGACAGAACTGTCTGCAAAAGCGCTTCCGATATATTTTTGTTCCTTTAATTTCGAATTATGAACTTTCAAAGTTCAACTTTGCAGACGGTAGTGTATCAGTTGAGACCATTGTTTTTTTATGCAAACCGGAAATCGTTTCCTATATCCCGTGCATGCGGGCAAACCTTGAAAGTACCAAAAGTTGAGCTTTATTTTATACATAATACTGACTAAATTACTTGCAGACGGTAGGCTATCAGTTTTGATTTTCTGTCACCATCTACTAGCCTAAAAGCTTTTACCCCAAAAGTTCTGCGACCGGACCGCAAGACAAGTAGCCCGCCGCTCCCCCCCCCCCCCCCCTTTTTCGAGGACGGGGAACACGATGGTGACAATATTTTTCTATCTACTCTCCAACCGAAAAAAATCATCCCTTTTTTCCGAGTAATAATTACTTGACAACTACCTGACAGCTTGGTTTAGTTTCAAACAAAATTGTCATGAATTTTTTAAACAAAAAGAACACATTTAAATGATATTTTTGGACTTGGACATTATTTTTTTTTAAATTTCAATATTTTTAATTTTTATTAAATTGGATTTAGGGTTTTTGGACAATTCTGATAAACTTTCGTTAATAAAATTATTCGATAAAAAAATGCCTAGCATGGTTTCTCCGGTTAGGGGTAGTTCTTGAAGGGTAGGTCGGAAAATATTGTCACCATCGTGTTCCCCACCCTCGAAAACGGGGGGGAAGATGTCTTGCGGTCCGGTCGCAGAACTTTTGGGTTTTCTGCCTTTTTCTGGTTTACCTCAAGGGACTAGTAGATATTGTTTGTTTTGCCGACAAGTTTGCTGAAGGCCAGGAATCTGTAGTTATCTAGACTTTTCTCGCGGGAGGAGATTGCTATAAAGCGAGATAAATCGCTATCCTGAAGGGCTAGCTCTAGGGGGGGGGGCGAAGCGGGCGGCTGCCCGGGGCGGCAAAATTCTAGGGGCGGCAAATTCTTCAAAGACACAGTTACCAAAAAATATAAAAAAAGCTAGGAAACAATTGTTTCACTAATATAGTAATAGTAATATTAACTTTATATAAATTATTTGTTATTGTTAGTTCTTTTTGTATATAAAGTAGGTTACACATGTTTTTTACATGTGATTTTATTTCTTGTCTAATTTCTGTGGTGTGGTATTTTTTGTAAGTTTCAATACGGTTAATTTTTTCAATTATTTTATTTTACCCTTTTAAGTACAGTAATCATATTGCTGAAAATACGGAAATTGCTGTAAACCTTATAACTAAAAAAACAAACCATCATCTTAAAATGTTATACAAAATAACGGACAGGTAGCGAGGTAAATAAAAAACAAGGTGATATCCAACCCAGATTGAAATAAATTAAACTTAATTTTTTTATTCAAGTTTGTTTTGTACATTCAGAACTGTTTTATGTTATCCAATCAGCAGTGGCGGATCTAAGGTAAAAGGCTCAGATGACAAACGCTTTGAAGGGTCCATTTTTTCGGATGATAACATATAATCTACAGTATTAGGGCCCTGAGGGCCCTTTTGCACAGGGGGCCCAGGTGGCATTTGCTCATTGGCCGTCCGGTTAGATCCGCCACTGCCAATCAGGTCCTATGCCTATTGTTAATGCGGGAAAAAATATTATTCAGTAACTCTTTAATTCACTTTTAAAAAATGTTTGAACGCACCTTAGTACTTTTTTGGGGATTTTATAGTTTCTCTATTTGCATTGTCTGCATTTGACAGATGTCAACTAGAAGTGTCATACTTCACATTTTGTGATCAAGTTTATTAATCTGCTAGTTTTAAATCATCAAAAATTTGATTTTAACGAAAAAAATAAAAGCGGGGCAAAAAAGAGTCTAAAGAGACCAAATGGGCAGACTGAAGCAGGCACATTTCAGCCAGGCCCCCCGCATAAAATCATGGGCCCCGGTACTCAATTCACTGACGCCCCCCCCCGCGCCTAATAATTGATGAGCGGGAAAATTTTTTTTTTGTCAAAATCTCTGGCGGGCCCTCGCTACGGGCTCCTTGGAAGCCAACGGTCCCCCGCGCTTAATAATTGATGAGCGGCGGGGAGAAATTTGAAAAAAAAAATCCGAAATCTCTAGCGGGCCCCCACTATGGGCCCCACGGAAGCCCGAGCCACTAAACTCAGTACCTAATAGACCCCCCATACGGGGGCCTGATTTCAGCTTCCTATAATTTAGGAGAAGCTAGCCCTTCTGCAAGCCCCTTCTTATTTAGTAAAAAATCTGAATAAATTACATATAAAAGAAAAAACCCTCCTCTGCCTTATGTTTGTACTTCCATTTATGCGACGTCAATAAGAATAGGAATAAATCACGTGTCTTTAATTTGCCCTCCACTGTCTTTTTTTACCCCACTTGGAAGGTAAAAATGAGACACCGTTTATTTTCGTTTATCAATTAGCGGTACTTTTTAGTAAAAAAATAGATAGAAATATAGTTTTTCCTGTCATTTTTACATATGATACCAATCTTGCATTAAATATGACTCGATTCTGAGCAACCTAAAAAGATGTCATTTTGTTTCATTTTTACCCCGCCTGACCCTAATGTTATTTATATAAGAGAGGGGCGGCAAAACGAAACTGTGCTCAGGGCGGCAAAATACCTGGAGCCAGCCCTGCTCTCTTGCGCTTGCGATATTCTCACAGCTCATGTTCCTAAAAATTAGTACGATAATATTTTGCAAATCCTCTTGTTAAGGACATTATTATTAATAAAACATATGTTACACAAAATTGTATAAAGAACATTTTTATGCCAAAAGTGAACGGTATTTTTAGCAGTTAAACGAACTAAATCCAACATGGGTGGATTTGTTAATTTTAAGGGATGGGAACTTTTCTTTATTATGATTCTGGTGCCTTCCTAATAGTTTCAAAACTGTATGAATTTTGGCGATTTTTGGGTTACCAATCATATTACTTATCATCGAAATTAGTTTTTATTTACAAATATTTCAAGATCGTGACAATTTGTATATGGGTAATAACTAAAATTTCGTGCCGAGCTGACATATTTTAAATGAGGATAATTATTCAGAAAACCTCAAATATTAAAGAGAACCATAGCTTTGCGGGTTGCCTGTCTCTAGGAGTGGCAAAAAAGGGAGTGCTCTAGTTGATACAATTTCAAACATAAACACGCGACACTCTGCACTATCGTAACGAAAACGGAAGTGCTACTTCCGTAAGGGGTCCACATTTAGTACAAATTGCAGTCTTGCCTATGCCAACTTCGACGTGCTTTACTTTTACTAGTTTTACTCGCTTGTTCCGAGTCGTTCGTTCCACTGCCAGCTACGTTTAAAACATCTTTGATTGTTGATGGTACTTGCAGGAAAGCTTTCTCAAGCATGGATTTGCTGGCGCGCTGTTTTTTAAACCGCGAGTAGTTGTTATGATGTTTGGACTTTAGGAGTTATTATATATAAAACAGTTATAATTGCTTTTATCCGAATTAACAATCTGTGTATTTAGATGTGCATATTTTTTTGTTCAGTGCATCACAAATATTGCGGTAAGATTATTTTCTTATTTTCTGTTTTATTACTTCTTTATCAATAATTAACATTGGTTCATTATCGGGAAGTTACTATTTCAGATATATTATACAACACAGTTTCAGAAAGAAAGCGTTACATAATGTTAATAATGTACAATAAGTGCATAATTTAAAACAATTAATACCCAACATTTCCATTGCTTATTTACATGTAGAAAAATTTGGAATAGACAGGAATTCAAATTGAAACGAAAGTCGCTTTTAAGTAAAACAGGTATGATGTAAAAAAACGATATAATTAGCAATATGCAAATATTTTATGCAAAATATTTTACTAATATTATAAAATGAAACAAATTAGACATATATTTTACGTATTTACACAATTTAATGGACACGATAAGGCATGAAAATTATTTTCTAAATTCATGATAACAACTTGATATAAAATTATTACATTGTTTCAGTATAGATAATCCAGTTGTGATACTAGAACAAAAATTGTTGTGAAATGGCAATTTTACTCTTGGCTTGTCAAATAATATCGAAAAAAATGTTGGAATAAATTCAACCACTGATTCACATAAAAATATCTATTCAACAAATGGTACTTTTTTCCGGATTGGGAAGTTTGAGTGCGTAAGCGAGTGCGACAATCCCACGAGTGAAAAAAAAACACTTATGCGTGAGTTTCATATCATGTTGTTTCTACGACTGTCCCCAATTTCCGTATTTAGATAAACAGATTTCAGAATTAACTTAAACGAAATAAAATAAATCTATAATTTGACGTTTCTAGAGCGAAGATCGCGAAATAACTTTTAATGCAGTCTTATAATTTGGCTATAAGTACATCAGTGTGGAATAATGTTACTTTTTCTGCAACTATTATATAATTTAGTTATTATACATTTTTTGGACCAATCACAAAAGTTCAAGTTCATTACTCAACGGTTTTTGTGGAGCGATCATAGACGATTTAAAATTCAAGAACATCGCGTGGAATAATTTTCATGAATCACAAAACGTCTGACAAGATGTTATGAATAAGAAAAAAAGAAGAAGGAGAAGAAGAAGAAGAGGAAGAAGAAGAAAGATGCCATAACTCAATTTAATCTGCCGGGCAAATGTCAATCTGTCGCGCACATGCAGATTTCTTTAAATTTTAAAATTATATAAAGGTTTTACTATTTTTCACAAGTTTGTTGTGAAAAAATTATGACAAAATTACCGATACAAAGAATAATACTAGTTTCATTGATAATTTGTTATATATATGTACCTAAATATTATGCAAAATTCTCACGATTATTATTTCCGGTGGAAAGATACAGTAAAGTGCAACTTCCTGTTGCGTAATCGTAGAAAAAGTATAGTATTCTATTCGTGTGTAATAGCTATTACTCACTGGAACGAATTATGGCACTCGTCTTCGACTCGTGCCGTAAACCAATCTTCGTGAATAATAATAGACATTGTTGCGCGCTTCTTGAATAATACACACATGTTTTCACGTTTTTTACGTTTTTTGTTGTTACCATAAACGTGCGTCTTACGCACAAAAATAATGATAAATGTAGGTACACGTTTTTTTACAGTTGTAAAGAAATGCAACATTTTTTCTACTACTAAGAAAAGTACGAATTCATTCACGACACAATTCCAAAGAAAACTGATACATATAAATAGTTATTATGCAACAAATACATAAACTGGTACTATTTTTCACAAGCGCTCTCGTGCAAAATTTTGAAAGGCGCCCCTTTTGGTAAAGTCATAAAAAAGAATTTTTTCATCCTCATCTCAAAATAACAAAATTTTTCGTCCACGTAAATTTTACTCGAAAAAAAAAAGCTACTTATATTAAGCTCGTGGCGCACCCTTCATGCGGGGCACGCCCCCCCCCCCCCCTCAAACACCGGCCCAGCCTAGGCGAGTGTGCATGGTAATCCCTTGAGTGAAAAAATAGCGCTCTACATGAATTTCCTATTGGCTATTTATGCAACAAATTAGGAAACCGAGATTAAAAATACGCCACATACGGAAAAAATAATTTTCCTTCGTGTTGCACACATGATTTTTTGTACTGGCGTTTGAAAAGATGATTGAACTGAGATATTTTCGGGATTTTACATTTGACATTTACATACTCATTTTTTTTACAATAATTATAAATTAAAAAGTTGGATCAACAAATCTAATTTCGTTTCTAAGGAATGCTGGCTTAGTAACGAGTAAATATAAAACCAAAGTTACAACTTTTTAATGCGGAAATATCTTTTCTCTGAAATCAAACAAGAATGTCTACTTTTTCGGCGCAATTTCAGATCCCAAAATACGATATTCTAGTATTTTAGTCCGTTGCCAAACAAGTGTTATAAAACAGTTCGGGAATGTTAACTTTCCCGGACTGTTCTTTATATAAAAGTTCTCGGATTGTTTTTTATGTATGTTTTAATATACCTACATATATTTTTTTATTTTTATATATTTATAATAATATTGATTGCGATTTCAGAAAAAATAGTATGTGTACCTCGTAGTAAAAACACATTCCCGGACTTCAATGCTTGTTGGTCTCGGCTAACGCCTCAGCCAAAAATTTACATCGTTGTCCGGGAATGTATTGCTTTTACTACTTTCTAGGCGCAATTTCTGATCCCAAAATACGCTATTCTAGTATTCTAGTCCGTTGCTAAGCAACTATTGGAAAACAGTCCGGGAAAGTAACTTTCTCGGCCTAAGCCAGGAAAGTTAACTCTCCTGGGCTGTTTTATATATATGAAAACAATTTACATCGGCGTCCGGGAATGTGCTACGAGATACACATACTATTTTTTCAGAAATCGCAATCAATATTATTATGAATATTTAAAAATAAAAAAATATATACCTACATATTAAAAAAAATATAAAAAACAGTCCAGGAAAGTAAACTTTTATGTAGGCCGGGAAAGTAACTTCTCCGAACTGTTTTCTGATACTTCCTTGGCAACGGATTAAAGTACTATTTTGGAGTCTGAAATTGCGCTAAGAAAGTAGGTATCTTGATCGATTTCAGAAAAAAATATTTTTCTGAAATCGATCGGCAAAGTCTACATTTTCGGCGCGATTTCAGATCGAAAAATGCACAATTCCAGTATTTTAGTACGTTGCTAAGAAACTATTAGAAAACAGACCGGAAAAATCGATTGCCGAGCAACGATCAACAAATGTAACTTTCCGGGAATGTAACTTTCCCGGCCTAGGCCGGGAAAGTAACCACCCCGTACGGTTTTTTAGATAGTATATAAATACACGCAGACAAATCAACTCACATTAAAATTGCATTTATTAGTAAGCAGTTAGATTGTAATGAAGAAATGTTTTGCATTAATACAAATTCCTTAATTTATAATAATATTGATTGTGATTTCAGAAAAAATAGTATGTGTGCTTCGGTGTAAAAGCACATTCCCGGACTTTGATGCTTGTTTGCATCGTCGTCCGGGAATGTATTGCTTTCACACCTAAATACTTAATATACTATTTTTTTGTGTGCCTGCGTAATTTAAGTGCTTTATAGAGTCAAGTGCAAGAGTAGTCCTCTGTGGGTAGGACCTGGAGCAAGAGAGGTCCCCTCTTTGTTTACTGCTCTCACTGAAAATAGTTTAAATGAAAAAATATAATATATCTACAATTTGCATTGTTATGTATTCTCAGTTTCATTTCTCATGTCATGATTTTTTTTTTTTTTAAATGTTCCTATAAGAAGGTCAAATATATTTTATCGTTTTTATTGTTATGTTACTTTTTTTATTCGCAGTGTTATTAAAGTCTACATAATAAACATATAATAAAATGAAAATATTTTGGTAGATGAGAATTTTGATTTACTGGCCTATATTATTTTCATCTCAGAAAATTACATTAAAAAAATTAAAATAATCAGTTTTACTTTTTATATACTATTCAAATTCTATTCTTGGCATACTTTAAACCTATACTCTATTTGTAGCTGCGCTCCACTAGCAGCGTCAAGGCATAAACACCTCGAGAGGCAATTCTTGCATCCAGAGGGACTACGGGATATCCCTTGGAACAGACTGCTCTCTTTTGTGGAGAGCACTGGTCTCTTCTAAGGATCCTACACGTCGCGAACGTACAATGGGCCGACAGGCCTGAGTGCTGCGGATTTTGACATTTGCTCGCGTTTTCTAATAATAATATATTCTATTTGGTAAAGACAGAAAATAAGAAATGCTCATTATAGATGCAAATCCTCTAAAAAAATGGTCTGGGTGCTATAATTTTTTTAAATATTCCCTTATATTTTATTTGGGTTATCTGTATTTTTAGAAAAAAATCAATTGAAAGACCCGTACTATGACAGGATGACAGCTCTGGGTAAATTATTATACCTGTTTGTGTTTTAAAACTTTATACTAGGCGAGCTGTATTTGTAGTCGTCGATCTGATCTGTATAGTTAGTTACTCCCTGCATTATTATTTTCTACAAAATTTAACGAGATACATCAATTTCTTTATGACGAATAATGAACAATTGCAATAAAAATCTATTAAATAAAAGAAATGTTTGTGCATAAAACCCAGGAAGATAAAAAAAAACATACCCAAATATAATAACAATAATACGTCTCTTTGGACATGCCTGTTTCTCAGCACATCTGTATAAAATAAATATTCTGCCTTCAGAGAATTGTGATAATTGTAGTATGAAAGGTAACTTGGATCATAATACGGTCATGGTCATTATCTTCCAATATTCTAGAGAGCAGCAAGTGACAGAAATGGTTGGTAAAACCAAAAGTGCACACCCTGCAAGTTGCTTTGCCTAATATGCAATGCCCCCGATATCCACAAGGAATTAACTTCAATTTTAGTTCGTTAATTGGTTAACAAACAAAAGAAATAAATGGATATAGAAAGTAAACAAATAAAAAAATAATTCTTTTTTGCTTTTTATTTTCTATTTAGTAATTATAAAAAAACTAATTTTTGTTAAAAAATCGTTTGTAACAATCAACAATTACACAGGACCACAAAATATTTTTGCGAGTTGCGCCGGACCGGACCCAGTGTAGCATATATTTTTGGGGTCGCTGAAACCTAATCTAAAACTTATTTTGGCCCCTCACGTCAGGATTTTTTAAAAAATTAAGAATAATTTTTTTAATGGACTTCATATTACGAGAATATTCGAAGATTTGGCGGAGTCGCCGGTAATATCAATTAATTCACAAACAGGGTATTATTTTTGTAGTAACAATCACATGGTGCCCAACATAAAGAGAATTTCACAATAGTTCCCTTCACTATGTGGAAGTTAAACAAATAAAAGCTACTAAAATGGTTGGCTATACGATTTTTGGAGCGCTGAATCCGAATTTCTAACTTCCCACGAAAAATTCCCCCCGCAACCTCCTCAAAAATTTGAAAATAAAACCAAAAAACCTTTTTTTATCTTTTTTTTCTTCTTCGTTTTAGGAAAAAGAAACCTAGAGATTCGGAAAATAGACAAAATTTGCAACAAAAAAGATCCTTTGACATTTTAACGTTGAACGAATGGGGAAGCGCTAGCACGCCTCGAAACATGAGCCTCGACACCGCACAGTGGTCGCAAATTGAGTTTTTTTATTCAAAAATGGCTAGAGACCGCAAATCTTGACGGAAATGAACAATTTTTTTTTTTAAATTAAAGCTTACCGAAATTCCAACAAATCCTAGGAGCCCGAATTTTGAAAAAAAATCCTTTTTTATTATATTAAGTTAAAGGCCCAAAAAATGGCTAGAGAGCGCAAATCTTGTCGGAAATGAACAATTTTTTTGTTGTAAATTTTGTTTACTTTCTAAATATCTAAGTACTTTTTCTCTAAAACTTAAAAAACGATAAAAGAAATCAAAAACCAATTTTTGTTTTTTTTTTCTAAATTTGAGGGGGTTGCGGGGAGAATTTTTGGTGGGAAGTTAAAAATTTGGATTTAGTGAGCCAAAAAACATACAGTAAACCGATTTCCAGAACTACTGAAACACCCCATACTCCCGCCGTATATTTATCTCTCTCTTTTGAGTGAGACAGAAAAATATACAAAGTTAGCCATTTACGTGATCGTTTAGATGTTTAAAGTTAGGACCCAAATTTACATTGTGATTGTATTTTTGTTTAACCATAGATTCTTTTTATAAAGTTTGATATTACTTGTTTCTATTCAGGGATCGAGGATATATATCACTTGATATATATCATGATATATATCATGATATATATCGCAAATATAAAAATAAAACGCCTACGCCTATGGTGCGCGATTAAACACCTACGCCATTGGTGAAAAATATATATGTATATTTTTTAAATTGGTTTCATTTTAATACTTATAGGTACTTCTTTATTGTCCTTATAATACTAATATTGAACATCTATGAGAGCAATTTTGTTATGTTTTTTTAAGCCAAATTCTTTTCAGCTGCTTAGCTTTACAGTTGGACGGGGTAAGATCGTCATTTTAATTTTGATGTAACAAAACTCATGATTCTCTTCCCACTTGTACGAACCCAATGATACCCACATGCAGCTGGGAGGATAGAGGAGGTAACCCGGGTAAAGTGATACATCATTGGGCCGTGAGAAGAACTTTCGGGAGGGGTGCGTTGGGCACCCGAGGCAGCTGAACAGAATTTGACTTTATTTTAAATTGTTAGAATTTATGTTTTGTTTGTTACATTTTCAGAACCAAGACATAATAAGCTTAAAAAACATTGAATAAAAACGATTTAAAATATGATATGCACTCTTTTAAATTCAATCGTGGTTTTATTTGCATGAATAAGTTACATGAATTAAAAAAATAAAAATAAATATCATAAATATCAAAAAGTGATAAATATCACGTTTTTTGTGATATATATCAGTTTGTCTGATATTTATATAAATATCATGATATTTTCGACCCCCGTTTCTATTTACTAATCAAATTTAATTATATTAATTTTGACAACACTCGTTTAAAGTTAGTTATTTAAAGTTATTTATTAGATGATTTTACTTTGGTACCTTTTTATTTGACTGTACTTTATTTAATACTGATTTCACTGTAATTACAAATTGCATTTGTAATTGATTTATTTTGTCTAAAGAATTATATTTTTATTTAATCTCACTTATCCCTGAAAAAGTAGAATATTGAAGGAAAACACAGAAAACGTTTTAATACGTTTATTTTAGACAATTGTCATATTCATTTGGTTCAATTACATAATTGTTGGGGCAATTGCCACAGTTTACATGAAAAGAAGGAAAGCATTCGTTGGGACATTTGTCACATTAATTCGTAGAATAATCAGGTCAGCTATGCAAATAATAAAATAAATTGTTTACAATGACAATAGTCATTTTCCTGAAGTATTTATAATAGTCGTCGGCATTCGTAAAATTTGACACAGCTCGGGAAATTTCCCAGTCATGATATGATGGTTAAAAGGCAATCAACAAAATCTTATCAAATTGGCATGACAACTGTCGTATAGATTGCGATGTTTCGAAGCGTAGTGTTGTTGTGTTGTTGTGGCTAGTTACAATTGCACTTGGCCGAGATCAATTGATCCCATTTCGTTGTATCGTTGTTATTTGTATATTCATAGTATCGATGCTATAGATGGAGTGACAACCAACAAAATCTTGTGCTTGCCTTTCGAAAATCTTCGAAATTAAAACTGATAACAAAGAGCTGTGTTAAAATCTTATCATATGTAAATGATAACTTGGTGAGGCATAAATGCAGAGATGGCAATTAAGAATCCTCAAATGCAAATGCTGAAGACTAATAATTGTAAAATCTGCAATAGACCATTCGCGACTGTATTAAATATTATTTACTTAGCTGAGCGGAGTATTAAAACAACAGTCATTGTAATAACATTTTTAAAAATCTAAAGAAAACTTTCCATTAATTAAAGTACTAAAATAATTGCAAATCACAATCGTAAGTTAATTAATTTGAATACTGAAAATGCATACTTTTAAATAAATAAACTATTATCAAAGTACCACAATGAGAACCTAAACGCAAATTACTTTTGAGTTGGCTTCGCAGATTATAGAGCCGTAAATTTTAATGAGAAAAAGAAATAGGAATTAACGTTGTCATTAGCTTAAATTTGGTAAATTTGGAAAATAAAATTCGAGTTTAATTTCATGTTAAAATTAATAGCAAAAAAAATGACAACGTCTCGCATATGATTAAATAATTTTGTATACTTATTGTTTGATATACTGTGAGGTCTCCAGTTAAATCTCCCCCAGCTCCCATAGTGGCGTCGGCGTAGTGTGCGTTGCCCGTCTTAAGAGCGGACTTGAAAGTACACAGTGCTAACGAAGTTAACTAACGTTTGCCTTCTCCCTTAGGGCAGTCGAGTGACCCACGGTAGGCACCTCACTATCTATCCAAGAGCCCCAGAGGGTTACACTCGGACAGACAATAAATTACCTACTCAAAGCCATCGCTCTGTGCGGAGATTGAAAAAGCCAGTAAACCTTTTTATTTTAACGGTCCCTGCTTCGTCGTTCAGCTTTCACAGATTCGTAAGAAAATCTGCATAAATACGAAATCATATAGGATGACCCGCAACTACGAACCTATCCACGGATAGCCCGCACTACGCAACCATCTAGTGACGGCCCGCAAATACGTACCATCTGACGATGGTCGCACTACGTACCACCTTTTGGGGTGGCCGCACGGCTGAACTCAAACAAAAGCAGATACCGGAGTAATTAATACTGCCAGCAAGTGTACTCTCGAAGAGCAGGTCAATAATAGGCCAATTTGTTTCGCCGGATTCGCGCTTATATACAATTTTAAAATAGAGACAAAAATTCTCAAACTGAAAGGGTGAGAAAGACAGTAAACCAAGCGAGCTTCGCGAACTAAGTCTATAATGAATATGGCTTGCTATCCTTTACGTTGATGATCTTTCTGTTTATGTAACACATTCTTTTAGCTGAATACGTTTGTGAGAACTTCAACTTTTGCGTCGAAAATAAACCCCGTTAAAACTGTACACAATATTATACAGAAATTAATATTTCTATATTTAAGTAAATTATGCATGAAATTGATTTCATTGTTATCGTAAAGTATTTAATTTTGATTGGAATTGTTTTAAAGTTCTGAAATATATAAATTCTATTTAAAATTTAGAAAATTGCAAATACATGGCCTAGATACGGCGCGTTTCACTACCATGAATTTTTCCAGGTAAAATTCTCTAATGCCTGGATTATTAGTGGATAGTAGCAAGGAACTGTACCTTATTACCTAATAACAATTTGAAATCGGTGAAAAAATATCTAATTTCAAAACTGGCTGCGGTTTTCATCTACAGATTTAAGGTTGCCTTGATTTTAAAAAAATCCTGACTTGATGGGGCAAAATAAGTTTCAGATTCGGTTTCAGCCACCCCAAAAACATATGCTACATATGATATGCTCTATGCGAGGTGCGCCGGACCAGACCCAGTGTAGCAGCCATAATTAATAAAATAACCCCATAGATTAACCCCAAAAATCTGAATACCCTGACACCTTTAAACCGCAGAGGCCAATGATCTGTTTTTATCCACCTCCATAAAAATCCAATAACTTGACATCTCCGAACCACAGACATGCCTAAGGCCTGTTTTTTCGAAAAAATCTAACTTAAACCATCAATTGTCCATGTATTTATATATACTCAATGGCGAACTACTGATGCTGATTTTCTACCTTGTCTGCAACCAGAGCACCTCCACCCACGTGGTGACGGTGGGCAACGAAGCCATACCGTTATTAGGCAGAGTCTCTGGTTAACGTCCATGCCGTCATGGCACTCTTACATACAGTTCGCTCAGGGGCGTAGCGAAGGGGGTGTGTGGGGATTACCCCCTCAACTTTGCCAGACTTGGCAAAAGTTGGACAAAAGTTGTAAATTTGAGACGCTTTTATTGAAACAAATTTTTTTTAGATTTTATCTTTCCCCTGCTCATCGATTTTTATTTCTGCGGAACTTGGTAAAAGTTGGAAATTCGAGGTGTAAGTTGGTTGCCAATTTTTATTCGCATCAATTTTTTTTGGAGGAATTATTATTTAATTATATACAGAGTTGGTTTTTTAAGTCTTATGAAGTTGGCAAATTTGAAAAATAACCCCCCAAAAAAGTTGGCTCGCTACATCCCTGAGTCTAGCAATCTTAACTAGTTGTCTGCTGTATTGGTGTAGTGTACTCATCTACATATTAGGATTATTATATCGCTATGGATATAAAAAATAACAATAACAAATTATTATTATAGAAATTCAATTTGAAGTCTAAATTAAAACTTTTTGAAATCTAATTATAATAATAATAATAATCTTTATTGACCATTTCAGATACAAAAAAAAATGTATATATGGTACGTCATTGGACAATCTATAACAAACACACAATAAATAGATATAAAATTATAGTAAATACACAACATTTATAACAATATCTACACGAACATAATTGATAAATAGAGATACAATATCACAGATTATCACAAAAAAATTCACCAATTGTATAATAACACTTTTCAACTAGTATTTTTTTCATATTATATTTAAAAGATTTTTCATTTAGATTTTTGTACACATTCGGCAGCTTATTATAAACTTTAATAGCCAGATATTCAGGACTTTTTTCAAAAATTGATAAATTATGCTGTGGAACTTCTAATACTAAGTTATTTCTAGTATTATAATTGTGATTTTGGCTTAAAAGATTAAGACGATTAAATTCAGATTTAGCATGTATTAATAATTGAAGTATATAGATGCTGGGTAAAGTTAGGATGCCTAATTCCTTAAAGATTGGTTTACAGCTGGTTCTCTGATTTACTCCTACTATGTGTCTGATTGCTCTTTTCTGCATTTTGAACACTCTCTCACTTTCAGTGGATCCACCCCAAGCAATAACACCATATGAAATCACAGAGTGAAAGTGGGCATAATAGTGCATTAAAAGAACAGACTGCTCGACAGTTTTCCTCAATTGATTTAAACAGTAACAAACTGGCGCCATTTTGTTACAAACTGAATCTATATGGAGATGCCAAGAACAGTTGTTAGATATATGTAACCCCAAGAATTTTAAACTGTTCTTTTGTTCTAATGAACCACCATCAGTTTTTATTAATAAGCTACTGTCAACTTTTTTGTTAGATATATCAAATCTGATAAAACTGGATTTTTTTACATTTAATCTTAGCTTGTTACTTTTGTACCATTCATGAATCTGCTGAAATTGTAGATTAGCATTTTTAATTACGTCCTCTATTCTGGGGTGACAAATTAACAGGGAAGTGTCGTCAGCATACATTGTGGAGTTAACAAATAAAAAATCATTTACGTATATTACATATAAGAGTTATCCAAGAATGGAACCTTGAGGTACACCAATCGTGGATTCTAGATGATCAGACTTACAGTTATTTACATATACATAATGCCTTCTATTACTCAAGTAGCTTTTGAACCAATCTAAAGTCACTCCTCTAATACCATAACACTCCAACTTATTTATCAGTATTTCATGGTCCACTAAGTCGAAAGCTTTGCTTAAGTCTAGAAATATGCCCACACATTTATGACGCTGATCAAGGTTCTTATATAGCAAATTTAAAACATGTAAAATAGCCGTTGTTGTAGATACGCCCTTTCGGAATCCAAACTGTTAAGGATTAAATAAATTATATTTAACAAAAAAAGTAACAATTCTATTAGCAACTACTTTTTCAAAGATTTTCGCAAAAGGACTTAGAATAGAAATGGGCCTATAGTTTTCCAATTTATTTTTATCGCCGGATTTGTATATAGGTATTATTTTGGCCAGTTTTAGTTTATTTGGAAATATGCCTTGGTTCAAAGAACAATTTATTAAATAGGGTAATGGTTTACTAATTAATTTCTTACATTTTTTAATCAAATTGTTGCTAATACCATCATCACCTGAGGAATTCGAATTTTTTAAATCTGCAATCACTTCTAGGACTTCTGCTTCTGTGACAGGTTCAAAAAAGAAGGATTTTTGATTTCTTCTATTTATCGTAGGTGTTTTTGTTTGATTATCTAGATTTTGTATTAAGTCAAGTGGATTATTGTTAAAATATTTATTGAATTGGTTAGATATCTCATGATTATTAATTAAAGTAATATTATCAACTGTAAGTTTAATTTCTTTGTTAGTTTCATGGCAATTCTTTTTATTTTTATTTAAATTTAAAATATTCCATGCTGCTTTTGATTTATTATGAGCATTAGAAATCATGGAAGTATTATACATCTTTTTTGCCTTATTTATTACCTGCCTGTAGACCGATTTATATTTCCTATAATTTTTTTTAATTTCTTCATTCCCTTGTTGGCTCAAAATATACAAGTCTTTTAATTTTCTCGCTGACACCCTTATGCCTCTTGTCAACCAGCCCTTTTTGGTATGCTGTCTTGTCCTTTTTTTCTTTAATGGAAAAGCTAATTCAAAATAATATTTGAAATCGTCTAGAAATAGAGCAAAAGCAGAATTCACATCTAAATCTGAATTGAATACACTTTCCCAATTTTCTTCTGCAAGCAGTGAACAGAAGTACCTTATATTAATGTCACTTATTTGTCGTTGATAATATGTTTTACCCTTATCTGTATTTTCATCAACCAACACAGTTAACAACTGGGCGTGGTGATCAGCTATAGCACTATTTACAGTTTGTCATCAACAAGTATGCATATGTTATCAATACAGTTGGTTAGTCTAGTACACCCTTTTATCGTAGGCGTCAAGTAGAAAGAATTTAAGATGTCTAGTAGACCGGTAAGATTCTTTGAGGCCTTTAGAAAATTAATGTTAAAATCCCCACAAAGTACAAGATGGTTTTGTAGATTTCTGTTTGCAATAAGATTTAGAGCATTACAGAGATTTTCAAAAAATACATTTATATTACCATCTGGACTTCTCTATAAAATAATGACAGAATCCGATTCATCTAAAAAAACTTTAACTCCTACACATTCAAAATGTTTGTCGATTGAGAGTTCTTTTATATAGTTTAAGATTTTAAATTTATAATTTGCTTTAACATATATGCCTGCACCACCATTTTTATAGTTTTTTCTACAATAAAAATCACCTTGAACGAAGCCTGGAATTTGAAGAGATTGAATTTCCTCTTTTTTTGACCAATGTTCAGAAACGCAAAGGACATCACAATTTATTTCTATTAAAAATACTTCAATTTCCCCAAGTTTGTTTCCAATACCTTGTGTATTTTGGTGCATTTATTTATATAAATAGCATTTACGTTTTGCTATATTGGTGACCCCAATTTTACACGCATCCTGAAAAGTTAGAGGAAGAAAAAATTTGAAGCACATATTATTTGATATTTTACAAATGGACCAGAAATACCACTTTGCTGTTTAACTCTTTTAAATATGGGGGTTAAGCAGTCCAATTAATCATCATCCTCCTTTCTCAGCTAGAATATAGTTGAAGAAAGCGGAAATATTCCGACGTACTTTGACTTTGACGTTTTGTTGTGAAATTTTGAACAAAATTAACACTGAAATGTTTGGAAGCTGGGAGGAGAAATTATTACTCGCAAAACAGAAAATAAGCGTAAATCAGAAAAGCTATATGATGTTAATTTGAAGATATGCAACCTGATAGTGTTACACTAGGGATTTATGTTTGATGGTATAAGGACAGCTGATATGGCATGAAGTCACCGAGTTCCGAATTATTTTCCAAGACAATCCCAAGTTTATTTCTTTCCAGAAGATTTTTAATTTCATTTTCCTTTATGTAAATGTGTTTGGTGAGTGCCCTATTTATATTATACTCCCTGCAATACTAGATCATCCTACCAATGTATCAATTTATCAATTATTTACTTTTTGATAATTAATTTATGATCAGCGAAAGACAGTATATATCAATATTTATTAATCAAATTTATGATTTTCATTGTTTTAAAGTATTATATGAATATAATTTTATTATTGCGAATTGGTAAAATATTCGTTAATAGAATTTATATGGATAAATTCCATGAATTGCCAAAAATATTCTTAAATAGAATTTATATGGATTAATTCCATGAATTGGTGAAATATTTAATGGATTAATTATTTTATTTACAGCCATTTGCACCCTTTTCATTTTAAGCGATGAATAACTAATCGAGGTTTAATTTTTAAACCAGGTTTAACTTGCGTCTTATTGCACCGTGCTTTATTGTTTACTTAAGTTGATAGTTAACTTGTGATTTTAGGGAATTTGGTATTCTGCTGACTTCTCTTTCAAAATTATAACCTTATTTCTGTCAACTATTGCCAAATATTGGTTCTTTTAAGAAAAAACGTGAATCTGTATGTGTACATTTTTACTACTAGTTATCTGTTTACAAGATCTTTATAAATATGGAAAACCATAATAAAAATAAAAGATCAAGATCCGATAATTTTTCATTAGTTTAAAAACTTTTACTTATAATACGGCCACAAAATGGAAGAATATATTAGAAAATAAACAAACAAATAACGTAACGCCTCAAGAAAAGGCAAATATTTGTTAATAAAAATAAAAAATGAAAATATACTAAAAATTGAGGTTATGCACAACATCGACGACTGCGCAGGAATTGCGATTAAATTTAATCGCCCTTTAAGTGGCCAACTTTGGGGGTTTAAGTTAACGCAAGTTGAAGCTAATTTAATCAAGGAATAAAGAACGGTGCAAAGCAAATTTTAAATTTAACGGAGGTTTAAGTTTAATCCTCTATTAAACAATACGGTGCAAGCGGCCGTTAAAAAGCAAAATATTACCTTGGAATGTACTATAATTTAAATATATTAAGTATATATGATCCTTGGAGGATTGACGGTACATTACCTCATTTTATGTATAGAATATCTCTATTTGGTCAACTGTCAGTTAAACCTGACTTTTCTTTTGTAAATGTCATCTTTGATATTGATACTTTGGTGGGTTGATCTCTCTTTTGCAGGGGGGAAGTATATGTAGTGTACTCATCTACATATTAGGATTATTATATCGCTATGCGGATATAAAAAATAACAATAACAAATTATTATTATAGAAATTCAATTTGAAATCTAAATTAAAACTTTTTGAAATATTATTCATTTATTTATTTAAATACCATTTACGTTTTGCTATAATTGGCCTCTGAGTTATGTGGTTATGGGGTCCTGCCTGTCTGCTGCGTTCCGTGCAAGTATTGCTCCTGTATAATGTCAATTTCGTAACTGAAAACAGGGGCGGCTTAAGGGCTGGGCAACCCGGGCGGCCGCCCGGGGCGCCGGCTCAGAGGGGCGCCAAACTGAGGGAAAAAATTGTTTCATTTTTGTTTGTACCCTTTTTATTAGTTTTCTTTGGAAGAAAATATCAAATAATATCAGTATCTATGTCAGTTAAAATGGTAATAATTGAGAACAGGCGAATAATATTAAAACCGCCTAAATAATTCAAAAATGCAACACAAACATTCTTGTTTAGCTATGATATAACTCACTACTCAGCTCAAGCTTCCCGCCCTATTATTGACTGAGACGGAGTGGATCATTAAAGATATTGCTTAAACAAAGGCCGGCAACATGTTCTTTCGTTCAGAAGAAATTCAGAATACTCAGAAAATTGTTATACCAACATCAGCTGTTTGTATTTCATATCTCACCTAATTTACTGTTTATAAATAAATAAAATAAATAAATTGCAATTTGTTTTGTATGAAATATTAAAACAATAAAGAGGAACCTTCCTCTAAGTAAACTTATATCGGTAGTCCTCTCATTATAATAGCATTCAGATGGTGTAGACAAAAAAATTTATATTACAAATTAATTACACAAGTCTACAGAAAAAAGGCCTTGTCCTAAGGTTCTCATCTAACTTTTTTGAAGTATTTTGAGGCACTGAAGCCAATTTTGAACAAAAAAAATTCTTTCTGTCTGGTTAGTTTCCTTATACCACCCAATTTGTTTTTGTGCAAAACTGATTGGGACAAAGCCTTTTTTTGCTATTTCTTTTAGGGGATAAAATAGGTGTTAGAGGAAACTGACATGATAGAAAAGAATATTGTGTCCAAAACTGCCTTCAGCGGCTCAAAATACGTCTCTCAAGGAGGGGCGCCAAAAAGTGCTCCCGCCCGGGTGGAAAATTTACCTTGAGCCGCCCCTGACTGAAAATTCTAATGAAGGTGAAAGGCCTATTCTTTGGGTAACTATAAACAACAAGTTTTGAAATTAGATATTTTTGCACCTACATCAAATTGATATTAGGTAATAAGGCACAATTCCTTGCTACTTTCCACTAATAGGTAAATATTTGTAAAACTGAATGAAGTTTTATTTCTTATTTTTTAGAGACATTTTTTTGAAGATTTATTGAAAACATTTTTTTTCAACCTTTTAAGTAGCTTTTTTTATTTATTTAATTTCTACATAGTGAAGGAAATTATTGTAAAATTCTCTTTATGTTGATCACCATGTGAATGTTACTACAAAAATAATACCCTGTTTGTGAATTAATTGATATCACCGGCGATTCCGCCAAATCTTCGAATATTCTCGTAATATGAAGTAAAGAAAAATGTTCTTAATTTAAAAAAAAATCCTGACTTGATAGGGCAAAATAAGTTTCAGATTCGGTTTCAGCGGCTCCAAAAACATATGCTATACTGGGTCTGGTTCGGCGCAACTCGCAAAAATATTTTTTGTGCAGCCGTACGTGAAATGAGTATTTCACGTTCTCAAAACGGTCCGTGAAATTCAATTTCACGGCCGTTACCCTTAGTAACGGCCGAAAAACTAAACGTCACTTTCATAATAATTGACGTTTAAGTCACTTAAAAATTGACATTTCTAAAATATGACAAACGCAAATTATTATATTTTAACTCGCTGTAACATATTTTGTATATCAGTTTGGATTTTTCTGGTATTACATCAGCAAGCGCCGAATTTATAATACTTTTTAACTCTGGGGGATTACAAGAAATTGAAATCTCATTATCGCTCTCAGACATTTTACGATTAATCGAGAATTGTCAGGTATATATTCAAAATATACCGTTTCCATAGAAACGCTCTGACGTTAAGGCCACCGCGTTTATTTAACAAAATATAGTATAAACGGTGGTGTTATTTTCATCATCTTTACTGACTATAATTTACGGTTGCACAAAAAATAGTGTTTATACCATGGCCGCGAAATTTTTTTGCGCCCTCGAGATTATCTTGCCTCGGCCGCAAGCGGCCTCGGCGATATTTTTTCTCTCTGTACGTAAAAAGGAATTTCGCGGCCTTGGTATAAAAATAACTATTTTGTGCAGCCGTACGTGAAATGAGTACTAAACGTCACTTTCATAATAATTGACGTTTAAAGTCATTTAAAAATTAACATTTCTAAAATATGAAAAGCACAAATTATTATATTTTAACTCCCTGTAACATATTCTGTATATCAGATTGGATTTTTCTGGTATTACATCAGCAAGCGCCGAATTTATAATACTTTTTAACTCTGAGGAATTACAAGAAATTGAAATCTCATTATCGCTCTCAGACATTTTTACGATTAATCAAGAATTGTCAAGCATATATTCAAAATATACCGTTTCCATAGAAACGCTCTGACGTTAAGGCCACCGCGTTTATTTAGCAAAATATAGCATAAACGGTGGTGTTATTTTCACCATCTTTACTAACTATAATTTGCGGTTGCACAAAAAATAGTGTTTATACCATGGCCGCGAAATTTTTTTGCGCCCTCGAGATTATCTTGCCTCGGCCGCAAGCGGCCTCGGCGATAATTTTTCTCTCGGTACGTAAAAAGGAATTTCGCGGCCTTGGTATAAATAGTATATTATATTACCAGGAGTAGAACGCACTCTTTTTTTGTGTTGAGCCCAGGATTTGCGGCTGAGGCGAAGCCGAAGCCGCAAACTGGGCGAAACACAAAAAAAGGCGTTCTACTCCGTGTAATATATACTATTTTTTCTTCAAGCGTATTAAAATGCAAAAATTCATTTATTTATCATAAATGTACAAATATTCAAACTACAGTCTTACATGTTGACACAATATGACAAGTGGCTAGTGGATAGCGCGTCACCGGTGGCTTTCGGTATTAACATTATGTTACTAGTAAAACAATACCCACTACGGCGGCGCTTTCGGAACTAACATTATGTTACTAGTAAAACAATGTCCACAACGGTGGCGTTCGGTACTAACATTTTGTTACTAGTAAAACAATGTCCTACTTCTACTTCTGTTTTTGGTGACATAATTTAAACATTTTAATACGCTTGAAGAAAAAATAACTATTGTGGTCCTGTGTTATAACATTAATATGCAATGCTTTATTTATGATTTGTGCTAATTCCATTATCAGAATAAATCCATTACTTGAAATATATTCTCAAGGGCTGATTTACTTAAGTTGGCGGTAGTGCATTCATTGTGATTTTTGTTAAATAGTTACTTACAACAGGCTGAGAACAATAATCAATTTCAATAGGACTTTATTCTGATAATATTCAAAGGTCTTTACACCGCTAGGGCGTTCCGTATTTTCGAATGCTTTTTTCTCGAGAACTGTTAATCCCGGAAAAAAGTTTCAAATAAAAATTTACCTCCATTAACTTAATAGAAGGTTCTCTTTTTAATGTACCCTCTCTCCTTACACTCAAAGAAAATGATAGGTAAATTCAACCAAAAAGAGCATATGAAATCGCGCCTATCTAGTTTCATAGTTAAGTCAATCAGGAAAGAATAGTCATACAACTTTATTTGTTTTCGTAAACAAATAGTAGTTTAGTAATCATATCTTCTTGTAACAAATTAAATAGTACAATGACTTTTTTTTATGTTCACTAACCATTTTCAATTTGATCTACAATTAAATAGTACAACGATTGTTTTTTGTTCACCAACTAATTTTTAGGTTGATCTACACTTTATTGTATGATGAAGTTTTTTTTTGGTTAGCCAAAATCTCAGTATTGAGACATCAGACCACCCAAACCAAAGATTAGAGATCGTTTATAAGATCCATCCAAATATATCGATGATCCCTGAGAGAATTTGAACATTGCAATCATGTTATTAATTTTCTATAAATTCATAAGAGTATAAGATAATGCATGATTGATTATTGTCAGTGATTTGTACGTGGCGTCATCTGGGAATAATTTCTGTAATAGACTACGTGGTAAGCAAGAACTTCTAGAAGACGACAATAATATTGGTTTGTCTACTAAGTACAATAATACAGCGAACGAATACTGGGTTAGAATTACAATTCGATAATAGTTAAAAATAAAATATACTATTATCTAGTTTAATTTGACAAAATTCAACAAAATAATAGTCAGACGAAAAAAATAATAGTCTTATTCATCTATTTTTTAAGTTAATGTTTGTTTTGTTGTACGACAACCTTTTATTAATTAAAATAACAATCACCTCTTGTTTAAAAATACCATCAATATAATTTAGTTTAACAAAATTAACGATATTGTTAGTTAACCATTTTTTTTTTGTTGAATTTACCCATACTATTTCTTTGAGTGTAGCTAATATAATATACACATTTTTTATTGTAACATTGGTCTTCACTTGGAAAAAACGAAAATTATATTGAATGTGAATGTTTGAGTAGGTTAACTTGGTATCCTCACTTATTTTTCCTCTGTTGCATCTTTTAATTAATTATAGTGGTCCTCTAAATTTGTTGTTATAAAAAAATAAATATCCTGACAGATTTCAGGACGAGAAGTGCGCGTTCCTGTGATTTCTCCTTTTCCTATCTTTAATATTTGTTCTTACTAAGTCATGTAAGTCGGAGTAATTGATTTTTCGATAGTGGCTGGCTGTAAGGCTAATGATAAAAGGCCAAGAAAAAAATTTAATTTATAAAATTGTTAATGCTTACTATTAAACACAAATTAAATACCTAAACGTTTTCTAACTAAAGATATATTTATTACACAGATTAAATTCATTTAATTTGCGGATAATAACGATAAATATAAATTATTCATAAAGAAATGCGTTAATTTTACAACCAATTTCATAAATTAACATGACTATTAAAATACGTTGTAAATGTTACATTAAATAGAGCAAAGATAAAACATATCAAGTAGTGAGTTTTTATTAATTTCTAATCCACTGGCATAGCAAAAAGTAAAAAGATAACACTTGTATCGTTTATAGAATATTTTCTAACACGAAATGGTAATATTAATTTATAAAATAATGATGGTTAGAAAATGACTGCATGTAAATTATTGTTCATAAAAAAATATAAAACTGAAAGTTATCTAGCTTTGCGGAAAGTTGTTTTATAAAGATAACTATTACGAGAATAAACTGCATATAATTATTAATATAAATATTGTTGATATGATACGTAGAGAAAAATGTTGAGAAATTTAATTTGTATGCTACATAATTATACTGTCATTATTTAGTAATTTTTAATTGCAGTTGATATATAATTTTCTTATATCTGTGAAAGGCATTTCCTCTTAAGAAGAAATTCCTGATTTTAATATTTTCAGAAGATTTAGAAAATAATTTTTTTCTCTTGCAACTTCTTGTTCTCAAAATAACCTGTCTCAAAATAAATTCAACACAATTTATTGTTTCTGCTTAAAAACTTCACAATTTGCTGTTAATTGATAGATGTATTTACTATCTAAGAATGGACACATGTTAAACACATATCAAATCAAATTTATTAGGCATTAATATACATCAAGATCCACACGGACACTCGCACCCTGATCCAGCCGAATATCCACAGTACCGGGGCGCTGCTGAAATTGAGGAGGGCAGCGAGGCCGAGTAGGGTTTAAAATAATTAAAACGCCCCACTCCTACCAGTGCAGCAGATTTATTAGGAAGTGGTGTACTAAAATGTCCACAGGGGACTTAACAAAATTTAAAATTGAAAAACATAAAAATACTAATAATAAAAACTCTGGCACAGTTTGTTGACAGCTGAGGCTGGAAAAACTATACTATAGAACCCGCTACAGGCAATGAAATAAAAAAATTCTAATTTTAGTTTTAAATTTTGTAGTTCTATATAAAAAGGTGCAATAGACAATATCTACGTCGCGAAGATTGACTTAGATAATTTAATACAGCCTGTAGAACAAAAGAACGGGGGAGTACCCATGAATAATTCCCACCGAGGACTGTCTGGTAATATAGGTACTACTCTACCGATGGCTTACTCATTTATAACTTCCAAATATATGTCAATCGCATAACAGTATATTATGCAACGATCATTTAATGATAGTTATTAAAACACGAGGAGCATGAGAATTATGACATGAGCCGTAGGCGAATGTCATAATGAATGCGAGTGTTTTAATTGCCATTAAATGTGAGTTGCATACACTATTTTTTCTACGACCAGTCATAATAAACTAGAAAATTAACACTTTATTTCTGAAATTGCTAGGTAAACATGACATGACAAATGACTTGTCAAAATTGTTACATTTTAGATCTGTCAGATGTTCAAGGCAATAGTTGATATTGACAGAATATTGCTGTCTGTCTCGTTTCTGTGTATCTTGTATCTTAATGGAAAATCTGTATCTTAATGAATCTCATTAAAGTACAGGTAAGGAATGTCTAATAAACGAATTAAAGCATGGGAATAGAAAAAAATAATATTGCCCTATATATTAAATCAGTAGCATTTTAATTTCGCAGGAGAATAATAATTGTTTCTATTAAAATTTAAGGTATCTAAAAATTCCGAAGGGGAATTATAAAATATCATTGTCACTACGTGATACAATTTTTGTATGTGGGATCAAACCTTCTTAAATAATGACAGATATCGATCCCGTATGCCTTCCACCTACTGAAACAGCAACACGTCAACACCCCTTTGGAACCCACCATCAAGTTGCATAGATGAACCGAAGGATAGAAGGAGTGGGGTTGGAAGAAATTTGACCTATATAGTATATTCATTTGACACTAATACGGAAACATTTTAAACGATACGTATAGTAATTTTCTATCAGGCCTTGTTGTGTTTTAAGAAAATATGTGAGTTTCGGAGTTGCGACTACTATCATCTAAGAAAACAGAAGATTCTTGTTTAGTTTACAGTGGCAAAGAGACCTGGACTAGAATTTAACACGTTGTTTTTCAAAGCGGAAATAAAACTACCGGATACATCAACAAGCTTTCTCCCTTTCTCATATGCACTTCAGAATAAAGAAATTTCGATACAATAAGCGAAGTCTGTTGCTAACTAGGTTATGTGATTGCCGGCGTCCTTTAGTACCTTATCCGCAGCTTTCAGGGTCTTCCCCTTTCAGCATTCTCTACCATGATAACTTGCGGTTAGACACTATAAAGTTATGATAGACTACTTTTAAAACCAGTCTTTAAAGTAATAGTGGCGTGTGTGAGTCGGACGAACATGTAAATATTTTGAGCCGGAACAAGATTACCTTCCCCCCCGTTTTCGAGGATGCTGAACACGATGGCGGTGTCAGAATTTCTCTTTGGGGTTGCGCAACCCCTCAAAACGGCCAAAAACCACCCCCGAGAGGGGTAAAACGCGCTTCACTCGATTTCCCTGCAGAAAATAACCTTCCCCCGTTTTCGAGGATGCTGAGCACGGTGGTGGTGCTGGATATCGCCTTCGACCCCAACCAACCCCTCCACCGGCCAATACTCGCCCCCGAAAGGGGTGAATTTTTTTTTTTCGTAATATCAGGGAAATTGCATTTCTATCCGTTTTCGAGGATGCTGAGCACGATGATGGTGCTGGATATCGCGTTCGACCCCGACCAACCCCTCCACCGGCCACCGGCAACCCCAAAGAGAAATTCTGACACCGCCATCGTGTTCAGCATCCTCGAAAACGGGGGGGGGGGGGTAATCTTGTTCCGGCTCAAAATATTTACAATTTTCGGTTTTTTTTTCCGACTCACACACGCTACTATAAGCATCACATTGTCCCAAAAATACTTGGTAACTTTTGAGAAACGTCAAACATATGCGATTCTTCATCTTTGCCCTTACAAGGTCATTTTTAGACCCTATAAATGGATCTTATGGGATCTTAATTTGAATGAGAACTACTCTAAATTTATATTCCCTGGGTAATTCTGAAAAGGGGACGTGTGTGCGATTATTTATTTCACTACATTTTCACGACTCTGTCGCCAATTTACGAAAAAATGTCATTTTCCCATAACAAATACACGGGAAGCTTCACGGTATCGGAGGCATGTATGAATATTAACTGATTTGTTGAAATTTGGAGACTTTTTTGGGATTTTTAACAAACTACCCTAATTTTTACTCTAAATGCATTTAAGCAATTTCGATTTTCATAAAAACATACTTTTTTGACAACAACTAGCCATAACTTGGCCAATTATAATCACAGAGCGTTATACTAAAAATTAAATTGTAGGGAATTAAATTATCTTTGAACATTGTGATTAACGTTTTTTAAAAAGTCTTAATTCTTGAGTTAATCACAAATAACGCGTGTTAAAATTTGACTTTTGGAAAGAACTTATTAGTGAAAGAAACACTAAACCTTAAAAAATCATCTCGATCAATTTTTGACCAAATTGGATTGACCTTATCTCAAATTCAAAGTAATTTGGAATTTAAGTAATTTAGGAATGAAGCCAAACCATCATGCCTTGGACGAGCGCTGACGTTTGACAGCAAATGACAAATTTTGATGTTCTTCACGTATATCCATCATAGACAAACAACATCAGTGACGTGGAAAGGAGTAGGTACAAAAAAGTTCAATAAGAATAAAGGTCAAAACTTCTAATTAGAAGATGTACTGACGCCATTAACATCCCATGACCTAAAACTTTTATACACAACTCGAGTTAAGGATAATTTCGTAGTACCAAAGCTCTTAGTGTTTTTCCCAATTTATAGTGGTTCTGTGTGTTTGGATCCATATTGTTGCTTATGTGTACACCACGTTGACCTTTTTAATATCTCTGTCACATTAAAGCGTACATGATTGGCAACGCCCCTTTAAAAACCGCTGCCCAAGGGATCACCACTTCCACATCCAGATTTATTATCCAAGTCTCTCACAACGAAAAAAATGTGTATGTGGAAATAATTATTTATGGAACTTTAATAATATAATATTTGAAATCGTCTACCCCAAAAACCCATAAAACGATATCCCACATCGGTAGTGGGGTGGGGGTAGTAAAGGAGGTGGCTAATGCCAAAAATTTTTTTTAAACATTAGTTTCTCTGGTATATACTAAATACCAATTTTATGGACTCTTATTTGCTTGATTTACCTATTTACCCCCATTTACCCCAATTTACCCCCTAACCCTTCAACGGAATAAGATGAAAATATAATAGTTCCAGATCTCGTTAAAATAAATACGTGTACCAAATTTCAAGTCAATATCTTAAACGGTTCCAGAGTAATCGTGCGCACAAATAACGTTTCAGACAGACAGAAATTTTTTTTCCGCTCAATCTTAAAATCTCAACGTTTCATATCATTCAAAGCCTATTTGAACAATAAAAATTTTAAAAAAATTTTTTGTCGTTACTGCATTTCCACTGGATGTGGAAGTAAAAACAGGGCTTCCCTTATGTCGATTATTCTGCCCGGGTTACTCAATTAACGTAAATTTGGTATTTATTAATTTCTAAGAAAAGAGACACTGTGATATAAAAAAACCGCTGCTCAAGGAATCACTACTTCCACATCAAAATTTTCTATCCAAGTCTCTCACAACGAAAAAATTTTGTATGTGGAAATAATTGGTTATGGAACTTTAATAATATAATATTTGAAATCGTCTACCCCGAAAACTCATAAAACGATATCCCACATCGGTAGTGGGGTGGGGGTGGTGATAGGGGGTGGTAGTGGGGGTGGATGAAAAAAAAATATTTTGGGGTTTTTGGTTCTTGTACACACCCTAAATCACAATTTATTTTCATCTCTTTTAATAATGCGGTGGGGGGTGGCTAATGCCAAAAAAATGTTTGGGACCTTAGCTTCTCTTGTATATACTAAATAACAATTTTATGGACTCTTATTTACTTGATTTACCTATTTACCTCCAATTTACCCCTCAACCCTTCGACGTAATAAGATGAAAATATAATATAATAGTTCCAGATCCCAATAAAGTACATACGTGTACCTTTCAAGTCAATACCTGAAAAATTTTTTTCGCTCAAACTTAAAATCTCGTCGTTTCATGACATTCTAAGCCTGTATGAACAATAAAAATTTTCAAAATTTTTTTTGTCCTTACTGTACTTCCACTGGATGTGGAAGTAATACAAAAAGGTCAGAAAAGTCATAACATTGCGTTAAAAATTGAATCGCTTCTTAGCTGGAAGTTTTAACAAACTCAAGTAATTTTTGCTATCGCGCTTTTTATTCAAACCAAGTCTATTTTAGTTTTTAAAACTTAAAAATGTTGAATACCAATTGACCGAGTTGACTTATAAAAAATGTCGATGACAAATAACAGATATTGATAACTCCGATGAATGGAATCCGCACCTGTTAACTATTATCGAGCCACACTCTGCATTCCTTTTGACAGTAAGCACTCTTGTTTTTGTTGTTTAGAAAATAACTTAAGAAACATATTTACGGACTTTTACCCGGAACCCTTATTGGATGACTTGGGTGTCCATCCATACGTCTGTCACAGCAGTTTCTCTTCGAAGTTATTATAGCTAATGAACAAGAGTTCATATTTGTGTCTAATTGGAGATTGGTGTTCCGTAGGCAAGTCAGCAGCCGATGTCACAAAAATATATTCCGACGCTTTTTCTTCATGTCAAAATGTGGAATTTCTTTTTTATTTAAGATGACTCAGGTATGTCGGCATTATATATATGAATGTAAATCCCATCGTATAGAAATAAGACTATTATACTTCATTGTTATAATATAAACAGATACTGCGATTTTCTAAACGTTATACATGGAGAACTTCAAGGTTCTGTTTTGAGGCCTCAATTATTTATAACGCACCCATCGGACTTTTGTTCAGATGCACAAGCTCTACAACATATCACGATGTAGTCGAAGAGCAGCCAATCTGTAGGAAGCATTTTAAAAGTAGTCTATACAACTCGCGAACACCCACCTAAAAAACAGATGATATTATGTAAAATGACCTTTTAGATTTGATTTTTGAGTTCGCCCGTTAATTTGAGATTGCCAAATCGGTCAATTCGCAAATTTTTTGAAAAATTTTAAAATTATGTGTTAATTTTTGTTTTGCACATAACACATCATATCTTTTTTATTTTAATTCCGATGTAGACCAATATTTTACACATTATCCCCCCAATATTCTTGGACAGGCTAACGGCAAAGGATATAGTGTAACTAATAATATAGTGCCTAAAAAAATATAATTACCCTCTATTGTCGCGGTTTTTTAAAATTTGCATTGAAAAATACCCGATCGAGGTAACTTTATTATTGTTAAAGAGGGAATTATAGTATAAACGAGAAAAATGTTCCATATACTTTAAACAAACTTTTTTATAAAGAGATTTTTTTGAAATTCGGCTCATGTAACGAGATGACGCTGTTGAATGCGGCCGCGCAACTCGTCCGCATTAATTTAAAGCATAACTTCTGTTAACAACGCCCATCTGTAGTGTCGTTTAAGCGATCAAGTGAGTCTGCGGATTATTTAGTTTCTATTTGCAATTAAATGTTATAAAATTATGTAGATAATCTCGAAACATACACATTAAAAAATATGTTTTCATTAATTATAACAGCAAGTGGGTACTAAAGATTACATTTTCCTTCGCATAAACAACTTATGTTACATTGCACGTTTGCTGTGCTACACTTGCAGCTTGTAGTACAGTTATATAATTTACATTTACAAAATGGAGTTAACTTAATAAAATTGGGTTTTGGGCTTTTTGACTCCTTTAGGTACCATCCAAAATCGCAAAATCTAAAACATTTGGAATTGTATTCTCTGTACTAGGATTTACAATTTCTGATTTTCTTTTATAAGCAGTTCGGGTATACGATCTTCTACATTGTGCATGGTAAACTGGATTTAGTGATAAAAATAAATTTTTCTGTTCTAAATATTGTTTTAGAGCCACAGAAATCTCATCGGATTTTGCATTTGATCGGTACATTTCTAAAACCGTAAATATCGCTCGCAAATTTTCATACCATTGTGTTAGTGAACGAATTCTGAACAACTTTGAAAATGTCCGTCTGTCTGTCCGTCCATCAAGTTTCTTGTAAGCACGATAATTCAAGAAAGAAAATTCCGATTGTACTGAAATTTGGACAGTAAATTAGTGTTAGCTAGAGGAAGAACCCTATTTGAACAAAATCGATCGGTAAATAAAAATGTCATTATTTAAATTTGAATTTTTTTTTTTCAATTTTTATGTTTTTGTAGTTGAATAGAAATCTGGTGAAATGATATTTCATTTTAATATCTAAATATTTATATATTTTACAAATATACATTTCATAATGTAATATACAACCGTGAAAATATGATATATTATAATGTAAAAATTTACATTCTTTTACGTGTAAGGTGGTGGTCAGGGGCGGCTTAAGGGCCGGGCAACCCGGGCGGCCGCCCGGGGCGCCGACTCAGAGGGGCGCCAAACTGAGGGAAAAAATTGTTTAATTTTTGTTTGCATCCTTTTTATTAGTTTTCTTTGGAAGGAAATATCAAATAATATCGGTATCTAAGTCAGTTAAAATGGTAATAATGCAGAACAGTCGAATAACATTAAAATCGCCTAAATAATTCAAAAATGCAACACAAACATTCTTGTTTAGCTGTGAGATAACTCACTACTCAGCTCAAGCTTTCCGCCCTATTATTGACTGAGACGGAGTCGATCATTAAAGATATTGCATAAACAAAGGCCGGCAACATGTACTTTCATTCAGAAAAAGTTCGGAATACTCAGAAAATTGTTATACCAACATCAGCTCTGTTTGTATTTCATATCTTACCTAATTTACTGTTTATAAATAAATAAAATAAATAAATGGCAATTTATTTTGTATGAAATATTAAAACAATAAAGAGGAACCTTCCTCTAAGTAAACTTATATCGGTGAATCTCTCATTATAATAGCATTCAGATGGTGTAGACAAAAAAATTTATATTACAAATTAATTACACAGGTCTACAAAAAAAAAGCCTTGCCCTAAAAGGTTCTCATCTAACTTTTCTGTAGTATTTTGAGGCACTGATTTTGAACAAAAAAAATTCTTTCTGTCATCTTATACCACCCAATTTGTTTGGGACAAAGCCTTTTTTTGCTATTTTTCTTTTAGGAGATAAAATAGGTGTTATAGAGGGAACTGACATGATAGAAAAAAATGTTGTGTCCAAAATTGCCTTCAGCGTTTCAAAACACGTCTCTCAGGGAGGGGCGCCAAAAAGTGTTCCCGCCCGGGTGGAAAATTTGCCTTGAGCCGCCCCTGGGTGGTGTAGTTCTTTTGACTCGGAATCCAAGGGTCCCGGGTTCGAAACCCAAATGGGGTTTGGTATAGTTTTTTTTATCAAGTCTTTTACCAACTAAGATCGTACTATAAAATTAAAAATGTCTAAAAGTAATATTATTTACAAAAAACTGCGAAAAGTATCCTATTGAATGTATAACAATTATATAAAAATCTAGTGAACAGGCGAAGAGTACGTTTTTAGCTTGTTTCCTTTGATTTCCTAACCGAGTAATTATAATTTATTATGCCACACTATGTGTTTAAACGCACTAAATATAAGGACTGAGACAAAAAGCACTTTCAACTTAACATAAATGGACACTGGAAAATAATAATCACCCGGCACGTGCCTGTGTTTAGCTCTAGATGCGATTGCGGCGGATTCATAGTAGCGCGCATTCGTTCGGACGCTGAAACAATCAATAAATATTTCGATAAGGGAACAAAATTTCAAAAAAAACTTCTTATAAAAGATTTTATTTAGTTCATTCGGAACATTTTCTTCGGTTATAGTAGGCACCTAACTTTAAAAATGAAAAAGATACCTCGATCGGACATTTTACTCTGCAAATTTTAAAAATTTTGCGTCAAAGAAAAGTTGTTATTTTTTTTTTGCCAACTAATTATTTTTTAGGAAAGTTTTTTACTTTCAACATATCAAAGAATAGTTAGAGAATATTATGTAAAAAAATTAAAAAATTCTGAAGTAAAATAAAAAATATATGACGTGTTATATGAAAAACAAAAAATAACACAATTTTTATTTTTTTTAGAAAATTGGAAATTTGGTCATTTTGGCAATCTCAAATCAATGGGCAAATTCAAAAATCAAGTTTAGCAGGTTATTTCACATCAGATTACCTATTTTTTAGGTGGGTGTTCGCGAGTTGTATAGAGGGTGTCGAATTCAGAGGGTCTGGTCTTCCACTAATGTCAAAGAACTCCACCAAGAGACATTTTCCATAAGATTTGTGCGGGATCTTTTATGGCTCATTCCATCACTTTTTCGTATATAATTTCGTTTATATTTTTGAGAAATTGTGCATGTCGTGTGGATTTATATCCGGCCAAATCCGAAAAGCTTCAAAACATACAGGAAGTGATAAAATTAGGAGGATTTATTTCAGCAGCTTTTTAGTGTTTGTGATTTATTCGTTTAAAAAATTAGTGCCTTTTTTTCGACCGGATTACATAAAAACTATTTAAAACTCTCGACACATTTGTTAAATGTGGAGGGTAGCTCGAAAATTTGTATGAATTTGAAATAAATTGAATTCTTATAATTGTGCAATCCCACCTTGTGAAATATCTCATAATAGAAGACAGACCATGAAATATGACAGGCAGTTAAAAAACTTAAAATTTATACAGGGTTGCAAAATTATAAGTATACGCAATAGCGTATAAGCTATATTCAAACGTAAAAGATCTTTGAAACCGTCTTTAAAAAAATCGCTAAAAATTGTGAAATAAAATTTGACCGTCACACAGTGGCCCCAAAGTGATTTTTTTTTTCAAATCAGTCTGAAGGTTATAATATTTAAGCAATCGAAAAGTTTTTATTAAATCTTCATTTTTTAATTGCCTATCGATCTGTCTAGCCAGATTTTCGATTTTTGTCCCTGGTTTTTCAAAATCTTTCAAAGAAGTTTGAATTTTCGTACAAAATTTTGCAAAATCAGAAAAATTGAACATCTGGCTTGACAAATCGACGAGTTGATTAAAAAAGAAAGATTTCAAAAAAAACGTCACACTGTCACTTTGTCAATGTGGATGTGGAATTGTGGAAGTAACAATTCCACATCCAGTGCATTGGGTCAAATTAGGATTTTAATGTGAATTATCTGGTCAGGGCAGTTTTTCTGTTTTAACGTGTTCAGGGGGTCAGCTTAAGTTCACAGCCCAGTTTTGAAGTTTTTGCGAGGTCGGCGTATTGTTTATTTCAACAATTTATTTTTTTAAACCGTGTTTTCCATCGGTTTTCTTTGAATTTCTCGAAATTTATAAGTCCTATGGAAAACAATAAAAAGGAAAATGTTCGTTTTGAGCTGTACAATAAAAGTACATAAACTATAATTCATTCCAATTTTTATTATTATTTTAAAAAATTGAACATTGCAAAATTATGCGTTTTTAAACAAATCACTGTTCTTTCAAAAATAATGGATAATATTCAATAATTTGTTTATTTATAAGTGACCTAAACGTAAACATTAACGTATCTCAGCTCCAAATGCAAGTAGAGCATTAATGTTTTTTTTAAGTTGACTTTTTTAATCTACTGTCATTACTGTGTTTGGTTTCATAAAAAAAATCAGAGAGTTACTTGAATTTATTTGTAACTAAAATTTCGAAAACTAGAAACAACTGCAATAAAACGGGTTTAAATTTTGAAAAAAAAAATGTTTTTCTCCGTGTTAATGTTAATCTTAAAGTACTTATAGAATGCCACAATTCGAGCCATCGTACGCATTTTTTGGTCTTGATGGCAGGATTTCACAAGGGTGCAAAGTTTTAGCACCCATTGTATATTTGAGCCGTTTTAATAATCATTTTGATTTGAAATTTTAAGTGGTGATTTTACTTTATAATGGCTATATTTATTCAACATTTCATTGAATATTATCCATTATTTTTGAAAGTACAGCGACTTGTTTAGAAACACATAATTTTGCAAAATTCATTTGTTTTTAATAATAACAATTGGAATGAATTATAGTTTATGTACTTTTATTGTACAGCTCATAACGAATATTTTTCCTTCCTTTTGTCGTTTTCCATAGGTGATTTCGAGATATTCAAAGAAAACCGATAGAGAATACGGTCTGAAAAATTAAATTGTTTAAATAAATAATACGCGGACCTCGCAGAAACTGCAAAACTGAACTGTGAACTTAAGTTGATCCCCTGAACACGCTAAATAAAAAAACTGCCCTGACCAGACAATTCACATTGCGAATTTTTTAGTGCTAATTTGACTCCACTAGTTTAAAAAAAAATGTGTTTAAAATATGTTTTAACCGCCTTCCATGTCACCTCAATGACCCTCTTAAGTCTAGATTTGTCTGAGAAGGAGACGGGGCCCTACAGTTTATAGTGGAATCCGAACCACTTCTTGGGGAAAATTTCCGACGAAAATTTTTTTTACTATGTGGGGCTCGAACCCACTTCGCTAGGTACGCTCAGAGTGCAAGCTAGACGCGCCAACCCACTGAGCTACCACGTGGAAGTATATAGTAACGAAAACAAAAATTTTGAAAATTTTTATTGTTCAGATAGCCTTAGAATTTCATGAAACGTCGAGATTTTAAGTATGAGCGAAAAAAAAATTCTGTCTGTCAGACCGGTAGACAAACCAGACCGTCTACCGGTCGGTCGGTCTGTCGGTCTGTCTGTAACTTTTTTGGTGCGCACGATTACTCTGGAACCATTTAAGACATTAACTTTTTGGTACATATATGTATTTTAACGTGATCTAGAACTAGATTATATTTTCATCTTATTCCGTTGAAGGGTAAATTGGGGTAAAGCGGTGTAAATAGATAAATAAAGCAGGTATGAGTTCATTATTAAAGGGGGAGAAAAGAAATTGTGATTTAGTGTGTGTACGAGAACCAAAAACCTCAAAATATTTTTTTACTTCATCCTCCTCCACTACCAGGGTGGGGTGGGGGTGGTGATAGGTGGGATCGATCACCACCCCCACCCCACTACCGATGTGGAATATCTTTTTATGGGTTTCTGGGGTAGACGATTTGAAATATTATATTAGTTCCATACAATTATTTCCTCCTACAAAATTTTTTCGTTGTGAGAGACTGGGATGGAAAATTTGGATGTGGAAGCAGTGATTCCTTGGGCAGTGGTTTTTTAATGAAATTCCGATGAAATATGTGCGGCATCTTCGCCAAATATTTTCAACCGAAGAAATCTTGTTTCCAATTTTTGCGCCACTTGCACTGAGCATAGCTTGATGAAATTAATATGGAACTACCAAAGAGCCATCCTCACAGTTTGAGAAAGATTTCATAAATGTCTCTTAAGCCGATCCGGAGTAATGATTGTACATATATTTAAAAAAAAAAGAAGAAGAAAAAACATACATGTCGAATAGAGAAACTCCTTTTTTTGTGAATTTTTTGAATTCGGTTAAAAGGGGAACTAAGAATGTGCCCACTAACAGTCTTTAAAAAAAAATTGTAAGAGAATTTGTAGACATTCTCTCTAGTCATCTAATTGAAATTTCATAAATTCTATAAAATAAAGTTGTGCTCAAGAATTATAGAATTTTCGGGGCTAAAAGCAAATATATCTGCAAATTCGCTTCCTTGTTTGTATGAAATTTTTTTTCTGTATCTGAAATAACCTCTTTATAAATCGGAATTCATTATAACTGCAGCCTGACTAATGTAGGAAAAGTTTCTATTCTAATGTGAAAAATGCTGGGCGGAAGTCGAATTGATAAAACATTTTAATGTATTTTACATATCAACTAATTATGGATATAAGTATGTTTTTATGGATTACAAAAATTGTAAACCACTTGAGACAGCACATTAGTTACCCATCATTAAAAAATTAATAGGTGCAAATATTTCTGTCGCGTGTTTCATAATCAGAAAATATATTCCCAACGTTATATTATCTTAGAATTTATTCTTGCATAATCAATTAATTGCACCACAAGTATGATTAAAATGAAACAGTTTACTAGAAATTTAAGGGAATTTATTATACAGGGTGGACCATTAATAATAGGCCATAGTTCAAAGGTAGATTATTTGGACCAAAATATGAGGATATCAGGGCCGTGGAGAGAAAATACGGGCCCGGGGGGGAAGATTTTTTGAAAATTGATGAGCGGATGAGTGGGAGGGAGAATTCTGAAAAAAATATATTTTGGTCCGAAATTTTTTTAACCGGGCCCCCAAAACAAGCTCGGGCCCCTCAACACAAACCCGGGCCTGGGGAATCACCCCCGCACCACCTCCTTCTCATCGGGCCTGGAGGATATAACCAAACACGCTTTAGAAAATTGTTGCTGTGGAAAAAGATACAGGCTGTCAAAATTGTATTTTTTTTTTCTCTTTTTTTTGCAATATCTCAACTACCTCTTGACCGATCTTTTCCCAATTTGGTAAGGAAACATTTTTTAAGCTAAGAAACAATAATTTATGTATTACATCACGCTAGCTATCATGAGCTATATCTGATGATGAATATTTTTTCTTCTTTTTCTTACGAAACGTAGTGGCACTTTTGACTAGAAAATCCCATGCAGGAGTCATTTCTACGTAAAAAAGCTACACTTGATTGAACTTGATAATTCCAACCGTTTTCGAGAAAACTGCCGCATAGATACCAAAAATTCTTTGAAAGTAAACCCAATTTGAAAAGGAAAAAATGTATTTATTGAAAAGTATACTTTGGTGACGTCTTAGTTCTGTCAAAATTTCAAACTAATGAAATTGTACGGAAATGACTCCTGCATGAAATTTTCTAGTCAAAAGTGCCACTTCGAAAAAAAAAAGAGAAAAAATACTCATCATTAGGTATAGCTCATGAGGCTCCCTCCACGGGCTAGCGTGATGTAATACATAAATTATTGTTTCTTAGCCTAAAAAAATGTTTCCTTACCAAATTTGGAGAAGATCTGTCAAGAGATAGTTGAGATATTGCAAAAAAAAGAAGAAAAAATTACAGTTTTGACACCCTGTGTCTTTTTCCGCGACAACAATTTACTAAAGCATATTTGGTTATATCCTCATATATTGATCCAAAGAATCTACCCTTGAATTCCTAGCAAACACTCATAATTGGCACATAAATGGTCATACGTACCGTCGCCAGCATTATCATAATTGGAACCTTTATGGGGAGCCACAAGCGGACCATTGGCAAAATGTCCCACCGACCAGCAGCTGGCCATCCTTCAATTTGCCAACAGTGTACAATAATATTTACACATCCATAAAGTACGATATATGGAGATTCTACTTTTTTTATATAGATACATTATTCATGGAGCTTTTTACGAAAAAATACAGCTTTGACATGAAGTAATTATTAATGCATAAATATTGTAATATGAATTTGTTTGTTATCATCCGTATATTTTATTTACATATTTAATATTGTTTACCATAGCTCCAATTTATTCTCACAAGGGTTGCCTGCAAATTATAATGTTTATTAAGTTATTAAATTAATTTTTACTTACCTGTACCAATTGCGGTCGGTGGGGTTCGAACCTGCATGTCTCCGATGACCGTATTACAGTACTGACTCTTCTACCAACTGAGCTATCGTAATAACCGTTATTACGAATGCTAAAAGCAGTATTTATGGTGATGTGTATGAAGTCTTTATTATATTATGTGAATATGTAGCTATTTATTTCAAAATTTAGAAAGTATTTGAATGTTTAATAAATGTTTACTAGTCTCAAATAATATCATTAATAATAATTTACAAAAAACGTTACAATTAAGTTATTAATGACAAATTACAAATTACTTACTATAAAAAATAAACTACAAATTTTACAGAAATAACGGCCAGATTAAGTCAGATTACACAAATTTTAATAACCCACAGGCCAAGCATAGAACGAAAATGCGCACAATGCGCATGCGAGTAATCATAAAAATATTAGCCTGCATATTACCATAAAAATACCATCAACGTATAAACCGAAGCAGCATTTTTTATGGTTGCACAATAATTGACCATTTCTGGTTATTATGTGGCAATTCATAACAACATGAAGCTATGGTACGCCTGCATATAATTTATTATGGACCACAAAAGGTTAGCCTATGCCATAAGAAAGCCATTGATCGCTACAATGGCCCATTTAAGGGCCGCAATTTTTGAGTTTGCTGGGTTATGGCCTGTTATTAATGGTCCACCCTGTATGGAATCAAAAAAAGTTTTTGATGTGGCCAACCATACGAAACTTATGCAAGATTGTCATCAAAATTACTCCATCTAGATCAAATTGGTGAATTAATAATAATATTATTTATCCTCTGTACCACAATCGTCAGTATCTGCTGTGGAAAAAGATGCAGGGTGTCAAAATTTTAATAGAAGTAGGTGGAGGCCATATCGAAAATTTACTCTAAGTTGCAGCAAATAGTTCATAAGGAAGTCAGTGAGTTTGCGTAGTTGTCACTCTTTAGTTTTTACTTACGTTGTGTAATTCTTTCAATAAATACAATTTGTCCTTTTCAATTTGAGTTTGCTTTCAAAGAATTCTTGAATTTTTTTGCGGCAGTTTTCTCGGAAACAGTTGGAATGATCAAGTTCTATCAAGTGTACCTTTTTTACGTAGAAATGACTCCTGCATGATATTTTCTAGTTAAAAGTGCCATAACGTTTCGTAAAAAAAAGAGAGAAATATTCATCATCAGGTATAGCTCAAAGGGCTAGCGTGATGTGATACATAAATTATTGTTTCTTAGCTTAAAAAATGCATCCTTACCAAATTGGAAAAAGATCGGTCAAGAGGTAGTTGAGATATTGCAAAAAGAAAAGAAAAACATATTACAATTTTGACTCCGTATATCTTTTCCCGCAGCAACAATTTACTAAAGCATGTTTGGTTATATCCTCATATTCTGATCCAAAGAATCTACCCTCGAACTATGGCCTATTATTAATGGTCCACCCTGTATATAAATCTTTGTTTAATTTACATGATGTGGTCATAAGTCGTTTACGTAAACAATTAATTTTAAGAATTATGAGAGAATAATTATTAAATCACTACGCCCTTTACCAGGACCGTGCCCAGCTTTAGCGGGCCCCGGGAAAAGTAAATCTTCCGCGCCCTCTTATTTTAGAAAGGATTAAAAAATAAACATCCGAAAAATAAATAAAAACCCTGACAGGGGCCCGTCGGGATTTTTAATTTTTTTGTAGGCCCGGGCGGGGGCCCTTATAGGGCCGGGCCCCGGACAAATGACCCGATAAAACCGGTCTGAGTATGGCCCTGCCCTTCGCGGAAACGAAAAATATAGTGTGTGCCGGGAACTTCCCAAATATTAATAGGTACTTTTTTTGCAAAAAAGCGTGTCAATTTTTCTTTTTTAAAGTGCTCGGAGGTTTCTCCTGGGTATTTTGTCAAGTGGTCGAGGTTATTACGCGATCGTGGATGTAAATCTGACAGTTTGTGTCAGTTTGATATTAAAAATACTTTTGTAAAATTGCATAAATACACCCTTGGTACATAGTAATTATAAATAAAACTAGAGGAAGCATTATACTCTTCGCCGATTTACTGAGCTTTTTATATAATTGTTACACATTCTATAGGATACTCTTCGCATTTTTCTTGTAAATAATGTTAGTTTTTGGACATTCTAAATTTTGTGATACCAACTTTGTTGTGAAAAAAAAAATCACGATGTGAGGGATCGAACCCGGGACCCTTGAATTGCGAGACTGAATGAATGAATGAATAAACAATTTATTAACAGTTTTATACATTATGTGCCTCACCGGAGCCTAGCCCGGAGGCAGCCAGACAACCACGGCGAACATCGCCGAGGTGGGTGTGAGGCTGGGCGGAGTAGGTCCGGTTCGGCTTGGAAGTAAATTCGAGGGGGGGGGGGTAGAATCTCCTGTCTGCCACGTGCAGACTTAAAAGCTAGATTACAATTTTTATGTGTCCACATGGACCTAAAAGTAGCTTAAAAATAAATACAACACTGAGAACACTAAAATCGTAGGCGAGCGCACTTCGTAATTTTGATTGTTGATACGGGGAACACAACTAAACGAAAAAACCCGTTCGAACAAATGACGACCTTGTGGTCTGATCGCCGACAAGGAAGGTAGGGTGGAAATAAAATTGTGGTTTAAAAATTAGGATTTAGGTAATTTTTCGGCGTAGAGGGGATTTCGAGAGACAAAAAGGGAACAAAAACAACAAAAAGATAAAAGAACAAAATTGTACAAATATAAATGGGGAGAAAGAGGGATTGGAAATATGTAAAGTTGAGGAAAGATAAAAGTAAGGTGGTAGGGGTAAGTTATCGTAGAAGGAAGTGTGGCTAGGGGAGCTGCCGGAAGATAGGCAACGCCTGGTATGGTAGGGGGTGTCTTATATCGAAAAGTATGGCATTATGCTGTCTGATTCGGGTAATGTTGCGGGTAAGCGGGCTACCGTCCAGTTTAAACTAGTAGAATTTTTGTGAGGTTTCTTGGACGTAGTCCGCTAGTGGGGTTATGTCGTGGCAACGTGCATAAAGATCTCTGAGGGAGGTGTACCTACCGGAGTCTGAAATGAGGCGCATAAATTTGTGTTCTAATACTCTCAACTTCCGCATTGTCGTGGCCGGGATGCTGCACCACACCGGCGCCGCGTATGTGATGGCCGGCCTGATTACCATTGTGTACAACAACTTTTTATTAGTCCTGTTGAGTCCGCTACCTCTTGCCAGGAGCGGATACAGACTCCTGGACATGAAGTAGACCTTGCGTACCGTCTCGTTAACGTGTGTATTAAACGTCAGTCGTTTGTCTAAGTTCACCCCCAAATATTTCACGCACCGTTTGATTGGAATTTCTCTACCCCCGATCGAAAGTGGTGTTAAAATCCGATTTTCGGTGAAGCGGTGCGTGAATAGAATCGATTCCGACTTCTCGGCGTTGATCCGAATCTTCCACTTATCGTAATAAGCCGTGGCACGGACCAAGTGTGCCTTCAGCAGCATATTAGCCGCTTGCGCGTTGTGTGAGTGCACGTACATAACCGTGTCATCGGCGTACTTGGCAAGGTTCGAATTCGGAAACTCCGGGAAGTCGGAGATGTATAAGTTGTACAACTTTGGCGACAGGCACGACCCCTGGGGGACGCCCGCGCGAATGTCCCACCGAGTTGATAGTTTATTATTCACTCTGACCTGCAGCGATCTATCTGACAGGAAAGAGTGAATAAGTTTGGTAATGTGCGTCGGAAAGTCCAGCGAATTTAGTTTGTAGAGTAATCCCGGGATCCATACGGTGTCGAAGGCTTTCTCAATATCGAGGAGCACCATGACGGTACTCTTCCCGAGGTTGCATTGTACCTTGACGTCATTCACGATCCTGACGACCTGCTGCACAGTGCCCCTGCCCCTCCTGAAGCCGAACTGGCACTCGTCGTCGATGTGAAGTTCATCCTGCGCAGCGTCTAATCTGATTAGGATGACCTTCTCCACCAACTTGGAGATCGCCGACAGCAACGAGATCGGTCGATAACTGCCGACGAGCTTCGCGTTCTTGTTCGCCTTCAGGATTGGCACGACCACGGCGCATTTCCACTGGCTGGGCCAGTGCTGAAATGGCAGGATCGCGTTGACAATGTACGTCAATTGCACAATGCCTTTTCTCGGGAGATATTTGAGTAGCCTATACTCGACGCCGTCTGAACCGGGAGCCTTGTTGTTCGGTAAAGTCCGGACAATGCCCGCAACCTCCGAGGGCTTGGCCATGACTTTTAGAAATTCTGGTCTGGTCAATTGGATGTCATGGCCAATCAGTGCGTTTACGTCGTTTTCAATGCGGTCGTGTTCCAAGTTGTTTGGTATCTGTATGTTATGTATATTTTGAAAATGGTCAGCTAAGTCGTTTGCTTTTCGTGAGTCCGTCATCGACGTCTGTCCGTTTGGTGTTGTTAAGGCGGGTATGGCCTCCCGCGTATTTTTCATAGCCCTCGACAACTTCCACAGCGAGTTGTCTCGAGGATTCAACGCTTCCAGTCTATCCCGCCATTTCCGGTTTTTATATAATTGTTACACATTCTATAGGATACTCTTCGCATTTTTCTTGTAAATAATGTTAGTTTTTGGACATTCTAAATTTTGTGATACCAACTTTGTTGTGAAAAAAAAAATATATGAAAAAAAAAAATCACGATGTGAGGGATCGAACCCGGGACCCTTGAATTGCGAGACTAAACTCTTGCCGCTACACCACCATTTCTTATTACTAAAATTGTTAATGAGTGCAATATATACCATTAGAGAATTTATTGTGATTATTAGGAAACACACATTAGTAAAATGTATTAAAAAAAAAATAGTGATAGGAAATAACATTTCGCAAGGTTTCTATTTATTACAAACCATAAAAAAATGTAAAAAATATTTTTTAATTTTTAAATTACTAATAACTTTTTTATTTACCAATATATTTTGTTGAAAAACAGCTAAATAGCTAACACTAAGTTACTCTCCAAATTTCAATACAATCGGATTTTTCTTTCTTGAGTTATCGTGCTTACAAGAAACGTGACGGACGGACAGACGGACGGACATATGGACAGACGGACAGACGGACGGACATATGGACAGACGGACAGACGGACATTTTGAAAGTTGTTCAGAATTCATTCACTAACATAACGATATAAAAAAATTTTCTCTACGAGCGATATTTACTGATTTAGAAATGTGCCGATCAAATACAATATACTCTTCGTTTTCGCGAAGAGTATAATAATAATTTTTGAATTTGTAGTATGTTTTATTTTGTTTTTAGTCCAACTGAGAGTAAATTAAATCAATTATGTGCATTTAAAAGCTAGACGTAATTTATTCGCTGGAAAATTTTAAAAAAGCTAGCTTGCGTCTATTCAGTGGAAAACTGTTGTCATTGATTGAAATTTAAAAATTCGCGAAATGTCATTGGTCTATAATTTTTGAGGGAAGTAATCTTGACATGTACCCCTCGAGCTCTAAATTTTATCACACAAACTGCGGGTAGCTACATTTTTTGCAAAATTTTGCTTTTAAGCAAATGTTCCAAAGAAAGCTACCCGCAGCTGTCATTCTTTGAAAGTAGAGAATAAATTGATTTAAATAGGTGGCCACACCTTGTTCAGATCATGAAGAAGCTGACACCGGAATTCCTCTTCTTGTATATCATATTCAAGCCAGCAATGAACATACCAGTGTTGTTGTTGGCCAGATATTGATGTAGCTGTTTTATGTTTGGCCGCCGAACATATTTACCTACAAATATCCTTTTCAACTGGAACTGGAAATAAACAACGGTTGATTAATACCATTGATATTAAAAATAAACTTGGCAAGGTATGATGTCAAGTATTGATAGGATTTCATCGTTTCATAGGGTCAAATAACACCAGTGCATTTCATGGTAAAGGAACATTTTCTCTATTTAAAACAATGCAAATGTTCAAAATCAGGGACGGTAAATTTCCCACCCGGGCGGTAGCACTTTTTGGCGTCCCTCCCTGAGATAATCACGGAAATTTCACAGACGTACTACGTACTAAAGTCCAAGTCCCCGATCATTACTTTTAACACAACAATGTCTCTCGATATTTATGTGGCTGATAGTACATTCAAAAATAAAGGTACCCTCAATGAATAATAGGGAACAATAAATGTCAGTTCTTCTGCAATATAGCTTCCAATCTCCTAAGATATAAAATTCATATTTTAAATTGCCCGTCTGGACATCAGTTTATAGTATCAGTTAAACCCCCTCTTCTTCTTGAGGAGTTTTAGTAAACTTTTTTATTTTTTACATATTTTAAAAGTTCTTAAAAAAAATAATTTTCAGATCATTAGAAATAAAATAAGATATTTTTATTGCATTTCGATAAACCATTCGCAAGTAATTTATGTTTACACATCAATGTGCATTTACAACATTTTATCAATAATAACACAGGTTTACAAAAAAAGTCTTATCCTAAGATTCTCATCTAACCTTTCTGAAGTATTTTGACGCGCCGAAACAAATTTTGGACAAAAAAAAATTCTATCGTGTCAGTTTCCCTGTACCACCTCTTTTTATCCCCTAAAAGAAAGGCCAAAAAAAGATCTTGTTTGTTTTCGGGTTTTGATCCAACTTTTCTGAAGTATTTTGACGCACTGAAGCTAATTTTGAAGAAAAAAAAATGTTTTTTTTTCGTATCAGTTTTTCTCTACCACCCCTTTTATCCCCTAAAAAGAAGGTCGAAAAAGGTTTTGTCGCAAGGTTCTGATCTAACTTCTCTGAAGTGTTTTGAGACGCTGAAGGTAATTTTGAACACAAAATTCTTTTCTATTATGTCAGCTTCCCTCTACCACTTCTTTTGTCCCCTAAAAGAAAATAGCAAAAAAAAGGCCTTGTCCTAAAAGTCCTAACCTAACTTTTCTAGAAGTATTTTGACGTGCTGAAACCAATTTTGCACAAAAATAAATTAGGGAATAAACGGGGGTGTTGGTATAGAGAAATTGGCCAGACAGAAAAAAAATGGTGTCCAAAATTGGCTTCAGCGTGTCAAAATACTTAGACAAGTTGGATGAAAACCTTAGGACGAGACCTTTCTTTTGCCCTTTTTGGGGGATGAAAGGGATGATACAGGAAAACTGACACGATAGAAATTTTTTTTTGTCCAAAATTGCCCTAAGCGCCTCAAAATACTTCAGAAGAGGTAGATGAGAACCTTTGAACAAGACTTTTTTTTTTCTAGACGTGAAATTAATTTGTAATATAAAATTTTTTGTCTACACCATCTGAACGCTATTATAACGAGAGGACCACCGACACAAGTTTACTTAGAGGAATGTTCCTCTTTATTGTTTTAATATTTCATACAAAACAAATTGCCATTTATTTATTTTATTTATTTATAAACAGTAAATTATGCAAGATATGAAATGCAAACAGCTAATGCTGGTATAACAATTTTCTGAATATTCTGATTTTTTTCTGAATGAAACTGCATGTTTCCGGTCTTTTAAATTTTTAATCCATGACTCCATGTCAGTCAATAATAGAGCGAGAAGCTTGAGGTATGAGTAATGAGTTATCTCATAGCTAAACAAAAATGTTTGTGTTACATTTTTGAATTATTTAGGCGGTTTTAATATTATTAGACTGTTCTGCATTATTACCATTTTAACTGACATACATACTGATATTATTTGATATTATCTTCCAAAGAAAACTAATAAAAAGGGTACAAAGAAAGAATAAACAATTTTTGCCCAGAGTCTGGCGCCCCTCTGAGCCGGCGCCCCGGGCAGTCGCACAGTGGTCCCAAATTGAGTTTTTTGCTTAAAAAACTGTTAGAGAGCTTACTGAAATTCCAACAAATCCTCGGAGCCCGAATTTTGACAAAAAAATCCTTTTTTATTATACTAAGTTAAAAGCCAAAAACAAAAAATGGCTACAGAGCGCAAATCTTGTTGGAAATGAACAGTTTTTTTTTTTTAATTAAAACTTACCGAAATTCCAACAAATCCTAGGAGCCCGAATTTTGAAAAAAGTTTTCCTTTTTATTATATTAAGTTAAAGGCCAAAAAGAAAATGTTTTGGATTTTAATTTAATATAATAAAAAAGGAAATTTTCATTTCAAAATTCGGGCTCCGAGGATTTGTTGCAATTTAGGTAAGCTTTAATTAAAAAAAAACAATTGTTCATTTCCGACAAGATTTGCGCTCTTTAGCCATTTTTTATTTTTGGCCTTTAACTTAATATAATAAAAAAGGAATTTTTTTTTTTCAAAATTCGGGCTCCGAGGATTTGTTGAAATTTCAGTAAGCTTTAATTTAAAAAAAAGCTCGTTCGTTTCCGACAAAATTTGCACTCTCTAACCATTTTTGAACCAAAAAACTCAATTTGGGACCACTGTGAGTCGCCCGGGGTGCCCGGCCCTTAGGCCTCCCCTGTTCAAAATATATAGACGCTCTCATCACAGACTTTATTCTAATAAGCAAACCACTGACTGTATTTGAGCAGTTTGTTTGTGAAATTTGCGGAGCAAAAAAACTGCCATTAAGTTCACGATGCTCGCTATCAGTTGTTTAAATTACAATGTAATATAGGGTGACCAGATTTTTGTTAAGTGAATGCTGGACATTTCTGCTGGGAAAAAAATTTATGAGCGGGGGGGCAGAAATCCGAAAAATTATTTTTTGATCCCAACATATTTTGATTGATGGCCGAGGAAAAAATTTTTTGATGAGCGAAAAAAATTATTTTCAAGCAAAACGTAATGCTGTAACTTCACTATAACCTGAATGCTGGACACTTGTAAGACTTTCCAGCGAAATTCCGGACATATGGTCTGAATGCTGGACTTTTGCTGGACACTTGTAAATGCTGGACAGTACTCCAAAATGCTCTGACGTATGGTCACCCTAATGTGATAAAGACCGGAAATGGCCGCCAACTAGAGATGCGCTGATGAAGCATACTCTGAGAACTAATTATTACTATTCTGCAATATTTCATAGATATAACAAACCACCTATTGAAGCTCCCACACTAGATGGTATATATCAAAATCAATAATGAGCTTCATATACATTGGACAGGGACGGATTTGGGTTTTGTGCCGCCCAGGGCATGGTTAAATTTTCCACCCCTTAAGAGTCAATAGCAAATGTAAACAATAATCACATGGCTTGTATTCAGGGCCGGCCTTTGAGGGAAGCGCGACCGTGCCCTGCATGAGGGCGCCGCCGTACCCCAGGGGGCGCCACAAGCTTAATATACTTTTTTTTTTCGAGTAAAATTTACGAGGACGCAAAAATTTCGTTTTGGATTTTACCTCCCAAATAACCTCAAAGTTTGACATTATAACATTATTTAACAACAACAACAACAACAACCAAGTAGAGATGAGTTGCTATTTAACAACCTGTTATTTTATAACTGTTATTTGTAGATAGCATTAACAGACTTATTTCCGTTCGAAAATAACAGGTGAGAAAATAACAGATAAGCAGCTGCGGCAGCAGCATGATGTATAAAATAACATCTCTGAAATAACATTTGCAAACTGCGCGCTGCGGTATGCGCATGCCAGTACTTCTCAGCGATTTGTTATTTTTAAACTGTTATTTCAAAATAGCAGTAGCAGTTTAAACTGTTATTAAAAAATAACTGCTTTTACCCATCACTACAACCAAGTAGTAATCGCCAGGGCTACCAAGCCAACAGTTACAGTTACACCAACCAGCTAGGGCTAACGCCGCCAACTCTCCCGTTGATATATTATACTGTTCTGCTTTATTTGCAAACGAAATTATTGTCGCCAGGTCATAATATAATAAAAAAAAAAAAACAAAATCGAACCATAAAAAGTACCGATAGTTTAACGATAATGAAATTTACTATAGATAGTCGATATCGTAGTTTCGATAGTCCAATACTACCGATACTATCGATAGTTTTCTACCACTGACGGGCGGGTATAACATGGCGGATATGGGATATGCGCCCTCAAATTCGGTCCTATATCATTTCGCTTCTGTTGCTAAATCCGCCCCTGACATTGGAGTTCAAAATCTGCAGCACCAGACCAACTTTTCTATACAAAGATTGCGTCTGTAAGATGGGGATCAATACAAAACGGTGGCTGTGTTACAAAGCAGATAGTACAGAATTTAGTACATGTATAAATTGCGATAATATTAACAAGGAAGATGGAGCAGAAGGTGAAGAAGCAGGACAAGAAAGAGAAAAAATCAATAATGACTAATTCTTCATTGGATATTTTAATGAATAAGGTTTATTTTTTTGTTACCTTCCACCTATTGGATAATGCATATTTTAATTATTAGATCTTTTATTGCATTATGTTCATGACACCTAAAAGGACAAAGGAAAAATAATTTTTGGGGCTTGAAGGTGGCTAGTTCCAAGACGGCGCGCGCGGCGGATTAAGTTGACATTTATTATTTTTTCTTCCACTGAAACGGGATAGATGAAATAAAATGTTCCCTTAATTCCAATATGGAGGATCAAGTCAACATTTTTGAGGATGAATATGGGATGTGTCTATTTGAAAACTGCAAGGAAAATTTCCTGGAACATGCTTTTCTTTAATTGGAATATAGGACAAATTTAAATATAAACACGCATTTATATATCTTGTAAATACTTAGAAAAGAAATTTAAGTAGATTAGATATGGGGATGTAATATAGTATGAAATGATACTTTATCTAGCTTATCAAAAAAGTGCAAATAAATCATATAGTAATATGCGACATGTGTCATTTTAGTGTAGTAGGTTTAAAAATTATGTAGTTCTATGCACGTAATATCCTAAAAATATTTTAACGTCAAGACGAATTTTAAAAATATATGTATAAAAAAGGGTAAGTCTTTTCTATTGCTATAATAATTACAATGTTGTTGGTATTATTAATCTCCCAGTTTAATTAACTATAGTTAATCGTTTATTTGAGCAATATACTCAGTGTTTTAGTATTTCTAAATATCGTACTGCTAGAATTTAACATTTGGTCGGCATAAAATAACGTCAGAAGTACTTGTAAACATTTTCCTATTTACTTGAAGAAGGTTTTTTGCTCATAATTTGTAAATCACTATATGGATTGTAACAACATTTAGACAATATACACAGTAATCTTTAACACAGATGTATTTAAATAAAAAATATTTTACTAATGAGACATTAAGACTGATACATTAGTCATCTTTTTATACAAAGACTAGCTGACCCAGCAAACGTTGTTTTGCCATATAAATTATAAATTTTTATCCAAAAAATAAAAAGAAAATTTCTGGGGTATAAAAAATAGCCTACGACCTATTCTCAGACCTACCAAATATACACCAAAAATTTCATAAAAATCGGTCAAACCGTTTCGGAGGAGTTCGATAACAAACTCTGTGACACGAGATTTCTTATATATTAGATTACACAGCCACACAAAAAAAAAGTGGTCTGGCCTACGGACCAGACCAATGTATCCTTATGTATTTGGACCCGCTGAAACCGAATCCGAAGTCAGAATTGTCAGATTGGTTCGTTTTTCACCAAATACCAAAAAAAACACCCCCTAAAAAAGTGGTGTGGCCTGCGGACCATACCAGTGTAACCTTATGTATTTGGACCCTCTGAAACCGAATCCTAAGTCGTTTTTCACCCCTAAACCCAAAAAAAACAGCCAAAATAAAAAAAGTTGACCTACATATTAACACATTATGTTAACAAATATATAGTGATAACACGATAAAAATTTGGGAGTAATCCATTGTGCCGTTTTTGAGTTAGAGCGAGTTAAGCGGAGAAATAATTGTTATATATGTCCTATACACACATAAAACTAGAGAAATGCGCCGAGAAAACTCGTGACGGTGTTAAATAATTATTTATAATAAGTTTAATATTTGATGGAGGGTAGACTGATAAAATATTAAAGTGGAAAAAAGATTTATATATCCGAATATTAAGCTCCGAAGTCCCTATCCCTTTTCCTTAACCCTTTATACCCCCAGACGCATTATGCCCCCTCCCTCCCTTCCTATTGCTTGGATTGCGATATTTTTTTTTAAATTAAAGATAAAAAGAAATCTCGCTTACCTGTAAAAAATTTCTCTTCTGAGTCCTTTCCTTCGTACTCAAAAACGCATTTAAAAAAAAATGCAAAAGGTTTTTCCCCTCCCACAAGTTTGTTTGTTCGAAAAAAATTTAAAAAAATATTCAGTCAAATATTAGACGTAATAACGAACAAATTCCATTTTGATTTTTGAAAATCGCACGACAGGAAAAAAGTTCGAGGGGGTTGAATAATTTTCCTTTCCCTACCTCCCTCCCCTCCACTAATTGGCCCATCACCCCAATCCTCCGGCTCCGTCAATTCGTATCTATTTCACCTACTTCAAAAAAATCTCATCCCTCTTCTTTTTTTCGTAAAAAAATTAAGGAATTACTTTTTTGTGTATTAGTGTTAGGGAAAAAAAGCAGTATTTTCAAAAAAAATTTTCACGGAAAGTTATCGTCCGCAATTTTTAAATTTACTTTTTTTTCGTCAGATCAATAATAACAAAGTTATCGTGGAAAAACGTGTTTTTGCGAATTTTAAATACGAATTCCTCCGCCACCCCGTGTGATTAAGCTGAACTAAGTTGATAACATGATAAAAGAGAACGCGTGTAACCAAATTGTCAAAAAATTGTTTTTAAAAAAGTTGGTTTCAAAACTCCTCTTTTTCTCGCCAGATCCGCTCCATTAATAAGGATACACTGTGCTGGTCCGCAGACCAGTTTACATTAGTACACCTGCTTAGATGTTTTTGAACTTGAAAATCATATTTCCTTTGAACAAACTACACCCCAAGCTACTCCTACCCCAACCTCCAACCCCCTACCCCCCAACGACAAGCACCTGCTTCCACCACTAACATAAACCTTTATTAAGTTCCTGCCAGATATAAAATAGTTTTAAAAGAATTTCTTATTTACATTATTAATAAAATGTCAACTCATCTTATACCCCCCAACACCCACTTTCAAAACAACAAAAATACGAACGAAGATAGTCAAGCTCTAAGTTCTGAAAAAAATCAGACAAAGTACATATACTAAATCTAAATCAACAACAACTACTATCTAAATCAACAGACAAAAAAACAAAACAAAATCTAACCTAAACCTCTCTACACAACAGAATGGTTCGGGAGAGAGGGTGTTGGGGGGAGGGGTATAAGAGGATCTTGGTGCTAAGGCTTTTGCGGAGCTGGTGATTTGGCTGCTGGTTTCTGGGTCTTCTTCCGCGTGAACTTGGTTGAGTGCTTTACGTTTCGACCATCCTGTCGTGGTCTTCTTCTTCACTGAACCAAATCTACATGGAAGAAGACCCGGAAACCAGCAGTCAGGGTATAAAGGAATTGGCATTTTATTAATAAGTAAATAAAATGTCCTTTTAAAACTATTTTGTATCTGGTAGCAGCATAAAGGTTTATGTTGTGGGAGGAGAGGATGCTTGTCATTGGGGGTTGGGGGATGTTGGAGAATTGTATAGTAGTAGGGGGAGCTTGGAGTGCAGTTTATTCAAAGGAAATATGATTTTCAAGTTTAAAAGCATCTAAGCATATGTGCTAATGTAAACTGGTTCTCTAATAATTTAATGGGGTTACATGGAGGGGGATGGGTTGGGGGAAGTTCTGTTTGGGAGGAATAGAGTAGATATGAATTATATATGATGAAAAAAAATGTTTTCGACATTTTTTGACCAAAAATAAAAAGGGCCGAAAAACATTTTTTTCGAGTTAATTTTAAAAAATGCAGTTTTCAACCCTCTGTTGAAAGGGCAATAATTTTCTTCAAAACTAGCCCCCCTAAAAAACAGCCTCCTGCATTCTTTGGAGTTTGGGACCATCGGCTTCTTAATACTAAGGATGAAACCTACAATCTCCCAAATTTTCATTGACTCCCTAATTTTGTCTTTCTAAAAGGAATATTTTTGATATTTTTTTATATTTATGATTTGGTATGTATACAAGAACTAAAGGCCTCAAAATTCTTTTTGGCATTAGCCACCCCCCTCTACCACCCCCGCCCCATTATTGAAGAAGGTAAGAAAATATAATTATGATTTAGTGTGTACAAAAACCAACGAACTCTGATATTTTTTGGCAACAGCCTCCCCTCTACCACCTCTCATTACTGCGTGCGGGTGGTAGAGAGTTATGGGTTTTTGGTGTGACGATTTCAAATGTTATATTATTAAAGTTCTATGAACAATTATTTCCACATAGTAGAGTGCAAATACAGTATCAACAATTTTTTTGTTGCGAGCGACTTAGGAAATCTGGATGTGGAAGTAGTGGTTCCTTAAACAGCGGTTTTTACACTGCTCTCATTGTGAAGAAAACAGCGCTGGTTGCCAGCCAGAGCGCGAAGTTTGAGTTAGCGTACAAAAATTCTACACATTCAATCTATTTAGTTGATAATCCGCTAACAGACAACACAGCACAAATAAGGTACATAGAAAGAAACATACCCTAGCATACCAGGCGTTGCCAATTCTCCTGCAACTAATTTAGGCCACTCATCTCCTCTTAACTCTACCCTCTCTGTGATAAGGTTTCTTTCATTCTTTTTTCTTTGCCGCTTTTTATTATTGTTGCGTTTCAAAATATATTTTTTCACAATCACTTCTTTCTGTAAAATCATATCATTTTTTGAATTATAATCTGTCACAAAAACCCAAAGATTTCAGTACTACAATTCTTTTATTATCTATTAAGTTTGTTTCCCTTTTGATTCGTTTTAACATAATTTTACTTCCACATCGTGGAAGTATAGAATCGTAAAAAATTATTAATATTTTTTTTGTTCCAATAGGCTCTCAGCCTATGTCATGAAACGTCGCAATTTTAAGTTTGGGCAAAAAATATTATGTCTAACTCTCTGTTGGTCGGTAGGGCGATCTGTCTATCTGTAACTTTTTTTGCGCGCGCGGTTACTGTGGAACGGTTTATGATATTAACTTGAAATTTGACCAAAGTCTAATTTTTTTTTGACATCAGCTATCCCCACTACCATCCCCATCCTTTTATATTAAAGGAAGCAAAAAAAATAAAATTGTGATATAGTGTGCACAAGAACCATCAATTTTTTTGTTTTAGCCTCCACGGTGTGCTACTACCAAATTTAAATCGAAGTTGTTGCCACTTGGATTTTTTTTAACACATTCTTGGATATATATAGAACCAATTTCCACGATATTTAAAATCATTCATCTCAGAATTTTTTTTACAAGTATCTTTTTTATTTTTGATTTTTTGATTTTGCCAATATAATCATTTTCATATAGGTAATCCAAAGTTTGAGCGTCTTTCCTCTCTTTTCAATTTCCTCCATTTTATTGAATAATTCTTTAAGCTAAATTTTCAAGATGTTTGGGTCTTTTTTCTTATTTTTAGGAAGCAATAAAAAATTTGGCTAAATTCAACATGCTGGTAAATTTGCAAATGTGAAAATTTTTATTCCTAACTTTTTCTGCATAGAAGTACTACCTTGAACTAAAAGATAATGCATTTATAACTTATATTAAAGTCAGTTATTTTTTATGGGCCTGTGAATAGTTAGAGACGCAAAAAACTAAGAGATAACTATATTATCTTGTTATTTTATATACTAATAAATATCATAGCCATCAAAAATGGCAACACAAGAGAGTATCTTATATCCCCTTTAAAACCTATTTTGATTTTTCTTCCTAGCTTGTATGGTTTTCGAGCAATTCAATTTTTTCTATAGGCCGCGCGCAAAAAATTTCAAATAAACGAAAATTCGCGCGCATTAAAAATATAAATTTTGGATTTTTTTTCAATATCGATTTTCTCGAAAACCATGACATAAACAACAAAATTATAATATAATTTTTTTTTAGGGAATTAGTTAAGCTTTCTTTTTTACGATGAGCAATTTTTTTATATCTTCAACGGTTAACGAGTTATCAGTAAAATAAGGCTCTTTTCACCGAAGGGGTGGTTTTTGGGGGGGGTTGCGCGGCACCCCCAGAACGGATTTTTGTGGTTTTGTGATGTATAATCTCTCCACTAACAGTTACTGAAGGAAAATCTCAGATAACATTTTTTGTGATAGAAATTTTTATAATTATTGGACTAAATGTATTCTTACCAAATACATAAAGGATACATTGGTACGGTCCGCCGGACAGACCATTTTTTTGGGGGGTGTTTTTTTTTTGGGGTTAGGGGTAAAAAACGAGCCAATCTAACAATTCTGATTTCGGATTCGATTTTAGCAGATCCAAGTACATAAGGGTACGCTGGTGTGGTCCGCAGGCCAGATCACTTTTTTTTATTTTGGGGGTGTCAAACAAAAAAAGTGAAATAATTGTAAAAAAAAAATTCCGCGATGAATGATTTTAAATATCGTGGAAATTGGTTCTATATACATCTAAGAATGTGTTAAAAAAAATCGAAGTGGCAACAACTTTGATTTAAATTTGGTTGTACCACACCATGGCCTCAGCGATCAAAAATTAGAATTTGGAAGTAGTGACTCTTTAGGCAGCGGTTTTTGTTTGATTTTTATTCATTTATAGCGAAAAGAGTTTGTGTTTTTATTTATACACTAGGTTAACTAACCTTTCCCAATCGTCCAGCTTCTCAGCTGCTACGGCGCTACTGCGTCGTGGATGTCTGGCTGGCTCTAAACCAGACATTGGAAGCATTTTAAAATTTGTATTGTAAAATGTGGCCCCTTATAGATTAGATTTAGATTATTTTTGAAGGGATGAGCTGGCCGCTTGGCCCTGCCCACCGCGACCCCTGTGGATCTGTTGTAGCGCTTCTAATCTAATTATATTTAGAATTCCCTATCCAGCTTTGTCCGTTGTATCAGACTCCATAACCTTGATAAGAGCTGCTTGGTATAGCTATCTGCCCTTGATTTCTCCTCGCTAAGTGTGCCCCCTTTAACTCGAAAGCAAATTGAGAGACGATGTTTTACTCAATCATTTAAAAGAAAAGGAGCGAGAGTAGAGGCGTCTTGACTGAACATGTATTTGAATGACGACCTTGATATTGAGAATGCCTTCGATACCGTATGGATTCCAGGACTTCTCCACAAACTCAATGTACTGGACTTTCCAATACACCTAACCAATATTATTCACTTTTTCCTGACAGGTAGATCGCTGCAAGTCATCAAAGTTGTACAATTTATACGTCTCCGACTTTCCGGAGTTCCCAAATTCTACTCTTGCCTAGTATGCCGAGGACACTGTCATGTACGTGCATTCACACAACGCTCAAGCAGCAGGCCTGTAGCTAGGGGGGGGGGCAGGACGGGTGGTGCCCGTCCTGGAATAATTTTCGCCCGACCTACGGTGATTGCAAGGGTGGCAATTTCAATTATCGTAGCCCCTTCCGCCTAACAAAAAAATTTTTTTTTGGATTTCTGCCCCCCCCCCCGCTTATTAAAAAAATTTTGCACGGGCCCGCCCTGAAAAATTATTTGCCCGCCCTTAAAGCACTTTCTAGCTACAGGCCTGTCAAGCAGTCAATATGCTGCCGAAGGCACACATGGCTCGTGCTGTGGCGTATTACAACTACAAGTGGAAAATTCGGATCAAGTCCGAGTCGATTCTTTTCACGCGCCGATTCGCCGAAAATCGAATTTTAACGCCACTTTCGATTGGGGTAAACAAATTCCTAAATTAAACGGTGCGTAAAATATTTAGACCAACGACTGACGTTTAACACCCACATTAACGAGACTATACGAAAGGTCTACTTCATGTCCAGGAGTCTGTACCCGCTCTTGGCAAGGGGTAGCGGACTTGACAGAAATAACAAAAAGATATTGTACACGAAGGTGATCAGGCCAACAATCACATACGCGGCGCCGCGCGACAGTGTGGTGCAGCAAACCGGCCGCGACAATGAATAAACTAAAAGTTTTAGAACATAAATTTATGCGCCTCATCTCCGATTCCGGCAGGTACACCTCCCTCAGAGATCTAAACGCTCGTTGTCACGACATATAACCCCACTAGCGGACTACGTTCAAGAAATCTCACAAAAATTCTATGAGTTCAAACTGGGCGATAGTCCACTCTAATCGTCAACATAATCCGAATCAGACAGCATAATGCCTTACTGTTCGATATCAGACCTCCCTACCATGCCAGGCTTTGCCTATTTTCCGGCAACTCCCTTAGTCACACTTTCCTCTACCATAACTTACTACCATCCTAAACTTCATCTTTCCTCAACTTTACATCTTCAATCTGTTCTATTCTCTCTGTTTTGTTTAATTTGTTCTTGTTTATCCTTTTTGTTCTTTTGTTCTTTTTTGTCTCTAGAATTCCTGTGGACCAAAAATTCCAAAAATTAAAACATTTTAAATCTTAATTTCACTAGGGGGCAGTTCTCAAACGGGTTTTTTCGTTTAGTTTTTCCTGAGCCAACAACCAAAATTTAATCAGTGCCCGTATGACACGCTAATTTATAGTGTAATTTTTTATTATATTTAAGTATTTCTGTATATTATCCCCAAACCAAACTGTTAATTTTAAGTATTTTATCTTAAACAGGAGTTTTAACTTTTTTTCCTTGTTGTGTTAACCGAACCGGACCTGCACCGCCCAACTCTACATTCACCGCGCCACTGCACGCCGTGGTTGTTTGGTTGGCTCCGGGCCAGGTTGCGGAAAGGTGCATGTGGCTGTTAATTAAAAAAAAATTCTTCTTCTTGTATTTCGATAGATAAAGTTAAGAAACGTTCATCGCAGTTAGTACTTAGATGGGTGAACCGTCTAAGGAAACACGGCGATCTCGTCCCACCTTCTAGCGGGTTGAAAATCGGTGTATACCTAGAAGCCATATAATTTGAGGTGAGGATTGCCTAGTGGATATACCATCCTTCGGAGGGGATGTAAAGCAGTCGGTCCCTTGTCTATTAAATGTTTGGCAAATAAGACAGAGAAGTTCGGCAAAATTTCCTGGTTAGGGGCAGCTCATCTCCTGGCGTTAGTGATAGACCTTGGTCGCGGAAATAGGTCGACGTTAAATAAATTGATAAAAAAAAAAATAAAAGAAAAATATTTTATTATATCTCCAAAAATTTGGTGCAATATCAAATAAAATTACCTAGAAATGTTCAAGATTCAAAAACTTTCGATTATGCTATGAATTTAAACGTGTAGAAGTTGCAGTCGGCCATGGCCGACTGCGAATACCTATTTGATGCATATTTTGCATAACACAGAGTGATTCACCTTTAGAGGACTAAGATTAAGTACATAGTATACCGGGTGATTTTTTTAGTTGGTACAGCACCTTTTCCTCGCTTATTATTAAAGATAGAATTTTGAAATTTTACAGGCATACTTAGTAACATTTTTTGCATCTGATGCACTTTTTTAAATTTTTCTGCTGTTTCCCGTCTAACCGGAAATGACGTCAACTTTCGATTTTCAAATGAAACACTATAGTTTTTTATCTTATTTCCAAACTAGATTTTTTCTGAGTTAGAATATGTAAAAAAAGTATTAGGTTAGAGAGGAAAGTTTTTGAGATAATGCGATTTTAAAGTTTCATATGTTGAGAAGCACTAAAAATCGAGTTACCTATGGAATCATTTTGTGGCAGATTAAAATTGCCGTCAAAACGCGTAGTAGGCGCATGTCAAGTCAATAGAATTTTGCGTTGTCGTTTTTGAATTTAGCATTTCAAAGTTTTCTGGCGTCAGTTCACAAAAAAATAGTGAAAAAAATGGAAAATGATTATACAAACGTAGATTTCTTTAACATCCTTATGATTTTTAACCAAGGTCAAAGATATTTACCAACTTGTTTAAAAAAAAATAATTACAAATTTAAGAACTTGTATGTGACGAGGCAAGAGAATAATGAATTAAATATTCTATTGGCCGTTACGGAAAATTCAGGTATTTCAATTCATCAACTATAGAAGTACAATTTGACATATCATACATATTCCTCCATCCAGAAAATATTAAAATGATACGGCAAGCATCCTCATAAATACTTGGTACATCAAAAGTTACTTCCTGGAGATTTTCCCAGACGAACTGCGTTCTGCGAATGGTTCATGATAAAAAATCAAGAAGATCCGGAGTTTTGGCGCGAAGTAATTTGGAGCGATGAGGCCAGTTTTACCAAAAACGGCATTTTCAATCGACATAACGCACAATACCGGTCCACGGTTAACTTACACTTAACTAGATCCAGCAACTTTCAGATAGTTTGGAAGTTCAATGTTTGGGTTGGGCTTATTAAGAACCAATTGATTGGACCTGTTGCTTATGATCAAAATCTCAACGCAGCAATTTATTCCCAAAACATATTGCCTTTCTTGGAAGAAAATTATCTAGGTAATTTACCTTTGGCATCATTTAGAGAAATTTATTTTATCTAACAGTTACTTTTTAGGACAGGTGGATCGGAACCTCCGGGCCGATTAGATGGCCAGCGAGGTCCTCGGATCTCAATTCATTGGATTCTTTTATGGGGTCACATTAAAGATAATGTTTATGAATTCGAGCGCGAAACAAGAGCGGCTTTGGAAGCACGTGTTCGTGCTGCCAAGAGATGAACACCAGTTTATTGAAAACACAACAGAAAGTGTCAAGAGAAGAGTTGAAAAATGTTTAGATCAAAATGGTGGCCTATTTGAAAATTATTTGTGATAATTTTCTTATTATTGCAGCTTCATGTTTAAATTTTTGTCACTGTTTGAAATAAAAATGTTTATTGTTTTGTTTGTTTTTTATTGTTTGAAATGCTAAATTCAAAGACGACAACGCAAACTTCTGATGTTTAGTGTTTCTCAACACCTGAAACCTTAAAATCGCATTATCTCAAAAACTTTCCTCTCCAACTTAATACTTTTTTTACATATTCTAACTCAGAAAAAAATCTGGTTTTGCAATCCAAAAGAAAAACTATAGTGTTCCATTTGAAAATCGAAAGTTGACGTCACTTCCGGTTAGACGGGAAACAGCAGAAAAATTTAAAAAAGTGCATTAGATGCAAAAAATGTCACTCTAAGTATGCCTGTAAAATTTCAAGATTCTATCTTTAATAATAAGCGAGGAAAAGGTGCTGTACCAACTAAAAAAATCACCCGGTATATGTATTTTATTTTCATTTTTTAAATAGATGTTCGATGTCGGTAACGACTGCAACTATCGTTTGCTATTCTACATATAATTTCTTTGTCAGAAATCACAGTGTTTATTAGTTCTTTGACAATGCCCGACTGCAAATTCTATTTGTATTGGTAAAAATCTTATTAGAAACCGCTGCCCAAGAAATCACTACTTCCACATCCAGATTTGCTACCCAAGTCTCTCACAACGAAAAAATTTTGTATGTGGAAATAATTGTTTATGGAACTTTAATAATATAATATTTGAAATCGTCTACCCCAAAAACCCATAAAACGATATTCCACTTCGATAGTGGGGTGGGGGTAATGATCGGGGATGAAAAAAAATAATAATAACAATTTTGTGGACTCTTACCTGCTTAATTTATCTCTTTGCCCTCATTTACCCCAACCTACCCCCAACTCTTCTAATAATCTAGTTCCAGATCTCGTTAAAATATACACGTGTACCAAATTTCAAGTCAATATCTTAAACGGTTCCAGAGTAATCGTGCACACAAAAAAAGTTACAGACAGACCGACATACAGAACGATAGACAGATTTTTTTTGCTCGAACTTAAAATCTCGACGTTTCGTGGCATTCTAGCCCATTTGAACAATAATCTTGTTTTAATTTTTTTTTTGTCGTTACTATACTTCCACTGGATGTGGAAGTAAAATAAATAACATTTTAAGGTGAAATTGTTATATCTAACCTAGAAAAAGTTCGCTCGAACCTGAAAGACGCACTGTATATTGCAGTTTAAATATCTTTTCCATCTGTGCATTTTCATATTCTTAATCAAACATTGTTGGAAATTTTTTTTCTATAGTCATAATAATTTATAGTTTATATACATTAATCTGATGATCACCCTGTATGACGGAGATGACCAAATTTCACTGCTATTTTATGTATGTTTTGTATTTTGCGACAACGGCTGACTGCAACTTTTATTCTCTTCATAATAGTCGTATTAAAAATACCCCAATAACGTTTTAAGACAAAACTGATATATCGTCTAACCTGCGTACAATACGCTTGAACTTGAGATACGTACTGTACTGTAGTTTAGATATCTTTTGCATACTTTTGCTTTTTTATGTTATTAATCAAAAACCTTTGACCTCCAAAGTTATAATACAATATAGTTTATATAAACATGACACACATGATTTACATCACGTTTCTGGTGATCACCCTGTACGACGGATATGGTCCAATTTCAGTAGGAAGTATTCTACCGTGGTATTTTATATACAGTGCGTTTCACTTCTCGTGAAGACATCCCTTTATTGATAAAATCGTCTCATGGAGTTCTACAGCTGATAAAAATTTGAAATGAATTCGACCACAAATAAAAAAGATACACGGAGACGTGAAAAAAAAATTATTTTTTTGAAAATATTCCGATTTTCACAAACTTTTACAAGGGGGCATATCAAGTGATTCCGAACAACTTTCATTAACAAAATTTTTGTCTCTAAGCCTACTATGATTTATCGCAGTAGGCCGATGCGGCGTTTTACATCTAAGCGGCATTTATGTATTGAATAAAGTCGTCTTATGGAGTTGTATGGCTGATAAAAATTTGAAATGAATTGGGCCACAAATAAAAAAGATACAGGGGTGTCTTCACGAGAAGTGAAACACTTGTATATTCCAAATTCTACAGAAAAATATTAAGTCCAACAGAGTTTATCGTATGTAATTAATATTCGTAGTCGGCAACGCCAGACTACAACTTTATTTCTTTTACTAAAAATACCGTATACCTACCATATTTTAGGAAAAAATTGATATACTATCTAATTTACATAAAGTTGGTTCGAACCTGAGAGACACCCTGCATATTGTGGTTTAGAAATTTTTGGGCGTTTTCATATTTATGTGTGCTTAATCAAAAACTTTAGTCAAAGGAGGAGTATCGATAAGCTAAGAAAATTGACCCCAATATGACAAAAAACTAAACTATATTTTTTTTATATTTCTCATTATTTTAGTAAAATACAGGACACTAACTTAACGCTACAATAAATTAAAAGTAAAAATGACTACGTTTTCTTCACGAGAAAAATCGACACACTGAGATAAAAATGGCTTTTTTGGAAAATTGTACTTTTTTTTTACTATATCGAGTTTTTTTAGACATGAGCGCATTTTTTTAGCATGGTGATTTTATTACATGTTGTTCTTTAGACGCCAACAAATATAAAAATTCACAAATTAAACTGCTAAAAAAATGCGCTCATGTCTAAAAAAACTCGATATAGTAAAAAAAAAGGTACAATTTTCCAAAAAAAGCCGTTTTTTTACTTTTAATTTATTATAGCGTTAAGTTAGTGTCCTGTATTTTACTAAAATAATGAGAAATATAAAAAAAAATATAGTTAAAGTTTTTGTCATATTGGGGTCAATTTTCTTAGCTTATCGATACCCCTTCTTTGCTCTAAAATGAAAATAAAAGCTGTTTCACATAAAAATAAGAGTTTGCAGTGCTCTGATCACCCTGTATGGGATATGGTCCAATTTCAATAAGGAGTATTCTACCATGCTATATTTTATAAATGTTCCAAATTTGAATTAAAACTGTCTAACATAAGTTATTGTGTTTACAAGAAATGGTCTACACACACATACACACAGACTGTCATTTTTTATTCGATATTTGAATTGAGTCTGTTATGAAACGGACTTCTGTACAAACATTTTTTTCTACGAGTGATTAAAAATTGTTGTCCGGTTATAATATATCTATTTGATTAAATAAAATAGGAATAATAATATGTTAGTTATAAATAAGTGCCACTACCATATAGTGCAGTCATTGAAGCTTTTTACCTTCTAAATTTTTTACTATGAACCGATTTACATGAAATTTTGGAATTAGGCTTATCTCACCCTTAACTTCAAAAGTGATATTGACCCGACCTCCGTTCTCACCCTGGGGGTGTTTGCCACCCCTTCTCGGTGGTGGAAAATTTTTTTTCAAAATAACCTTGGATATCGATGGAAGACCTAATTCTAAGCAAAAAATGTTCTGTAAAGTTTTTTCAAAAACTCAATAATTTTCAAGTTATTGGCGATTGAAAATTCGGAATTTTCCCACGTTTTTCAACGGTTTTTTGCAAATATCTCAAAAAATATGCATTTTAACGATAATTTTATAATGAACAATTATAGCAAGTGAAAAAATAAACAAATTGGTTTTTTATAAAGTGTTCTAAGTGCAATATTAAGCGAGATATTGAAGATCAAAGCCGTTTTTTTTTTGTCTGAAATTTAATCGATGTATTCAATGCCATCTAGCGGACAACGGATACATTTTATCCACATGACAATAACAAACTTTTTTATAGTGCTTAAAATAATCTTTAAAATGAGCAGTGTTAAAAGTCTTTTGCGCGTAAAGTGAGTGAGTTGTAATGAAAAAAAGAGGGACATCTAATGTTTTTTTTTTAAATCGATGTGTTTCATAAGTGCCATTTCCACCAAAATTAAAATTAATCGTATTCCGTCTAGAATTAACTTTAATATGAAGAGTTTATTGGATTCCAGCGGTTTGGCCGCTTTCGAATACATATTTTTCAAAAAAATCACGATTTTGAGAAAAAAAAATTTTTCACATTTTTGAAAAAAACACCTTTTTTTCATAATATTTCAAAAATAATGAAAGATACGTAAAAAACTGTGATAATAAAAAATGTAGGTCTTTTTTGACAAAAATTTTGGTTTCTTTTTCTTTTTTTGTCACACCAAAATTGACGGAGATATGATTGTTTAAAGAGCGCGCGATAACGCAATCGCAGTCTCTCTCGAGCCCTTTGACCCTTCTCCGTTTCAAAATAAAAGGTTTTTCACTACATATCATAATGAAAAAAGTTGTAGCTCTTTCAATTACCTTTAAAATGGTTTCTTTTGAGTTGTGATAGCTTCAAAATTGTAGGAGTTACGGTCCAAAAACTAATCGTATTTTTTTCTATTTAGTAAACTAAAAATTTCGGAGCATGAATATTTGGAGCAAAGTGAAAGTACACAATAATATGGACCCAAAACTATTGTCTTATGTATATATATACATATATGGCATATATATATATATATATATATATATATATATATATATATATATATATATATATATATATATATATATATATATATATATAGGTATAGACGGTATATTGTGTAGCCCGATATATCGACAGGTTGTTCATAAGCCCGGCATTTCCCGAGTGTATAAATTAACAAATTTATTAAATATGGCGATTGTTATGAATCTTTTCTAATAGGAAGCCACTAGGGGTAGCTAATTATTATTTTTCTTTCAATTATATAAACATGGCATATTTCAGAGCCCGGATATATTTACTGATCCTTTCAAAGCCCGCTGTATATAAGAATATAGCTAGCGTTCGTTCTCCGTCCCAGCGATGTTGCCAATGTAATCGGGCCTCAGTAGGTTATATTTTTATAATATATATTTCTTTGATGCATGCATCATCACGAAGCACAATATAATAGGAGTACTTGCTATACTGCGCCACTACTACCATTACTGTTTACAATAGAGACGCTAATGGAGGGCCAGCTATTAAAGGAAATATATTCATTCTTTGAACGCCAAAATAATATAACAGTTACGTTTTTTATTATTCATTGTTACGAATTTGAAGATATATTAGAAGAACCTAATAAAATATTAGGTTATTTTTTGATGCAAGTAGACATTAATTATTAATAACTGATAATGTAATTACTCCGTGGTAGGCCTATAAGTATTTAAATATTTTGAATTTGTCCTCATTTTTTGTTTTCCACTTTTAAAGTATTGCCTTATTAACAGTAAAATAAAAATATGCAAAGGGGTAGAAATTAAATTACGTTTATTTACCTAACACAGATATATAAAACGAATTGTTTTAATAGTACAGTAACATCAGGTATAATAGTAAAAGAATCCCTTGATGCAATTTTTCGTTTGAAAATGTACTTATTTTGAGACAGCAAGTGACCTTTGTGTTTCCGAGTATATGGGTCAAATATGAGCAAAAAATGATTGCCATCAAATAACAACAAAGCATGAAGTTCTCTTTGAAGTATTTATAAGTTTTTATTTAATTTTATTTCACTGTCACTATAATACTTATAGGCTTAATTTTGAAAAAGTTATTACAATGACCTTTACTACGTACCAGCTGTCCCAAGTTGACATCAATTGAAAGTTGCATTATATGAAATAAGATTTCAGATTCAGTTTGTCCCACTGTGCAAAGAAATATCTTTAAAAGTTAAAAATATATATTTTTTTAAATTGCGCAGAACCCTTAAAGTGTACAGATAAACGTATAGGGACAAAAAAGTGTCTTCTTTTCAAGAGCTTTCAAACAAAAAAAAAAGAAAATAGAAATCGAACATTAGGAGCTGAGATAAAAAAACATTCATTGTGGCTAATGGCAGCCATCTTTAATGGTCGCCATTTTGGTGTTGCACGGATTTTAAAGTGGCTCCCTATCTGGAAAGTTATCTTTTGGCATCAACTATGACCACAGAAAGTGGCACATCCCAATCAAGAAGTGCAGATTTTTGGCTTATATAGCCATGTACCCGACGTACTATAAAGCACAAAGTTCCCTTTTAAGCATGGCAAGCAAAAATTTAATATTTTCTTTTATTGATTATATGTTATATGCTTGCACTAATAAAAATAATAATAATTATTATAGTACAGTACTTAGAGATAAAAATATACAAAACTTCGGAATAATGTCATATTGAATGGATTTCGTTCATTTTGGAAGTACAAGCTTCACAAAAAAGTTTCTATATTGTGCGGGGGCTTGCTAATTTATAGGGGGTTGATGCCACCCCCTCTCAGGGGGTGGCACTTAAAAAATATATATATTTATTGAAGCTGAAGTAGAATCAAATTTTAAGAAGAAAAGGTTCTATGCAATTTTTCACACAAATTTATAGTTTTTAAGTTATAACAACTTCAAAATTGCGATTTTAGCTTAAAAAAAAGGTTTCCAAACGGCTTTCGTCAGGTATCTCGAAAAGTATTACTTTATCGAAAAAATGTTACAGACCAATTACATAAAGTACAAACTGGGAATTAATTATATTTTTTGTTTATTGATGTAGGATTAATAATTTCGGAGATATTTAAGTTTACATTTGGCGTCCAAGTGTTCATAAGATAATTATTTAGAGTGAGAGTTAAATATCTCAGAAACTGTGACACATACGTCAAGGATGCTAGTAAGTAGAATAATTGGTTATTAATTAAGCTTTCAACTGTTTTTTATTTGTTTCTATAGCATAAAAAACAAAGAAGTTATGACCGAAGCAATGTGCGTCTACACATTTTTTTTTAAACAACGTCGCCATTTTGTTACTGTAATTAGCCAGTAATTAAAAAAAGGAATTTCAAACACTGTTTCTCATTAATATATAGCATGACGTAGATGTCAAATTTGGTTTGTATACAGCACTTGCTAGAAAAAAAATACAGTTTAAACTATAAAGGTATTTTCGATAAAAAGATATTTTGTTTTCCTTTTCCAAATAGGTATCTCAATAAATATTAGTTTTATTGAAAAATGGGTAGAGACCAAAAATAAAGCTCATAAACTGATAATGAATTTAGCTTGTTTATGTATTTACATAGATTTAATAGTTTCGGAGATATGAAAGTTTACAAATGGCGTCCGAACGTTTATAAGTCGTAAAATGCAGTTTAAATGTTAAATATCTCAGAAATTGAGACACCTACGTCACGCATACTAAGAAATGAAATTAAAGACAATTAATTGCGCTTTCAAATTATTTTTTACTCGTTCCTGTAGCATAAGAAGTAAAGAAGTTATGATGTAAAAATGAGCGTATTTATATTTTTTTATATAAAAAGGTCGCCATTTTGTTACTCTAATTAGCCAGTAATTTAAAGAAATTATCTCAAATACAGTTTTTCGTTAGGATGTAGCATTACCTAGATATACAAATTTTTTTGCTCATTTAAAGCACTTGCTTTAGAAAAAAATGCATTTTAAACTTTAAAGGTTATTTCGAAACGCTTGGATACCAAATATAAACTTATCTTCGAAATTATTAATCCTACATCAATAAACAAAAAATAAAATTATTTCCCAGTTTGTACTTTCTGTAATTGGTCTGTAACATTTTTTCGATAAAGTAATACTTTTCGAGATACTTGACGAAAGCCGTTTGGAAATACCTTTTTTTTAAGCTAAAATCGCAATTTTGAAGTCGTTATAACATAAAAACTATCAATTTATGTGAAAATTTGCATAGAACCTTTTCTTCTTAAAGTTTGATTATATTTCAGCTCCAATAAATATATATGTATATATTTTTTAAGTGCCCCCCCCTGAGAGGGGGTGGCATTCACCCTCTATAAATTAGCAAGGCCCCGCACAATATAGAAACTTTTCTGTCAAGCATTTACTATTATACCTCCAAAAATGAACTAAATCCGTTCAATATGACATTATTCCGAAGGTAAAACCTCTAGTTACTGTACTATTAGTGCAAGCATATAAAATACTTGTGCCCGATATTAATTAGTCTTCGCAGGTCATACTCTTAAAAAGGAATTTGTGTGATATTCTTTTCTTTTCTTTCTTTTCGGTTCAAAAGTTACTAACAATAATTGCCACAAAATATGCTTTTTCGTTTGAAAATTAAGCAAGATAGGGCAAAACAATATACGTAACTTTTCGGTAGAGCATAAAATTCTCTCGTATAATTGTTATAATAAAAAACGGTACATTTGATAGTTAAATTATCGTTATTAAAGGTAATATAATATTTATATTTTATTTTATATAATTGTTTATAATTATATAAAAATTTTGTTTAATAGTTTTTTTCAATCTAATGTAATACTGCGTACAGTCATAATATGTTTTCCTAATGTATATGGGGAAGCTAGTTTAGGTTGACCTCTTCCTTTTGTGTGTAAACTCTTTTGCGCACCTTTTTTTTTCTTACATTCTTCTACCTACATTCAACTTAAATCTTAGTACGTCGGATGACTGGCTCTATCGTTCACTAACCCAATACCGAGGTATAACCAAATAAAACCTATTTCATTTTATTCAGCAGGTTTTTTTACATAGGAAATCACTTTTGACGACACTCTCCATTGGTCGAGACTGAAGTTACAAGAAAAAAACAAAAAAAAAAATGAAAATAACAAAATTCAAATTCAACCACGAATAACTTTCAAACGAAAAAAGATAAAATTATATATTTTTTTTAGTTTTATAGTACAAACGATTCTCTTTAATTTGACGTATAATTTATTACAAAAATAATAACTTTAACATTAAAAAAATGACGTTGATTTAGATGGTACACAAATTGTCAATTTTTTTGAAACTCGCTTATGTATTGAGCTATTCGAATGTTTTATTCACCAAAAACTGCCAAATTTCATAGACTTCATTTTGTCTCAATTAATGCTGGGTCTAGCTCTGTAAATAAAAGCGGTACAGCCTTTTAAACACAACGAAGCGCGCTATGGTGACGGAGTCGCGAGGCTTCCCCACTCGTTCCCGGTACATCCCGCAGTGGGGGGTGGATAAAGTAAAAAAATATTTTGAGGTTTCTGGTTCTTGTACACACACTAAATCACATTTTTTTTCATCCCCTTTAATAATGGGGTGGGTGTGGTAATGGGGGTGGCTAATGCTAAATTTTTTTTTGAGACCTTAGCTTCTCTTGTCTATACTAAATATTAATTTTATGAACTCTTATCTGCTTGATTTACCTATTTACTCCAAATTTACCCCCCAACCCTTCGACGGAACAAGATGAAAATATAATCTAGTTCTGGATCTTGTTAAAGTACATATGTGTACCAAATTTCAAGTCAATATCTCAAGCGGTTCCAGAGTAAACGTGCGCACAAAAAAAGTTACAGACCGACAGACAGACAGAAATTTTTTTTTGCTCAAACTTGAAATCTCGACGTTTCATGACATTCTAAGCCTATTTGAACAATAACAGTTTTTTAACCACATAATCAAAACAATTATTTGCCATGCTTTCACTAACTCGTAGAAGCTCTGAACGATTAGTTGGATTTTTGTACATAACTATATTTTTGTTTTCATGTAAACTGGAAGGGTTAAAATCGGTTAAAATTGGATAGACGATCTAAATATGCTTGTGTAAATAGGCTGTTCTTTTTTTTAAATAATACTATTCCTAGTGGGATTTTTACCATCTAGCCTGTCTTCGTTTTGATCAAAATTATCGCTGCAATAAATGTAATTGTTTTCTTCAGAACTTACTGGAGGAACTCCAGGTGGTATAAAAATGTCACCAGTTTTTACTAATACGTGACTAGCTAAAGACGTTAAAAATGTACGTATTTCATCGTAGGAATAACCATAGCCAAAAGAATAAAGCATATCATTAAGTTCTTTTTCTTCTGACGGCACGAAACACATGTAGTGATCTGTAAAGGATTAAAAAAATGACCTAAGCTGATTGTTTTTTTTCCATAAGTATTAATATAAATTCCATTACTATAGAAATAACGTTTAAATCAAATTTGTCTGTCCTGACATATTTAGTATCCACGACATAAATGTTTATAACAAATCTGAAACTTCTTGTTTACATTTATGTTCATTCAGATTAGTAGTCGTGTTTTTTTTATAGTTTTAAAACATCCAGCTATAGCTTCTCTTAAGATACCGGCAGCTTTATCAGGAATTGTCAATTCATTCTCATGAACCAAGTTTTCTTCGCCTGATTCACTTGTGACTAACAACAAAAATTCTTTTAGCTTTATTATCCCTTGACTGAACTGTTGTTGTATTTTCTTTGTGTTCACAAAACACTTTGTTTGCTTAAATGCTTCTTTTCTAATCTCTTTCTTATATTTCCACTGCTATAATAATCTAATTTTTCTTCCGTCATTTCTTCAAATATATCATTAAGGCGTGTTTTTAGAAATATTAGAGTTAAGAATTCTTTTTTGCAAAACAGCAAGATAAACCTCCTTAAATAAAATATTTAAAGCTATTTTAAATTCATTTTTTTCTTTCAGTTGTTTAGTTTGTACACATTTAATTTTTTTTGCTAATACACGCTAAAAAAAATTTGTTTAGAGCAAACAAAAATTTTGTTGCGTATATACAAAGCAATTTTTTGGTTGATGTTAATAAATTTTTGTTGCCTCAAACAATTTTGTTTGGAGCAACAAAAATTTATTAACATCACCCAGAACTTGCTTTGTATATACGCAACAAAATTTTTGTTTGCTCTAAACAAATTTTTTTTAGTGTGTATATTTTCCATAATAAATTTTATGATAATTTCCATTAGCCCAAATAAATCTGAATAAATGTGTAACTTGCCTTGTATTTCTGTATCACAATGCGACACTGCAGCTTTAATATATATTTTTTTCTAGTTTCCGCACCCGTTCCTGTACAAACTGGTACTTAAAGATGTTCTTAATTTATTCTTAATTTTTCTGGATTTTCCACAAATCAGACAATGCCATTTTATTTTAAACTGATTTTTTTTCTTTATTATAACAACATGAAGGCTCACTTGAATTTTTTTATCGCGTTACTAATATCAGAGACAATACGTATTATCTTTGCTAATGTTATTTATTACAAAAAGATGTCACACAAGAATAATGAAATCGGTATCGAAGGGTGTGCATATAAGTGCCACCACTTTGTTTTATAAAAATTTTAATGAAATTGCATATTTTCTGTCATTTGCACAATTAATAATAGACCTGATGCCAGTAACAGTTGGTTTTTTACCATTAGATTTTCACTGCTTTCAGCAGTTTCGTAAAACAAACATGTAGTTTTTTTCCATTGATAAAAATGAATCTACAATATACATAAACTGTAATAGCCTACATGTAAGTAAAATAGTATATACTTATTAATATTTATCCAGACAATGAGGCCAGCAGCCGATACGTTTCTTGATGGGGCGAGAAAGTAGCGGGGGCGGGAAAGGAAGTCTCGCGTCTTCGTCGCCGTACTGTGCTTCGTTGTGTTTCAAGGGCTGTAGCACTTTTAATTAAGAAATTAGATCCAGCATTAATCGAGACAAAATGAAGCCTATTAAATTTGTCAGTTTTTGGTGGAAGAAAAAATTGAATACCTCGTTATATAAGCGAGTTATGGCGAGTTAAGAATTAGAAAAATGTTGCTGATTTGTGTATCTTTTTGAATTTTGCTAGTTTTTTTATGTTAATTTTTTAATTATTGCAATAAATTATACTTCAAATTAAAAAGCAATGTTTATTTGTCAAAACCAAAAAAAAATTGTATTTTTATCTGTTTTAGTTCTAAAGTTATATTTGATTAAATCTTAAATTTCTAAATTTCTTTTTTTTTAGTTTTTTTCTTATATCTTCGGTCTCGACCAATGGAGAGTGTCGTCAATTTTGATTTTCTATGTAAAATAACATGCTTTAATAAGTAGTGAAGGTCCCATCTGGTTATACTTCAGTATTGGGTAGGTCAAGAAAGAGAAGGCTTTTCGCGCTCTGCCCGACGGGCCTGGTGACAGTTGCTTTCTTGCACAGAGCAATAAAACAATTAAAGCGTCTCAAATGCCAAAAGAACTGTTACCAATGGTATACAAAAGCTACACAACGCCTGTTTAAAACAAGATAGAGTTATATTACAGTATTTAGCTATAAATTTAACTAAAAAATTATTAGTCCTAAATTACTATGACGAAAATAAAATGTATAAATGAAGTATAAAAAATTATTTTAGAATTTGTTAAAATTAAATAATCAAAACATTAGAATACATTACAACAAATTAACTGAGCAGTTGGAAATTTAAAATAAAATGAAAGTCATTGTTTATAAGAAATGCTTTAGTACAGAAAAAATAATTTTCAATTCCGTAAAAATACATGGCGAAAACTTCAGTCCTAGAGGTAATGACGTATACTTCACGAAAAGAATTATTTGTAGATGGTACAAATTTTTTTCTTTATTTTTTGAATAGACACGTGATATTTTTAACTTCAATATTTTATAAACAACTCGAAAAATAGAGCAATAAAAGATATAGTTTCACTCACTTTCGTTACAGATTTATGCATTATTACACTATATTTCTTAAATTATACAGAGACAGTAATTTTTAATGGTTTTTATTTTCTTGCTAGTTAACAAATTATCAGAAAGTTTTTTGTCTATTTTTATTCAATGCTTAGATTTAGTTCAGGACTTCTTATTGCACTTGTTACCACACCAAAACCAAAAACAAACTAAAATAATAAAATCGCGGCAGAAAGAATTCCTTAATCACCTTTTTTGATGCTGTCATAAAGTTGTTTAGGGCAAACGCTCTGCTCTTTTCCCACTAATATTTTCGTTAGTGTTTTCTAGCTGTGATTAAAATATACCCTTTTTATCTAAATATGTACGTATATTATTTGCCTACATGTAATAAAACAAGAATAGTAGTAGGCTATGTTTTGATTCTAACATGTGTTAAATAAAATGGACATTTCGGACAGAACGCTTTGGTTATGCAGACAAAATTAATGTTTTGAATCTAGTTTTTGTCAATTTCCACGGCATACTTGATACGAGTATTTTCTCGGTTTTTAAATTATTATTCACAAAAGAATTTTCATGTTTATGTATACGGTTGTTTTTGTTATTTTTTTCTATCTAAAAAAAATATAAACACATTCGGCGATTGTTAATAACAAATTGTTTATTAAATAAGCAAATAAATTCACAACAAAAAAAAATTCTTTTTTCCACCTTTTGGATAATTGCAAATAATAAATTTAGGAATAAAATTTTTTCTTAATAACATGTTTAAATAATGAAAAAAGACAAAAGTGATTATAAACAATTAAAAACAATTTTTAAGAATTTTTTTAAATCGAATATTCTATAACAAATAAAATGGCAGAAAAATATTTTTCAAAAATACGTAATTTATCTATTTGTTTATAAAATTTGTTTAAACAAATAGCAATAAAATTATAAGAAAGTTTTTTGTCTATTTTTATTCAATGCTTAGATTTAGTTCAGGACTTCTTATTGCACTTGTTACCACACCAAAACCAAAAACAAACTAAAATAATAAAATCGCGGCAGAAAGAATTCCTTAATCACCTTTTCTGATGCTGTCATAAAGTTGTTTAGGGCAAACGATCTGCTCTTTTCCCACTAATATTTTCGTTAGTGTTTTCTAACTGTGATTAAAATATACCTTTTTTATCTAAATATGTAGGTATATTATTTGCCTACATGTAATAAAACAAGAATAGCAGTAGGCTATGTTTTGGTTCTAACATGTGTTAAATAAAATGGACATTTCGGACAGAACGCTTTGGTTATGCAGACAAAATTAATGTTTTGAATCTAGTTTTTGTCAATTTCCACGGTATACTTGATACGAGTATTTTCTCGATTTTTAAATTATTATTCACAAAAGAATTTTCATGTTTATGTATACAGTTGTTTTTGTTATTTTTTTCTATCTAAAAAAAATATAAACACATTCGGCGATTGTTAATAACAAATTGTTTGTTAAATAAACAAATAAATTCACAACAAAAAAAATTCTTTTTTCCACCTTTTGGATAATTGCAAATAATAAATTTAGGAATAAAATTTTTTCTTAATAACATGTTTAAATAATGAAAAAAGACAAAAGTGATTATAAACAATTAAAAACAATTTTTAAGAATTTTTTTAAATCTAATATTCTATAACAAATAAAATGGCAGAAAAATATTTTTCAAAAATACGTAATTTATCTATTTATTTATAAAATTTGTTTAAACAAATAGCAATAAAATTATCAGAAAGTTTTTGTCTATTTTTATTCAATGCTTAGATTTAGTTCAGGACTTCTTATTGCACTTGTTACCACACCAAAACCAAAAACAAACTAAAATAATAAAATCGCGGCAGAAAGAATTCCTTAATCACCTTTTTTGATGCTGTCATAAAGTTGTTTAGGGCAAACGCTCTGCTCTTTTCCCAATAATATTTTCGTTAGTGTTTTCTAACTGTGATTAAAATATACCTTTTTTATCTAAATATGTAGGTATATTATTAGCCTACATGTAATAAAACAAGAATAGCAGTAGGCTATGTTTTGATTCTAACATGTGTTAAATAAAATGGACATTTCGGACAGAACGCTTTGGTTATGCAGACAAAATCAATGTCTTGAATCTAGTTTTTGTCAATTTCCACGGCATACTTGATACGAGTATTTTCTCGATTTTTAAATTATTGTTCACAAAAGAATTTTCATGTTTATGTATACGGTTGTTTTTGTTATTTTTTTCTATCTAAAAAAAATATAAACACATTCGGCGGTTGTTAATAACAAATTGTTTATTAAATAAACAAATTAATTCACAACAAAAAAAAATCTTTTTTCCACTTTTTGGATAATTGCAAATAATAAATTTAGGAATAAATTTTTTTCTTAAAAACATGTTTAAATAATGAAAAAAGACAAAAGTGATTATAAACAATTAAAAACAATTTTTAAGTTTTTAAGAATTTTTTTAAATCTAATCTATAACAAATAAAATGGCAGAAAAATATTTTTCAAAAATACGTAATTTATCTATTTGTTTATAAAATTTGTTTAAACAAATAGCAATAAAAATTTTAAGTTTATGTAATCTTATAACATTTTTGAATATAAAAACAGTAAGAGTAATTAAAATTAATAAAAAAAGATTTTTTCCAACGGGGTATTGTTCCTAAGTGTTTAAATAATAACATAACTTTTATGAATTTTAAAATTAATATCTAATAACAAAAAATATTTTTACTTGTTCCGGACGGTTTCAGAGCATCGTAACGCCTTAGTGTTCGCTGCGCGGAGCTCTATTTTCAACATTAAATTAAAATTATTAATAATCTCGTTAATAATAGATGTAGAGTTTCGGGAGTCGGAACTTTTTTATTGGGAATTTCTTCCTCTTTAAGAATCTATCTTTCTTTAAAATTTTTAATACTTTTCGAGTTATTTGCAAAAAACGGAACTCGTTATTTTTTTCAATTTTCATTAGTTTATAACTTTTGCAATTGTTTATGTGCGGTTTGAAACTTTTGCACATTTTTCTAGACGTCATTCCGAATCCAATGCAATCAAGATAGGTGTATGACGTCAGATGCACCATGCAGGGAGACCGACTATAAATATAAATTCAAATAACCATCATAAAAATATATGTGTTCATTAATAAAAAAAACCGCTGCCTAAAAAATCACTACTTCCACATCTAGATTTTCCTGCCCAAGCCTTTTACAGCAAAAAAATGTCGATACTATATTTGCAATCCACTGTGTAAAAATAATTGTTCATAGAACTTTGATAATATAATATTTGAAATGGTCTATCCCAAAAACCCATAAAACGATGTGCAACATGGTAGTGGAGGTAGTAGAGGGGGAAGCTGTTGGCAAAAAATTTAGAGGCTCTTGTACACATAAATCACAATTTTATTTTTTTATTCCCTTTAATAATGTGGTAGAGGTGGTGGCGAGTGCCAAAAAAGTATTCAGGCCTTTTGTTCCTTTATACACACTAAATCACAATTTTACCTTTTTATTCCCTTCCATAATCACCTTCAATAATTAGAGCAAAAAAAATTTTTTTACGATTACTATACTTCAACTCCACTACGTGGATGTGTAAGTAATAAGTATTCCTCAGTTATGACGTTGTTCTCTTTTGCACGTCCAAATAGAATAAAACGATTTGAGTTAGCCCATCAAAATTGTGTTTTTTTAGAGACCATGTAGGCTTAACAGGGAACCAAGACAGATCACGTCATGCAGTTAGGTGCACCATACAGTAAAGGGAACCTGACTTAAAAAACCGCTGCCTAAAGAATCACTATTTCAACATCCAAGTCTCTTACAAAGAAAAAAAGGTTGATACTGTATTTGCAGTCCATTATGTGGAAATAACTGATCATAGAACTTTAATAATATAATATTTGCAATCGTCTACCACAAAAGCCCATAAAACAATATGCCATATCGACAGGGGGATGGTAGTGGGAGGTATAGCTGATGCAAAAAAAAATTAGGCCTTTGGTACTTATACACACACAAAATCATAATTTTATTTTTTTTCGTCCTTTAATAATGGGGTAGGGATGGTAATGGGGGTGATAGTGGAAGTGGCTGATGTCAAAAAAATTTTGAGTAGGTACTTGGCTTCTCGTACATACACTAAATCCTAATTTTATAAACTCTCACTTGCTTGCTTTGCCTATTTATCCTTCCATCCCAAACTTCAATGGAATAAGATCAAAACATAATCTATTTCCAGATCTCGTTATAATACAAAGGTGTCCCAAATTTTGAGTTAACATCATAAACGGTTCCAGAGTAATCGTGCGCACAAAAAAAAATTACAGACAATTTTTTTTTGCTCAAACTTAAAATATCGACCTTTCGTGGCATTCTAAGCCTGTTTAAAAAAAACATTTTTTTTACCTTTATTATACGTTCACTCCACTGTGTGGATGTGGAAGTAGTACCAGCTTATAGTGATTATGGACAATGCCTATATATCCTTATAATATGTAAAACATCATTCTGCATAATAATAATTATTGTTTAATGACCGATATTTCTTCATGAAAATTTTAGTACCAAAATTATAATAATTAAGTATAGTTTTATTGAATACTGAATGCAAAAAAACACAATCCTAATTTAGGGACATTTATTTGAATTTCTGTATTACACTTCAAAAGACATTTAAGATGTTTAAGATGCTAACAATTATTCTTCTTTCATAACACTGTACCCTGTATTTTATAATTCTTAGTAGGCATATGAATTTTTGAATTTAGAAAAATTGTTCGAATATGATAAAATACTTGTGAGGTTAAAAAATTGATTCAAATAAAGAGCTTTCATTCATCGATTGTGACTTTATGAAGAAAGTATTTAAGAGGAAATAAGAATCGAACGTTATCGAGCCATTGCAACGATGCCAAATATCGGGCTATATAACGTGCGATAGATATCAGCTGTATAAGAGTCTTGGATATACAGGAACAGCGCCGCCTGACTCAGTAGTGCTGAACTAAAAGTGTATCTCGGAACATGAAAATATGACTTTTTGAAGCCCACCCCAAAATTTTGTAGGAAGGAAGCTAACGTGATTTGTGGCCATTTAGTGATGATATACACAGGGGTACGTTGATGAGCCCGACCCCGGGCTGCACAACGTCAATTCGGGCTGCACTACAACCGCTCAGTGTATGAAACGGGCCTGTATATGACCATGCATATCTATATATATATATATATATATATATATATATATATATATATATATATATATATATATATATATATATATATATATATATATATATATATATATATATATATATATATATATATATATATATATATATATATATATATATATATATATATATATATATATATATATATATATATATATATATATATATATATATATATATATATATATATATATATATATATCGGAAACATAGGCATGAATACATACCAACGTTCATATATATATATATATATATATATCGGAAACATAGGCATGAATACATACCAACGTTCATATATATATATATATATATATATATATATATATATATATATAGATATAGACGGTATATTGTGTAGCCCGATATATCGACAGGTCGTTCATAAGCCCGGCATTTCCCGAGTGTATAAATTAACAAATTTATTAAATATGGCGATTGCTATGAATCTTTTCTAATAGGAAGCCACTAGGGGTAGCTAATTATTATTTTTCTTTCAATTATATAAACATGGCATATTTCAGAGCCCGGATATATTTACTGATCCTTTCAAAGCCCGCTGTATATAAGAATATAGCTAGCGTTCGTTCTCCGTCCCAGCGATGTTGCCAATGTAATCGGGCCTCAGTAGGTTATATTTTTATAATATATATTTCTTTGATGCATGCATCGTCACGAAGCACAATATAATAGGAGTACTTGCTATACTGCGCCACTACCATTACCGTTTACAGTAGAGACGCTAATGGAGGGCCAGTTATTAAAGGAAATATATTCATTCTTTGAACGCCAAAATAATATAACAGTTACGTTTTTTATTATTCATTGTTACGAATTTGAAGATATATTAGAAGAACCTAATAAAATATTAGGTTATTTTTTTATGCAAATAGACATTAATTATTAATAACTGATAATGTAATTACTCCGTGGTAGGCCTATAATAAGTATTTAAATATTTTGAATTTGTCCTCATTTTTTGTTTTCCACTTTTAAAGTATTACTTTATTAACAGTAGAATAAAAATATGCAAAGGGGTAGAAATTAAATTACGTTTATTTACCTAACATAGATATATAAAACGAATTGTTTTAATAGTACAGTAACATCAGGTATAATAGTAAAAGGATCCCTTGATGCAATTTTTCTTTTGAAAATGTACTTATTTTGAGACAGCAAGTGACCTTTGTGTTTCCGAGTATATGGATCAAATATGAGCAAAAAATAATTGCCATCAAATAATAACAAAGCATGAAGTTCTCTTTGAAGTATTTATAAGTTTTTATTTAATTTTATTTCACTGTCACTATAATACTTATAGGCTTAATTTTGAAAAAGTTATTACAATGACCTTTACTACGTACCAGCTGTCCCAAGTTAACATCAATTCAAAGTTGCATTATATGAAATAAGATTTCAGATTCAGTTTGTCCCACTGTGCAAAGAAAGATCTTTAAAAATTAAAAAATATATATTTTTTTAAATTGCGCAGAACCCTTAAAGTGTACAGATAAACGTATAGGGACAAAAAAGTGTCTTCTTTACAAGAGCTTTCAAACAAAAAAAAAAAAGAAAATAGAAATCGAACCATTAGGAGCTGAGATAAAAAAACATTCATTGTGGCTAATGGCAGCCATCTTTAATGGTCGCCATTTTGGTGTTGCACGGATTTTAAAGTGGCTCCCTATCTGGAAAATTACCTTTTGGCATCAACTATGACCACAGAAAGTGGCACATCCCAATCAAAAAGTGCAGATGTTTGGCTTATATAGCCATGTACCCGACGTACTATAAAGCACAAAGTTCCGTTTTAAGTATGGCAAGCAAAAATTTAATATTTTCTTTTATTGATTATATGTTATATGTTTGCACTAATAAAAATAATTATTATTATTATAGTACAGTACCTAGAGGTAAAAATATGCAAAACTTCGGAATAATGTCATATTGAATGGATTTCGTTCATTTTGGAAGTATAAGCTTCACAGAAAAGTTTCTATATTGTGCGGGGGCTTGTTAATTTATATGGGGTAGATGCCACCCCTTCTCTGAACCCCCGGGAAGGGGGTTCAGAAAAAATAAAGGGTTTTTTCAAAATTAATCAAAATGTGTAAAAACTAGTAAAAAATTGTAAAGCATGAAATTCTATATAAAAATGATCTCTAGACTTTTTTTGGTATTACTAAAATTAACGGAGTTTGGCTGGTTAGAAATTAAGGGATGATATGTACAACTTTAAAAAATCATAGCGTGCTGAAAAGTTAATTTAAAAATTTTTTTCTTCTATTTACTCAGAAAAATATAAACATTCGTTTCAGAGAAATGGATTTTTTTTTAAATTGTTAATAAAAAAGTTATAAAAATTTCCATTTTTTTATTTTCAATTAAAACCACTTTGAAGGGTGAAACGAATTTTTTTTACACCATTCTGTTCATCGTTTAATATATTGAACATTTGCTTTTGAAATTTTTTTTTACCCATCATTTTCTAGCAGGTATGAATTTATTTACCTGTTTAATTTTTTTCCAAACGTAAGACACTGCTCTTGTGACGTCACGATAACTGAAAAGAAATAAAGAATGCGTACGACAAAGATAAAATGGTTTCGTAGCTGCTGCGTTTCCTACAAGACGCGTATACGTCACATCTATACCCTGATCTATACTGCCGTCATAAGTCATAAGGAGAATAGCCCATCTGGAAATTGTCGGTTGGCGAGGAAAGTAACAAAGGCGTTTGTTTTTTTCCCAACTAGTAAATATTAATTAAGGAAATCATGTAGCTGCTTTTTATCCACTTATGTTTTTGTACTTTATAATTTTTTAATAATATTTTTAACTGCAGAACTCTTGGGTGCTCATATATTAGTAGGATCTCATTTATGACAAATATCTAGATGCGGCTTTTCACCTTAAGACGGCAGTAACAGCATCCGCGCGTGACGTCACAACTAACCTCAAAAATATGTGTTTCTTAAGATTTAAGAGTATTACGCAACTGTTATTAAAATTTCTGCCTGGTTCCCATATTTTCAACTAAAATCTAGTTCAGGGTAATGTTTATGAAGTTCTAAATACTTTGTCCCAATAAAATAGGACTCTTTTTGTAGGTTGGAAATCTAACCTGTAATTAGCAGTCTATTTCTATTAATCAACAATATTGAAAAATTATTTACGCGAATTTTTAAATATTTGCTTAGAGCCAGTACCGGCTCCAAGCTAAAAATGCGTATACAAACATTAAAAATGAGAATAAACTTAAAAAACTTAAAATTTAAGGTTATGTTGGTTACATGATGCAGATGCCCGATATCTCAATGCAGCGGTTGTGAATGTTTTGGTGAAGAAATGCTCCTACAAATTGTTAACAAAATTTTTAATTGTGGTCAAGTATAATAAGAGTGTTTTGCGAAATCTACATACTTATACATGCTTCGTTTTATGTACATTTTGGTTATAGGTATTAGACACGTGGAATTTTGTTTACGTGATCTAAATATTTTTTAAATTAATCTTGAATTGTAATGAAAGAAATTATTATTACTGTTAATACTTGCTGATTTCTACTAAATTTAGAATTATTTGTTTGACATTATTGATATAAATTAAAAATAAAGTACACAATATAATTTTTTTTTGCGAGAAAATTTTACAGACGAATTATTGGAGCATTGGAAATAATTGTTTGAAACATCGTTTTAAATTAGTCGAAATTCGCGTATTTTAACCAAGGTTGCAAAAAATGGTTTTTTTGATGCATTTTAGATTAAATTAATAAACTAATTCGTAATGTAGAAGTAAAAATTAATTGCAAAAATGAATATTTGCTATAATGAAAATTATTTTTTTTCCACATTAACAACTGAAATAATTTTTCTTCTTAATTTCAAAAAAATTGACAATTACAAATATTTACATTACTTATTTTTTTAAATTACAAAATTTCAACTATTTTAATTTATTATTTTTTAAGACCATAAGAAATTATTATAAAAATTATTATAATTGTATATATATTTTAAAAATTGTGTATACAGAAATATATTAATCAACAAATTTTTTTTTTGGATCATTAATTTCAATTTTGAATGAGAACAAAATGACATTTAAAAAAAAATGATCGATACATTTCCATTAAAATAGATCATTGATATTATTCTATTCCTAATCTAAATAATAATAAAATTGGATAAATTAAATAATAATAATTGAACCATTTTTTGGATGGATGGATAATAACAATTAGAAGAAAATAATTCATTCTTAAAACAAAATGTATGATCCATTCTATATTAAATTAATCTTATAAAAACTTAAAATAAGAATTATTAAAAACAAATTTGTTAACAATTTTTAGGAGCATTTGTTCACCAAAACATACACCACCGCTGCATTGGGATATATAAACTAGTTCACAAGTTCAAAGCCGTGTTAATGCTCAATAAAGCTCGTGAAAATATGAGTGAGGGCTCGTTGGATTCGGAATGACACCTAGAAAAATGTGCAAAAGTTTCAAACCCGCATATAAACAATTGCAAAAGTTATAAACAAATGAAGATTGGAAAAATAACGAGTTTCGTTTTTTGCAAATAACTCGAAAACTATTAATTTTTAAGAAAATTTAAAGGAACATTTTTAAAGAGGAATGAATTCGAAATAAAAAAGTAAGATGACTAATTGTAAATAAATGATTGAAATATTTTCAATATATTTTTTTCTTTAAAATGCTAAGAATCCTATCATGTAATTCAATACTTCGTCAGTATTAGCTAGAAGAGTAGTTGTTTTGATTGGTTCTCCAATAATGAGTGTTTTAAAGTATTTACCTAACTAGTATATTAGCGTGCCCAGATTAGGGCAACAATATACAGAAAGTAGGTATTTTCATAATAAATAAAAAAGTGTGTAAGTTGTGATTTGCATAATACCTAAATAATATTCTCTAAACATGATAAAAGCAAATAAATAAAAAATAATTAATTGTAAAAAATAAATCAAGAATAGGCTTGTAAATAATGAATGAATGTTTCTATACTCTACTGATGAGAACTAACGAGTTCGAAAAAACTTGTACAACTTTTCTAGAGTTGAAATATAATGTAAGGTTCAATAATTGTTGTGAATTACTGAATTTTAATAAATAATTTAAGTAGTTTAAATATTTTTTCTTTAAAATGCCAGGAATCCTATCATGTAATTCAATACTTCGTCAGTATTAGCTAGAAGAGTAGTTGTTTTGATTGGTTTTCCAATAATGAGTGTTTTAAAGTGTTTTCCTAAGTAGTATATTAGCGTGACCCGATTAAGGTACCAATATACAGAAAGTAAATAATTTCATATTAAATAAAAAAGTGTGATGACTAATTGTAAATAAATGATTGAAATATTTTCAATATATTTTTTTCTTTAAAATGCTAAGAATCCTATCGTGTAATTCAATACTTCGTCAGTATTAGCTAGAAGAGTAGTTGTTTTGATTGGTTCTCCAATAATGAGTGTTTTAAAGTATTTACCTAACTAGTATATTAGCGTGCCCAGATTAGGGCAACAATATACAGAAAGTAGGTATTTTCATAATAGATAAAAAAGTGTGTAAGTTGTGATTTGCATAATACCTAAATAATATTCTCTAAACATGATAAAAGCAAATAAATAAAAAATAATTAATTGTAAAAAATAAATCAAGAATAGGCTTGTAAATAATGAATGAATGTTTCTATACTCTACTGATGAGAACTAACGAGTTCGAAAAAACTTGTACAACTTTTCTAGAGTTGAAATAGAATGTAAGGTTCAATAATTGTTGTGAATTACTGAATTTTAATAAATAATTTAAGTAGTTTAAATATTTTTTCTTTAAAATGCCAGGAATCCTATCATGTAATTCAATACTTCGTCAGTATTAGCTAGAAGAGTAGTTGTTTTGATTGGTTTTCCAATAATGAGTGTTTTAAAGTGTTTTCCTAAGTAGTATATTAGCGTGACCCGATTAAGGTACCAATATACAGAAAGTAAATAATTTCATATTAAATAAAAAAGTGTGATGACTAATTGTAAATAAATGATTGAAATATTTTCAATATATTTTTTTCTTTAAAATGCTAAGAATCCTATCATGTAATTCAATACTTCGTCAGTATTAGCTAGAAGAGTAGTTGTTTTGATTGGTTCTCCAATAATGAGTGTTTTAAAGTATTTACCTAACTAGTATATTAGCGTGCCCAGATTAGGGCAACAATATACAGAAAGTAGGTATTTTCATAATAAATAAAAAAGTGTGTAAGTTGTTAATTGCATAATACCTAAATAATATTCTCTAAACATGATAAAAGCAAATAAATAAAAAATAATTAATTTTAAAAAAGTAAGAACTCCCGAAACTCTACGTCTATTAATGTTGAAAATGGAGCTCTGCGCGGCGAACACTAAGCCGTTACGATGCTCTGAAACCGGCCGTAATAAGTCAAAATATTTTTTATGTTATTAAATATTAATTTAAAAATTTTAAAAAATTATGGTATTATTTAGACGTTGGAAAAAAATTGTTTCACCGATTTTTCATAAAATGGGCCTATTGTTGTTTTGAGTTTTGCTCGAAAACTATGCATTTTTCCTATAAACACGTCAATAGAAAAGTTCTTGAGAATTAAATTTCCAATCGAAATGGCACCTTCAGAAGTCAATTTTTTTTTTACAAAAATACGCCCAGAAAACAAAACAAAAAAACGAAAAAATGCAATTTTTTATTTTTTTAAATTCTAGCCTGTAACTTTTTTCGGCTACATTTAGGCATAGACATTGCTGCATAAAAAAGCTGGCGTTTTACCGTTAAAATGATTATTAACGGTAAAACGTCAGCTTTTTTTTATGCAGAATACACAGCCCCACAAAAAAAAAAAATAAAAGTTCAAAGTAACGAACCAGACCCATGCATCCTTATGTATTTTCGGTCGCTGAATCCGAATCCGGGGTTAAAAAAAATCTTACACCCCCAAAAGGAAGATTAAGCTACCAGAATAGTTGTTACTTCTTAATCAATCGAATTATACAAATTAAGGTTATACAGCAGCGTACATACAATAGATATGAAACACACCCCCAGGGAGGGGCGAAAACTAGCCCCCATATATAAAAAAATCGATCCAAAACAACAATGACCGCTGAAAAATCTCGAAATATCTAAGTTTTGTTAAAGTGTTAAGAAACTACATCAGGTCCAACGTAATCTTCATAAACTGCCCCTATGGGGTTGAGAACAACCACCAAGTTCAAAGGACACGAGAAAAACAAGAAAAAACGTAAAATCCAACAGGATTTCTATTTTCATGGATGCTATAATAATTGGCTGAAATTGCGTAGTACTCTAAAATAGAACCAAAAACTTACGTACCATCAACATCCTACACTGTCAACCCTCAGAGGGTGTGAAAACCCTGTAAGATTTAACTATAAAAATTCGAAACACCTGCGATGTGTGGAAGAGAGAAGAAACTAGACTATGTTCGACGACGTGCTTGAAAACCAGCCCCATGGGGTTGCGAGATACTACCGCTATATCTGTAGGATACTGGAAAAACAGAGAGAAACTAACTGGATTTACATTTTCACCGATGCTATGATTGGCAAAAATCGTGTTGTACACTAAGAGTTTGAAACTCATGTCCTATAAATGTTATTAAGTAACACCCCCAGAAAGGATGTAAACTACCGTAATTCAAGATGTAACGAAAAAGCTATACTGTTGCTTATTCGTTTCATTTCCATAGTTTTTTTTATAGGGGTGGCGTCTCTCAACCCCGTGGGGGTGGTGCTTTGAACTTTTTTTTTGTGGGGCTGTGATATCTATGCCTAAATGTACCCGAAAAAAAGTTACAGGCTTAAATTAAAAAAAAAATGCATTTTTCCGTTTCTTTTTGTTTTGTTTTCTGGGCGTATTTTTGTAAAAAAAAATTGACTTCTGAAGGTACCATTTCGATTGGAAATTTAGTTCTCTACAACTTTTCTATTGACGTGTTTATAGGAAAAATGCATAGTTTTCCAGTAAAACTCAAAAATGTGAAAAGTGGACCTTTTTCCTTCGATCTCAAAAACGCACCTCTTTAAATGGTAGCACTCAGCGGTTTTCTCATATTTTGGGGTCAATTGAACATAAGAAACAATAAAAATCCTTTAACGTTTTAGTTCCTTTCAACCCCCTTTTTTTGGACATAGACAATAGCCTAAAAATATTGTGATTAAAAATTAAAAACATCGCAATGTCGTAATCCCATAAAGTATAGTTGACATAAGTTCTCCACAAAGCGAAATAATTTTAGTGGCTTTTGTTTAACAATTATCCGACTTGAAATATAAACGTAAACTCTAAAAAAATTGGTTAATTAACAATAGGCTCATTTTATGAAAAATCGGTGAAACAATTTTTTTTCAACGAGACATTGTTCCGTTGTCTCTAAATAATACCATAATTTTTAAAAAATTTTAAATTAATATTTAATAACATAAAAAATATTTTTACTTATTACGGCCGATTTCAGAGCCTCGTAACGGCTTAGTGTTCGCCGCGCAGAGCGCTGAGAGATAGAGTTTCGGGAGTTCGACTTTTTTATTGGAAATTCATTCCTCTTTAAGAATCGTTCTTTCAATTTTCTTAAATATTAATAGTTTTCGAGTTATTTGCAAAAGACGAAACTCGTTATATTTTCAATCTTCATTTGTTTATAACTTTTGCAACTGTTTATGTGCGGGTGTGAAACTTTTACACTTTTTCTAGACGTCATTCCGAATTCAATGAGCCCTCACTAATATTTTTACGAGCTTTATGAAGCACTAACACGGCCTTGAACTTGTAAACTAGTCTGCATCTGCATCATGTACCTAACATAACCTTAAATTTTAAGTTCTTCAAGTTTATTCTCATTTCTAATGTTTGTGTACGCATTTTTAGCTTGAAGCCGGTACCTGCTCCAAGCAAATATTTAAAAATTCACGTAAATAATTTTTCAATATTCTTGATTAATAGAAATAGACTGCTATTTAGATTACCAACCTACAGAAAGAGACCTATTTTATTAGGACAAAGTGTTTAGAACTTCATAAACATTACACTGAACTAGATTTTAGTTGAAAATACGGGAACCAGGCAGAAATTTTAATAATAGCTGCGTAATACTCTTAAATCTTAAGAAACACATATTTTTGAGATTAGCTGTGACGTCACTTGCAGATGCCCTATAGATGTGACGCATGCGCGTCTTGTAGGCAACGCAGCAGCTACGAAACAATTTTATCTTTGTCGTATGCATTCTTTATTTCTTTTCAGTTATCATGACGTCACAAGAGCAGTGTCTTACGTTTGGAAAAAAACTAAGCAAGTAAATAAATTTATACCTTCTTGAAAATGAAGGGTAAAAAAAAATTTTAAAAGCAAATGTTCAATATATTAAATAATGAACAGAATGGTATAAAAGAAAATTCATTTCACCGTTCAAAGTGGTTTTAATTGAAAATAAAAAAATTAAAATTTTTATAACTTTTTTATTAACAATTTAAAAAAAATCCATTTCTCTGAAACGAACGTTTATATTTTTCTGAGTAAACAGAAAATTTTTTTTTTTAAATTTTTTAGCTTTTCAGCACGCTATGATTTTTTAAAGTTGTACATATCATCCCTTAATTTCTAACCAGCCTAACTCCGTTAATTCTAGTAATACCAAAAAAAGTCTAGAGATCATTTTTATATAAAATTTCATGCTTTACAATTTTTGTTTGAAACTTTTTTTTACTAGCCTTTACACATTTTGAGTAATTTTGAAAAAACACTTTATTGTATTTCTTTTCACCCCTTCCCGGGGGTTCAGAAAAAAATTTCTTTCTTTAATCGTGTTCTAATACATCAAAGTAAGTTATATCAAAAATTCAAGTATTTACCTCAAAATTCTGATTTGCCGACTTATTTAATTGGACTACACTGTTTCTCATTAATATACGGCATGACGTAGATGTCAAATTTTTTGGTTTGTATACAGCACTTGCTTTAGAAAAAAATACAGTTTAAACATAAATGTATTTTCGATAAAACGATATTTTGTTTTCCTTTTCCAAATAGGTATCTCAATAAATATTAGTTTTATTGAAAAAATAAAGCTCATAAACTGATGAATTTAGCTTGTTTATTTATTTACATAGATTTAATAATTTCGGAGATATGAAAGTTTACAAATGGCGTCCGAACGTTTATAAGTCGTAAAATGCAGTTTAAATGTTAAATATCTCAGAAATTGAGACACCTACGTCACGCATACTAGAAATGAAATTAAAGACAATTAATTGCTCTTTCAAATTATTTTTTACTCGTTCCTGTAGCATAAGAAGTAAAGAAGTTATGATGTAAAAATGAGCGTATTATATTTTTTTATATAAAAAGGACGCCATTTTGTTACTCTAATTAGCCAGTAATTTAAAGAAATTATCTCAAATGCAGTTTTTCGTTAGGATGTAGCATTACCTAGATGTTCAAATTTTTTTGCTCATTTAAAGCACTTGCTTTAGAAAAAAATGCATTTTAAACTAAAGGTAATTTCGAAATTTGGATACCAAATATAAACTTAAATATCTCCGAAATTATTAATCCTACATCAATAAACAAAAAATATAATTATTTCCCAGTTTGTACTTTCTGTAATTGGTCTGTAACATTTTTTCGATAAAGTAATACTTTTCGAGATACTTGACGAAAGCCGTTTGGAAATACCTTTTTTTAAGCTAAAATCGCAATTTTGAAGTCGTTATAACTTAAAAACTATCAATTTATGTGAAAATTTGCATAGAACCTTTTCTTCTTAAAGTTTGATTCTATGCCTAGAAACTTTTCTGTCAAGCATTTACTATTATACCTCTAAAAATGAACTAAATCCGTTCAATATGACATTATTCCGAAGTTAAAACCTCTAGTTACTGTACTATTAGTGCAAGCATATAAAATAATTGTGCCCGACATTAATTAGTCTTCGCAGGTCATACTCTTAAAAAGGAATTTGTGTGATATTCTTTTCTTTTCTTTCTATTCGGGTTCAAAAGTTACTAACAATAATTGCAACAAAATATGCTTTTTCGTCAATGAAAATTAAGCAGGATAGGGCAAAACAATATACGTAACTTTTCGGTAGAGCATAAAATTCTCTCGTATAATGGGTATAATAAAAAACGGTACATTTGATAGTTAAATTATCGTTATTAAAGGTAATATAATATTTATATTTTATTTTATATAATTGTTTATTATTATATAAAAATTTTGTTTAATAGTTTTCTCAATCTAATGTAATACTGCGTACAGTCATAATATGTTTTCTTAATGTATATGGGGAAGCTAGTTAAGGCTGACCTCTTCCTTTTGTGTGTAAACTCTTTTTTTCTTACATTCTTCTACCTACATTCAACTTAAATCTGGTGACAGTTACTTCCTTGCACAGAGCAATAAAACAATTAAAGCGTCTCAAATGCCAAAAGAACTGTTGCCAATGGTATACAAAAGCTACACAACGCCTGTTTAAAGCAAGATATATTACAGTATTTAGCCATAAATCTAACTAAAAAACTATTAGTCCTAAATTACTATGACGAAAATAAAATGTATAAATGAAGTATAAAGAATTATTTTAGAATTTGTTAAAATTAAATAATCAAAACATTAGAATACATTACAACAAATTAACTGAGCAGTTGGAAATTTAAAATAAAATGAAAGTCATTGTTTATAAGAAATGCTTTAGTACAGAAAAAATAATTTTCAATTCCGTAAAAATACATGGCGAAAACTGCAGTCCTAGAGGTAATGACGTATACTTCATGAAAAGAATTATTTGTAGATGGTACAAATTTTTTTCTTTATTTTTTGAATAGACACGTGATATTTTTAACTTCAATATTTTATAAACAACTCGAAAAATAAAGCAATAAAAGATATAGTTTCACTCACTTTCGTTACAGATTTATGCATTATTACACTATATTTCTTAAATTATACAGAGACAGTAATTTTTAATGGTTTTTATTTCCTTGCTAGTTAACAAATTATCAGAAAGTTTTTTTGTTTATTTTTTTTTTATTCAATGCTTAGATTTAGTTCAGGACTTCTTATTGCACTTGTTGCCACACCAAAACCAAAAACTAAAACTAAAACTATATAAAACTAAAATAATAAAATCGCGGCAGAAAGAATTCCTTAATCACCTTTTTTGATGCTGTCATAAAGTTGTTTAGGGCAAACGCTCTGCTCTTTTCCCACTAATATTTCCACTAGTGTTTTCTAACTGTAATTAAATTAAAATATACTTTTTTTATCTAAATATGTAGGTATATTATTTGCCTACATATAATAAAACAAGAATAGCAGTAGGCTATGTTTTGACTCTAACATGTGTTAAATAAAATGGACATTTCGGACAGAACGCTTTGGTTATAGAGACAAAATTAATGTTTTGAATCTAGTTTTTGTCAATTTCCACGGCATACTTTTCTCGATTTTTAAATTATTATTCACAAAAGAATTTTCATGTTTATGTATACGGTTGTTTTTGTTATTTTCTTCTATCTAAAATAAATATAAACACATTCGGCGATTGTTAATAACAAATTGTTTATTAAATAAACAAATAAATTCACAACAAAAAAAAATTATTTTTTCCATCTTTTGGATAATTGCAAATAATAAATTTAGGAATAAAATTTTTTCTTAATAACATGTTTAAATAATGAAAAAAGACAAAAGTGGTTATAAACAATTAAAAACAATTTTTAAGAATTTTTTTTAATCATAATATTCTATAAAATTTGCTTAAACAAATAGCAATAAAAATTTTAAGTTTATGTAATCTTATAGTATTTTTGAATATAAAAACAGTAAGAGTAATTAAAATTAATAAAAAATTTTCCAACGGGATATTGCTCCTTTAAGTGTTTAAATAATAACATAATTTTTATGAATTTTAAAATTAATATTTAATAATAAAAAATATTTTTACTTGTTCCGGACGGTTTCAGAGCATCGTAACGCCTTAGTGTTCGCTGCGCGGAGCTGCGGAACTCCGGAGCTCCGCTGTGCGGAGCTTCAACATTAAATTAAAATTATTAATAATCTCGTTAATAATAGATGTAGAGTTTCGGGAGTCGGGACTTTTTTATTGGGAATTTCTTCCTCTTTAAGAATCTTTCTTTCTTTAAAATTTTTAATAGTTTTCGAGTTATTTGCAAAAAGCGGAACTCGTTATTTTTTCAATTTTATTTAGTTTATAACTTTTGCAATTGTTTATGTGCGGGTTTGAAACTTTTGCACATTTTTCTAGACGTCATTCCGAATCCAATGCAATCAAGGTAGGTGCATGACGTCAGATGCACCATGCAGGGAGACCGACTACAAATATAAATTCAAATAACCATTATAAAAATATATGTGTTCATTAATAAAAAAAACCGCTGCCTAAAAAATCACTACTTCCACATCTAGATTTTCCTGCCCAAGCCTTTTATAGCAAAAAAATGTCGATAATATATTTGCAATCCACTGTGTAAAAATAATTGTTCATGGAACTTTAATAATGTAATATTTGAAATGGTCTATCCCAAAAACCCATAAAATGATGTGCAACATGGTAGTGGAGGTAGTAGAGGGGGAAGCTGTTGGCAAAAAATTTAGAGGCTCTTGTACACATAAATCACAATTTTATTTTTTTATTCCCTTTAATAATGTGGTGGAGGTGGTGGTGAGTGCCAAAAAAGTATTCAGGCCTTTTGTTCCTTTATACACACTAAATCACAATTTTATCTTTTTATTCCCTTCCATAATCACCTTCAATAATTTGAGAAAAAAATTTTTTTTTACGATTACTATACTTCAAATCCACTACGTGGATGTGTAAGTAATAAGTATTCCGCAGTTATGACGTTGTTCTCTTTTGCACGTCCAAATAGAATAAAACGATTCAAGTTAGCCCATCAAAATTGTGCTTTTTTAGAGACCATGTAGGCTTAACAGGGAACCAAGACAGATCACGTCATGCAGTTAGGTGCACCATACAGTAAAGGGAACCTGACTTACAAAACCGCTGCGTAAAGAATCACTATTTCAACATCCAAGTCTCTTACAAAGAAAAAAGGTTGATACTGTATTTGCAGTCCATTATGTGGAAATAGCATCATAGAACTTTAATAATATTTGCAATCGTCTACCACAAAAGCCCATAAAACAATGTGCCATATCGACAGTGGGGATGGTAGTGGGGAGTATAGCTGATGCAAAAAAAAATTAGGCCTTTGGTACTTATACACACACAAAATCACAATTTTATTTTTTTTCGTCCTTTAATAATGAGGTAGGGATGGTAATGGGGGTGATAGTGGAAGTGGCTGATGTCAAAAAAAATTTGAGTAGGTACTTGGCTTCTCGTACATACACTAAATCCCAATTTTATAAACTCTCACTTGCTTGCTTTGCCTATTTATCCCCCCATCCCAACTTCAACGGAATAAGATCTAAACAAATCTATTTCCAGATCTCGTTATAATACACAGGTGTCCCAAATTTTGAGTTAACATCATAAACGGTTCCAGAGTAATCGTGCGCACAAAAAAAAAATTACAGACAGATTTCTTTTTTGCTCGAACTTAAAATATCGACCTTTCGTGGCATTCTAAGCCTGTTTAAAAAACATTTTTTTTACCTTTATTATACGTTCACTCCACTATGTGGATGTGGAAGTAGTACCAGCTTATAGTGATTATGGACAATGCCTATCTATTCTTATGATATGTAAAACATCATTCTGCATAATAATAATTATTGTTTAATGACCGATATTTCTCCATGAAAATTTTAGTACCAAAATTATAATAATTAAGTATAGTATTATTGAATACTGAATGCAAAAAAACACAATCCTAATTTAGGGACATTTATTTGAATTTCTGTATTACACTTCAAAACACATTTTAAGACGTTTAAGATGCTAACAACTATTCTTCTTTCATAACACTGTACCATGTATTTCATAATTCTTAGTAGGCATATGAATTTTTGAATTTAGAAAAATTGTTCGAATATGATACAATACTTGTGAGGTTAAAAAATTGATTCAAATAAAGAGCTTTCATTCATCGATTGTGACTTCATGAAGAAAGTATTTAAGAGGAAATAAGAATCGAACCTTATCGAGCCATTGCAACGATGCCAAATATCGGGCTATATAACGTGCGATAGATGTCAGCTGTATAAGAGTCTTGGATATACAGGAACAGCGCCGCCTGACTCAGTAGTGCTGAACTAAAAGTGTATCTCGGAACATAAAAATATGACTTTTTGAAGCCCACCCCAAAATTTTGTAGGAAGGAAGCTAACGTGATTTGTGGCCATTTAGTGATGATATACACAGGGGTACGTTGATGAGCCCGACCCCGGGCTGCACAACGTCAAATCGGGCTGCACTACAACCGCTCAGTGTATGAAACGGGCCTGTATATGACCATGCATATCTCTATATATATATATATATATAACACATTTGAACGAGTGTAAGTATGTGTATTGCTCGATGGGTCGACCACGAAAAAGCCAGGTGATCTGCTGTGCGTGCTCCGTTTCTTCGTTACGAATTTCTTAAATATGTATGCTATATAAAAGTTTAGAACTAAATTATCCAAATAGTTCAAACTTGATTCTTTTTTCACATTGTTTCACTGGGTGTGACTCAACATCGGCGTCATATAATAAAGGCAAAAAAAAATTCATGGATCTTTTAGAAAAAAAGGAAGATTTGAGAAATAAGGCTCAGATATTTTTTAATAGTACATCTGAACTCGAAGATATTTTAGAAGCAGGTAGATATTGCATGGTATGTTTGTAGGGACTTGCTAAAGATATACATCCAAATAAATAGAGTCGCGTAGAAAACTTTACAAAATATCTCGAAAAGATGCGCTATGAAAGTTTTATTAAAGCAACCACGAAAAACAGTGCCGCAAAATTATCATCCTTAGTTCCAACAGTTGGTGCCATAGATGAGCATACTAAGAAGGTTTATCTACAAACTCAGATTTGGCTTGGCAACAAAAATATTCATCCAGCTGATTGGGGATGGGTCAGTAATGAAGAGTTATTAAATCCAATAAAAACTGCTGATCCACCTGCACCGCAACAGTTGCTCAAAATGATTTTTTGCAACTGCAAAAAAGGTTGCGGAGCCACTTGCGGATGCCGAAGAGTCGGGCTGTTTTGCAATGTAACTTGTGGAACATGCAGTGGAGATAACTGCCAGAATAGCCCTCCAATTGATCCAGAAGAAGATCTTGACGACAGCAGCTCTGATATTGAGTCATGAATAATTATTTTTATAGACGATAATTTTTTATGTATTGTAATGCTCTTGTTTGTAATGTCTTTTTTTTATGTATTGTAATGCAAAATTTTTTATAATTAATTACTAATTTGATCTAGTATATTTACAGATAACTTATAAGTTTATATTTTATTCAATAAAAAGTGTGATTTTTTACTTTATAATCAAATTATTTTTAATTGTATAAACTTATGTTTTCAATGTTTTAATTTAGGGGTAGTTTTAAGGGTTGAAAAGCTTAAACATATGAAAGTCATTTTCGAGAACGTGGAACAACCTTTAAATCCTTTTCAGATCACCAAAAAAAATTTTTTTATATAATTTTTTATAGAGGGGTTGTTTTTAAGGGTTGAAAAGGGGTTAAATTATGACAAATAAGGTAGACAACGTAAAACAATATTTACTCTATATTTAAATCTTTTTAAGTTATAAAAGTAATTTTTTGTGATTTTTTTTCAATTTAGAGGTCGTTTGCAGAGGTTGTAAAGTTTTTCAGGGGTTGAAAATGGGTTAAACATGAGGTAATTGTGTTAGAGAATACTATAAAATGTCACTCCGTATTATTAAACACGTTTTCTAGCGATAAAAAGGCTCAATGTCAATTTTTTCATTAAGGGGTTGTTTTCACCCCTTAAAAATAAAAAACGGAGGTCGGGTCAATATCACTTTTGAAGTTAAGGGTAAGATAAGCCTAATTCCAAAATTTCATGTAAATCGATTCATAGTAAAATATTTAGGAGGTAAAACCCTATTTTACGCTTCAATGACTGCACTACATAAATTAATCACTAGGAAGATTTTCAAATCAATAATTAATTATGAACGCGGGTCAGCTCGACCTGCATCAGGCGTATTATATATTATATGAATTACATATTTTTATGTAAAATACACAGGCAGCTTTCCTAATTAATTTAGTCTTATATTTCCTTATATTTATGTCCCTTCTAAGTTCATCTCAAGACATATGCGAATAATATAGGTACCTAGTTCTAATAATATTGATACACGTATACGTTACATGTTAAGGAGAAATTTCGATGCAGATATTGATGAGGATTTCCGCATACTTTTAAAATAACAAGAATTAAGATATCACATTTATTATTACGTAACAAATAATTACATCTCTTGGGTGTGCTAGATATCTTTTATAACACCATATGGCTGGCGAGTCAAAAATCAGTAACTATTTTCACATAATACTTTTTATTTTTGGTATTTAGCCCAGTTCTTCAACCATTAATAAATAATCGGTAACTACATTCTGAATTTCTTAAAAATACAAACTGCTAAATTTGGAACAAAATTATATATAATTTTTTGAAAGAACTGCATCAATATGAATATTACTACTATACATATTTTGTGATCACGCTTCATATAAATGTTTTTATACCAGTCGAATAGTTTGGCAGAGATTAAGGCCCAATGTTAAACATTGTAAATTGTAGATAGGCCTTTCTTCACTTCGACCTAAAGGGCTTTTATGATTACACTGTTAAACATACTTAAAGTCCCCAACAGTTGGGGACTTTTAGTAAGTTGTACAGTGCTTTTTTTACACTGTTAAACACACTAAAAGTCCCCAATTCTATCTCTTGCGCTCGCGCCGCCATCTTGGAAAAACGGTGCTCTGATTAAGTTTTTTGCTTATATCTCGCTAACCATTAGATATATCGAAATTATGTTTCCTATAAAAAATAAAGCTTATAAAATCCTGTACATTTTTTCCGTATCTATTATTATAATCTTTGGAAATACGAAAATTGTATTTGATCGACACATTTCTAAAACCGTACTAATCACTCGTAGGGAAAGTAAAAAACCGCTGCCCAAGGAATCACTACTTCCACATCCAGATTCTCTATCCAAGTCACTCACAACGAAAAAAATTTGTATGAGGAAATAATTGTTTTAATAATATAATAGTGGGGGAGGGGGTGGTGATAGGGGGATGGTAGTGGGGGTGGACGAAGTAAAAAAAATATTTTGAGGTTTCTGGTTTTTGTACACACACTAAATCAAAAATTTTTCCATCCCCTGTATTATGGGGTGGGGGTGGTAATGGGGGTGGCTAATACCAAAAATTTTTTTGAGACCTTAGCTTCTCTTGTATATACTAAATATCAATTTTGTGGACTTAATTTACGTATTTACCCCAAATTTACCCCAATTTACCCCCCAACCCTTCGACGGAACAAGATGAAAATATAATCTAGTTCTACAACTCGTTAAAGTACATATGTGTACCAAATTTCAAGTCAATATCTTAAACGGTTCCAGAGTAAACGTGCGCACAAAAAAGTTACAGACAGACCGACAGACAGAATTTTTTTTCGCTCAAACTTAAAATATCGACGTTTCATGACATTCTAGTACCTATTTGAACAATAAAAATTTTTTAAAATTATTTCCACATCCAGTGGAAGTATAGTAACGACAAAAAAATTTTAAAAATTTTTATTGTTCAAATAGGCTTAAAATGTCATGAAACGTCGAGATTTTAAGTTTGAGCGAAAAAAAAATTTCTGTCTGTCTGTCGGTCTGTCTGTCTGTCTGTCTATCTGTCTGTCTGTAACTTTTTTTTTGTGCGCACGTTTACTCTGGAACCGTTTGAGATATTGACTTGAAATTTGGTACACATATGTACTTTAACGAGTTGTAGAACTAGATTATATTTTCATCTTGTTCCGTCGAAGGGTTGGGGGGTAAATTGGGGTAAATTTGGGGTAAATGGGTAAATCAAGCAGGTAAGAGTCCATAAAATTGGTATTTAGTATATACAAGAAAAGCTAAGGTCTCAAAAACATTTTTGGCATTAGCCACCCCCCATTACCAACCCCCACCCCCTTATTAAAGGGGATGAAAAAAAATTATGATTTAGTGTATGTACAAGAACCAGAAACCTCAAAACATTTTTTTACTTCATCCACCCCCACTACCACCCCCCTATCACAACCCCCACTCCACTACCGATGTGGGGTATCGTTTTATGGGTTTTTGGGGTAGAGGATTTCAAATACTATATTATTAAAGTTCCATAAACAATTATTTCCACATACAAAGTTTTTTCGTTGTGAGTTGACTTGGATAGAGAATTGGATGTGGAAGTAGTGATTCCTTGGGCAGCGGTTTTTTTTTTTTGTTGTTACTATACTTCCACTAGATGTGGAAGTAATTGATATTATTATGTTAGTTCCAGAATTCCGAATAACTTGAAAATGTCCGTCTTATGTCCATCTGTCTGTCCGTTCCTCTGTCTGTCTCTCTGTACGGCACGTTTTTGCGAGTACGATAACTTAGAGAAAAAACCGGTTTTATTGAAATTTGGGAAGTAAGTTGACGTTAGCTAGAGGAAGAACTCTACAATATTATCAAAGATTACAACACTCTTCACGTTTATTTTTTTTTAATAAAATGTTTCATAGCATTTATATTTACTGATGGAGAGGAGACGGGCAGACGGACTGACAGAAAGACGGGCATTTTGAAAGTTGTTGCCAATTCTATGACTAACACAATGATATATGATACTTTTACTCTACGAGTGATATTTACAGTTTTTGAAATGTGTCAATGAAATGTAATATACTCTGCTTTCGTATTTCCAAAGAGTATAACAATATATTTAAAAAAAATGCATGTCACATTTTTTTTAGAGAATTCTATAAGCTTTATTTTTTATATAATAGCATATTATGCAACGACCATTCAATGATAGCTATTAAGATACGAGCATGAGAATTATGACCTGAGCTGTAGGCGAATGTCATAATGAATGTGAGTGTCTTAATAGCCATTAAATGTGAGTTGCATACACTATTTTTTCTACGACCAGTCATAATGGAATTGACAATTAAAATTTTATTTCTGAAATTACTAGGTAAACATGACATGACAGATGACTCGTCAAAATTGATAAAATTTAGATCTGTCAGGCGTTCGAGGCAATAGTTGACATTGACAGAATATTGCTGTTTGTCGCGTTTCTATTGGTTAAAAACTTGTATCGTAATGAAAAATGGACAGATTTTTTTTGTTTCAAACTTAACATCTCGACGTTTCATGACATTCTAAGCCTATTTGAACAATACAATTTTTTTTTAAACTTTTGTCGTTACTATACTTCCACTGGATGTGGAAGTAATTGACCTAGTTATGATTGCTAGAAGTTTATGCAACTCTCGCCACTTTTGGACGCGTACAAGTCACGCTCTTTTTTCACTTATGCCTTAAAAAACTATAACATTTAAATTATTCAAAATTTAAAGTACATTTAATTATCCTTGTTGGAGAGGTCAACGGTTTCATTAAATTTAAAAATGACGAAGCTGTTAGTGAATTGTTTATTAAAAAAAGTCGGTGCGTGAAAATCGGTAAATAGTGAATATTTTAAGTAGTCTTTACTAATAAAATAAAATATATAACTGTCTTTACTTTGCATTAAAAGATATTGTTAAAGGTTAATGAAAATTTTAAAAATCCCATTTCAAAATGGCCATCTTTTAGCTAAAACTGCTATTTTGGTCATTTCTTGGCTATTCTTGTCCATCTTTTAGCCATAAACTATAATATTGTTTAAATGATGAAACATCAATATTTGTTAATTGGGTATGAAAGTAATTACTATTAGCTGCAAAATGCCACTGGAACAAATTATTTATCTTTAATATACATCGTTTTTATAGCCATTTAAACAATCAAGAATTTTTATGAAAATAATATAAAGAATACATTTTTGTAGGATAGTGCAAAAATTTAATACTTTTAACACTATTTACAGTGCAAAAAATAACTACTTAGATACTTAAGTAAGTTACTTTTTCTACGATTGTGTTGAATTTCAAATTTTCTAACTTCAAAATGAGTGCAGAAGCCAGAAAATGTCACTTTGCCACACGCCGCACAGTGGTTGATTCTATCTTTAGGGAGACAAAAATGTAGAAATTTGTAAAAAAAGCTCCAAATGGTTTTAAGAAAACAGGGAAAAATAGTGAAAAAAATGTAAGCACCAAGGGGGTGGTTTTTGAGAGGGTTGAAACATAAATTTCGCTTAAAAATTCTAAAATTTTGTAAATTTAATAATATCATACCTGTGAATTCAACAAAAATAGTAAAAAAAAATATATGAATCAAGGGGGTGGTTTTTGAGAGGGTTGAAATATAAATTTCTCTTAAAAATTCTAAAATTTTGTAAATTTAATAATATTATACCTGTGAATTCAACAAAAATAGTAAAAAAAAAAAACTGTATGAATCAAGGGGGTGGTTTTTGAGAGGGTTGAAATATAAATTTCGCTTAAGAATTCTAAAATTTTGTAAATTTAATAATATTATACCTGTGCATTCAACAAAAATAGTAAAAAAAATCTATGAATCAAGGGGGTGGTTTTTCAGAGGGTTGAAATATAAATTTCGCTTAAAAATTCTAAAATTTTGTAAATTTAATAATATTATACCTGTAAATTCAACAAAAATAGTAAAAAAAATCTATGAATCAAGGGCAAGGGGGTGGTTTTTGAGAGGGCTGAAATGTCAATTTCGCTTAAAAATTCTGAAATTTTGTGAATTTAATAATATTATACCTATAAATTCAACAAAAATAGTAAAAAAAATCTCTGAATCAGAGGGGTGGTTTTTGAGTGAGTTGAAAACTTAATTTCGCTTCAGAAATCTGAAATTTTATGAATACGATAGTAAATCTGTAAATACGTCAAAAATAGTAAAAATATATATAAGCCCAGGATGGTATTTATAAGAGGCTTGAAATTAATTCTTTGTTGTCAGAACAATAGAAGACATGCAAATAAATACTACGGTCGTGATTTTTTTAATTGTATTTTAATATTAACACTATTTAAAATTCTACACGTGTATTTTAAAATGAATCTAAATCACTTTCTGAAGAATCCAGAGACTCCTCTTCACTTACTGATGACTCATCTGAATCTTGGCGATCATGCGATAACTTCTTGGTGGGAATTTGAAGCAGGTTAATTACTTGTTGGGGTAATAAGTTTACTTTCCTTTTCAGTAAAGGTCTTAAACTGGAAATAAGCGGATCTGATGATATCTGCAGCGCATGCAATAGATCTTCAATATTTTTTTCCTGCTCATTTTTCGGGTATTGTGTTCTCGAAAGTAACGGCATTCTTTATGCCTTGCTTCTAAAGCTTCTTCACTCAGCTGTCCTATTGGGAGCAGAAGTGTGTCCATAACGTCAGCCCCATGAATTAATATTTTATGGACACTAGCTGGCATTTTATACCATGGATATAATTTGACAAATAATTCTGCTGTGTCGTGAGCACACTTTCGAAATGACTCAGTGTGTAGCTCGTAACCGCAAGATATTGCTTGTAAAATGACTGAGAATCGTGATATCAAGGTTTCATCAACCCTGGTAATTTCTGCGGCCCTTTTAGGCTCTTGGAAAAATCGCCGGGCTGTATTGCTGTCATTAGTAGTTCCACTGCCCTGTTTAACGACATCCACAAGCAGACCAGTTTCTTGACGAAATTTTGTAATAACCTCTTTTTCTTTTCTTCAAGGGCAGCTTTGTTATCTAGGCCTCGAGCCTGCCAGGTTTTCATATCTCTTCGGTATGAAATGTGTAATATGCATTCAAAAAATCGGATATGTGCATGTACTCGTATTGCAAGGCATTTTCATAAGGGCTTTTATATCGTTCATTTGGCTTGGTTTTGCTTTACAAATATAGCAGCTCTGTGTTGATGGATTCTCAGCTAGAGCATTGGCTATTTTCCCATCCAGCATCGTATTTAGTAAGATATGATGTACATTGATATCCTTCCCATCAATTTTTATGCAGGTTGGTGTAATTGTTAAGATTTGGCTTTCCATATATTCATTTTCCTGCATTATAACGTCTTGCGTCTCTTTTATAAATTGAATTTTTATTGGCATACAAAATCGTGTTGACGAGGCACGAGGATTCATCCAAATTATTTCTTCAGAATTTTCAGTTTTTGTAATAACTCGTAATGGTATAATTGACGTCAACGATATATCTGAATCTTTAGCATCTGAGCTCTCCAGAAATTTTTGCTTGTGTACCGAGTGGCCAGAGCTCCCATCAAAGCCCCATTTATATAAAATTTCTAATGCTGATATATCTTGATCTTTTATAACGCGAGTAATAACCTCATTCTGAACTATTGACAGACGCTGAACGACGTGATCGAGAAGACTTTGTAATTTCACTTCTCCCAAATTCTCAGTAATTTTTATATCCTTAGGGTAGCACTTTTTTTAGCTAATAATACTTTTTCGTATGCGGGATAGATGTTGCAATTTCTCTCCTTTGCTCCTTTTCTCATTTTTATGTACTGTGATTTGATCATTTTAGTATCAATAATAAATGCCACAGCTTCTTCCGGAGTGTATGCTCGCCAGTTTAATTTTGAAGGATTTATTCTCTTCATTGCTCTTAACGAGCGAGGACTTGTCAATGTGGCTTTCTTCATTACATGAGCAACATTTCTCTGGCCTTTTTTAATGAAGCTTGTTTGAGTCGCAAATAGAAGTTCTTCGGAACTATGACTCCCTACCAGATTCTTCGTTCGCCTTCTCTTTGTTCTTGTACTCGTGCTTTCGAATACTTTTCTGGCTCGACGAACTAAACCTCTAGTGGGTGTAACACTAACTAGATGTTGCGGAGTGCCTAATTTTATTTCTTCTCCCAGCCAACCTTCATTTTTTTCAAAAAGCTTTTCTTATTTCTTCCACTTGCCTTCCATCGAATTGTAAAATTGCACGAAAATATTTTAATTTTGGCCAAAATCTCTTCTTCTGGAATACTTGGTATTAACAATTTGATGAAATCAACCATCTTCTGCTTCGCAGGTATCGTATTTGCCTGAGAAAGAAGGCCTTCCTCAGAAAGAAAATCAAACAATTGATTTCTTTTCACTCCCAGATTGACCCCTGGAAACAAATGGTTAAAAAAAAATTACTTCCCTGAACCCACGCACATTGCGAGTAGTATCATTTGATAGATAGATAAATGTTTAATAAAACTATGCTATTTTTAGGCCAAATAAATGTAAATCTTTTTTTTTCTACTCTAATAAAGTTTAAACAACAGTTAAGAAAATGATTTTTTTCATTTAATTTATAAAAACCAAAAATATAAGCAGCGAAACATTATATAGACTTAAAAGTTATTTCAAAACTTACTTGAAGGACCAGCAGCCATGGCGAGATAGAAATTTTCACAATAAAACAGTATAGAGACTTGTGGAAACAACTTTTACACAACCGTTTAATAGCGGCGACTAAACGTAAATGAGCATATTCTTTTGTGCTCGCTTACCTGCTTCAGTACCGCCCTATACTTCCAAGAATTCCCATTTCTGTTGCATGCCCTTCTAGGATAATTGTCTGTGTATAGTTCTACAACAGATGTTTTTGATTTCAAGGAATTGCATTTTGTGACAAATGTCCCCGTAAATTAGGTCCACTGTGCGCCGTGCGGCAAAGAATTTGCCACACGTCTCAATTACATCTTCACAAATTTAAAATTTTGAAAGACTTTAAGGGAAATATCTTCACAACCGTAGAAAAAATAGTATGTAACACACATGTGGCAAGCGTCATTGCAAAACTCGTATGATAGGAACACTCGCTGCGCTCGTTTCTTTTCCTTTTTGAGAGTTGTTTATTTTTCTTAATTGATGATATAACGAACTTTGTCCACGACTATTAAATAATGTACTCATTATGTATGTGTTTCCTCAGGGATAATGCTATGCATTATTCCGTGTAGTGAATAATGAGGACAGTCAGTTGTTTATAAGAAGTCACGGGCAGGTACTTCTTCAATTCGAGTGCAATCTCGCAACTTTTAGAATTTATGGCTAGCATGGGGGCGGATCCAGAAGCTCCCTAAGGGGGGGGACTTGCACAAATTGACAAATATTGAAAGTACCTGATAAAAAAAACCCAAGTAGCAAAATAGATTATTTATTTTATAGTAGTTTATACAACCTTTATGAAATTACTTTGCTACTTAGGAACGGTGTAAAAAAACATATGCCGGGTGACTTCGACAAAGCGGCGCCGCCGGACCGGACATTTCAGATTTTCGCACAGCACAAGGAAGGCCCTGGGGGGAATTGCACCCATTGCCCCCCCCCCCTTGGATCCGCGCCTGATGGCTAGTTTCTCAAACGTTACATAGAATTATTCGTTAACTGTCATAGCTACAATTGTGTGAAAAATTTTACTGTTATTATCAAATTTATGAATAGATAACTTTATTTAGCGTTTCAGAAACAGATCCTTTTTATCATACAATTTCGTTTTTAAATTTGATTTAGTAGGCCGTTATGTGTCAAAAGAACGGCTTGTCAAATTAAATTCAAACGTCAGGGTTATTTACAATAACTTTACTTATTACTCAAAAAGAATAATATGATTAATTCATTAATTAATTTCTTCAGTAAACATTTTAATCAAAAATATCTCTTAGTCGTGGACAAAGCATAGTATTCTACTCGCATATAATGGCTACTATTCATTCTGGTGATTTACGAAACTCATATCTTTTTTCACTCATGGGATTTTGCACGAATGGGAAGTTTGACAATCCCATGAAAAATAGTAGATTGTAATACATGTGGCAAGGGCTTCATACGAGTTTTGCAATTAAGCTTGCCACATGTGTGTTACATACTATTTTTTCTACGGTTGTGAAGTTATTTCCCTTTTTCAAAGTCTCCAAAATTTTAAATTTGCTGCTTGTCAGATTTTATTTAAAGTGACATTTTCCGCAGTCATTCTGAAGTTAGAAAATTTGACTTTGTAATAGCAATTCATATGTAATTAATGTACATTTATAGAATTAAATTGTTATTACCAGTAAGTAATATAAAATTCTTTAAGGTAAACACACTATTTTATTCCGGTGTGTGAAGATGTAATCAAGGCGTGTGGCAAATTCTTTGCCACACGGCGTGCGGCAAAGTGATATTTTCTGCAGTCATTTTGAAGTTAGAAAATTTGACTTTCAGCACAATCGTAGAAAATAGTAGATTGTAATACAAGTGTGGCAAGGGCTTCATTGCAAAACGATGTATGAAAGTAGGAACACGAGCGCAGCGAGTGTTCCTATCATACGAGTTTTGCAATGAAGCTTGCCACACGTGTGTTACATACTATTTTTTCTACGGTTGTGAAGTTATTTCCCTTTTTAAAGTCTTTCCAAAATTTTAAATTTGCTGCTTGTCAGATTTTATTTAAAGTGACATTTTCCGCTGTCATTCTGAAGTAAGAAAATTTGACTTTGTAACTGCAATTCATGTGTAATTAATGTACATTTATAGAATTTAATTGTTATTACCAGTAAGTAATATAAAATTCTTTAAGGTAAACACACTATTTTATTCCGGTGTGTGAAGATGTAATCAAGGCGTGTGGCAAATTCTTTGCCACACGGAGTGCGGCAAAGTGATATTTTCAAGTCATTTTGAAGTTAGAAAATTTGACTTTCAGCACAATCGTAGAAAAAGGCATTTTATGCATGAGTTCAGTGGCGTAACAGAAACTGAGTGGGGCCCCCCCGCAAACGTTTTCAGGGGCCCCCTCTCCATAACGAATGAAAAATGATAATTCTTATCTTCATTACTGCTAGGTTCAGGTTTATGAATTTTTGAATTAATTAATCGTGTGATAATTTAATTAGGGTTAAACCCACATTAGGTATTAAGTACATAATAAAACAGCAAACAATTCGAATTTATTGCATAATCTTAGGTAGACTGATAGACATAACATATAGGTAGTTATTAAGTCATTATAAGTAATATTCCATCAAACATGATACAAAATACATAAAACAGTATAATGTTGCTTACAATGTATGGTAGTAGCGGAGGTAGAAGTGGTCGAGCGAAAAATAACATTCATAAATAACATTATTTATGAATTTAATTCATTGAATTCCCAAGGAACAATTTTAGTTTCTTAAATGTATACAAGGGTGCTATAAAACTATTTATAAAATGCCTTGAAAAATCTATTTTGCCCCTTATGAAGGTTGTTAAGGCCTTTTTAAATTCCATCATAAAACTCCTTAGTGAGGCATAGTGCTGCTCTTAAAAACCTTGTTCGGGCCGTTTTAAAACCTTTCTTAAAACCTATTTTAAAGCTCTCAGAAGCTTTTCTATTAGCTTCCTGCATTTCTAGAAAACACCTATAGGCCGGGAGCCCGTGTATAAAATGACTGACTATCCGGCGAACTTTGAAAATATGTAAAATGGATTGTTCCTATATAAGTTAGCAAGGAATGGACCGTCAGCTGGTTGGGTAGCGGTGGGGGTGGCTGTCAAAGAGTTGAAAACACGTAAAAAAAATTGAGAAAAAAAACTATCCGGCTAACGCTGAAACTTATATGAGGGGAAGGTTATGTTATATAATGAAAGTAGAACATAGTCAGCTGGACGGGGGGCGGTGAATTTACCGTCAGCTGATCGATCAAACAGGTCCAAAAACATTAAAAATTTAAATTATTCGGCGAACTTTAAAATTTGGGTATAAGATAATATTTATACTGAGATTCACGAAAAACATAGTCAGCTGCAAGTATGTGGGCGGAAAAGTCGTCAGCTGGTACAGAACAGTGCTGAGTGTTGATCGCCTGCGTGGCAGCGCGCATCACCTTTCTTGCATCAGCTGACAACTTTTCCACCCACATACTTGCAGCTGACTGTGTTTATCGTTAATCTTAGTATGTATATTATCATATACCCGAATTTCAAAGTTCGCCATAAAGATTTAGTTAGTAATATCGATATTGATAACTTAATGTTAGAAAACGTGCGTGCGGCATTCCCGAGTTTCTTTTTTTAATTTGATTAAATATTTAAATTATTATTAATATACATTATTTTATGAGAATACAAATTAATACATTCGCACATTTCAAAATTATACAGAATGATCTGCTCAGAAAATTTATTTAGTTTAGTGAAAATAAAAATAAATTTATTCGGCTTCCGATAACAGATCTTCCTCATTCTCATTTTCATCCAACTCAGCATTCTCCTGATGCTCAGTGGGTGAAAGATCATTTTTCTCTTTGTCACTCGCATCTAAAAAAAATAATTAGTTATAAAAAATTGATTAAGATTATAATAGGATGAAAAGTGAAAAGCACAAATGATATAATACCTTCAGTATTTTCGGCATCTCGGATAATCATTTCAACTTATGGAGGTAATTGATCTCCATCAAACCACTTGCAAGTTAAGTTTGTTTTCCTCAAGCTGTCTCCCATAAACAAGGGATCTAATGTAGATGGCACTTGTTTGTGTGCGTTGTTCCAAATCATATACATACATACACAGTTTTTAAAACGTGCTGTACAAGTTCCGATTTCGACGGAGGCGAGAGAGATGCATCAAAATTTTTGTCTGGTAACCGCAATTCGTTATCATTTTTGCTAAATTTATACACCTTAGTGAAGGTAGCTACACGAGCATCATTGATGTTTTTTATAGCTTTAAACCTTACATCGTGCAAACAAACTTCTCTATTATGTTAACGACATTATTTAGGTTCTCCTCTGGTAAATTAATCAAACTTTTAAATGCTTCAATAAACTCTTGATCTTTTCTTAATATAGTAAAAGGCTTTTTTTTTCCTTTCTTGAAAAATGCGGGATTATAGTTACATCCCGCGAAACCGTGGAAAGCGGGCAATGTGTTAGAGAAGTCGTCGCCAAGTACTGAATACAAATCGTTTAGATATAAAATTCGTTCTTTATTTCCTGCGTTTCTTTATTTCCATTTTTATCCAAATTTTCACATTATTATGTACATTTTTCATGTTTCCCAACATGATAAGTATGTCAGTATCTGAACTTATGACCACACTGGTGTTCTCTTTAATACGTGAAAAATCATTTTAGTGTCCGCCTCCTCGTGACTACAACACGATAAGCTATCTGCGGTTTCTTGAATGACACTGGATTGGATATCGTTGTTTCGAACTCAATAACTATAGCAGTTTTCATCATTAGGTATAGGGTTTTATTACCTAAGAACGGAGCCATTTCATCACTTGCCCAATACATTGAAAGAAACGTGATTAGAGCTTCTAAAAGAAATTATTGAAGCAATTAAAAGTTTGAATAATTTACCATTTACCATAATGTCGTTAACATAACAGAGAAGTTTGTTTGCACGACATATGGGTTTAAAGCTATAAAAAACGTCAATGATGCTCGTGTAGCTACCTTCACTAAGGTGTATAAATTTAGAGAAAATGATAACGAATTTCGGTTACCAGCCAAAATTTTGATGCATCTCTCTCGCCTCCGTCAAAATCGAAACTTGTACAGCACGTTTTAAGAACTGTGTATGTATGTATACGATTTGGAACAACGCTCACAAACAAGTGCCATCTACATTGGATCCATTGGTTATGGGTGACAGCTTGAGGAAAACAAATTAAACTTGCAAGTGGTTTGATGGAGATCAATTACCTCCATAAGTGGAAATAATTATCCGAGAGGCCGAAAATACTGAAGGTATTATATCATTTGTGCTTTTCACTTTTCATCCTATTATAATCTTAATCAATTTTTTATAAATAATTATTTTTTTTAGATGCGAGTGACAAAGAGAAAAATGATCTTTCACCCATTGAGCATCAAGAGAGTGCTGAGTTGGATGAAAATGAGAGTGATGAAGATCTGTTATCGGAAGCCGAATAAATTTATGTTTATTTTCACTAAACTAAATAAATTTTCTGAGCAGATCATTCTGTATAATTTTGAAATGTACGAATGTATTAATTTGTATTCTCATAAAATAATTTATATTAATAATAATTTGAATATTTAATCAAATTAAAAAAAGAACCTCGGGAATGCCGCACTCACGTTTTCTAACATTAAGTTATCAATATCGATATTACTAATTAAATCTTTATAGCGAACTTTTAAATTCGGGTATATGATAATATTCATACTAAGATTAACGATAAACACAGTCAGCTGCATGTATGTGGGTGGAAAAGTCGTCAGCTGATGCAAGAAAGGTGATGCGCGCTGCCTCGCAGGCGATCAGCACTGTTCTGTACCAGCTGACGACTTTTCCACCCATATACTTGCAGCTGACTATGTTTTTCGTGAATCTCTGTATAAATATTATCTTATACCCAAATTTTAAAGTTCGCCGAATAATTTAAATTTTTCATGTTTTTGGACCTGTTTGATCGATCAGCTGACGGTAAATCCACTGCCCCCCGTCCAGCTGACTATGTTCTACTTTCATTATATAACATAATCTTCCCCTCATATAAGTTTCAGCGTTCGCCGGATAGTTTTTTTTCTCAATTTTTTTTACGTGTTTTCAACCCTTTGACAGCCACCCCCACCACTACCCAACCAGCTGACGGTCCATTCCTTGCTAACTTATATAGGAACAATCCATTTTACATATTTTCAAAGTTCGCCGGATAGTCAGTCATTTTATACACGGGCTCCCGTACGCATAATCGTATGTTACAGACTGAAATAGGCGTTCGGGCCCACGAAGCATGACTTGTATGTTACCGACGTATCCTTACTTTACATCGGTAACATAAGATGTCCAATGCTACTCAGAATTCAGATCGATGTTACCGAGGTATTCTCACTTTACATCGGTAACATAAGACGTCAAATGTCATTCAGAATTCAGATAAATGGTGTGATAAGTGATACCGAAATTATTGCCAATTCATTTGTTTTTATGCGATTATACCTAACAATGAATACAAAATTACTACCACACAGTTTTCCATATGTGTTACAAGATGAAACTATAGTTAATCTGAAAATTCATTCGAAATCTTGAGGTGAGTTAAGTTGAGTTCTTATTCATGTTTTAGATTAGCTTTCTGTTGTTTTCGTCTCGATACTGCACTACTTCATTTCCAAAAGCAACAATTACTGTTACTATATTACTACGTTGACATGTATAATGTGTTATTAATTAATTGCCTATTTTATAAGATTATTAGATGAATCGTCTATATACTATTAGCAAACAAAAATACATTTAGACCAACAAAAATGGTAAAAAAGTGTTGTCATAAATGTCGTAAACCACTGAAAAAGTTTTACTATTTTGAACATACTAAGAGATTATTTTTCGAAAAATGCTTTTTTGATTTTATGAAAAAATGAGACTTGAGAGAAATAATTGGATATTTTAGAATTCAACATTTCCGAAGTCTACATATTATAATATTCTTATACATTTTTACTTTCGAGCGACACTAGGAGTAAAGAAAGTATTGTCATCGTCCAAAAATTCGAATTCGAGTTTTCCACAACAACACGAATTTCGACAAATATCGACTTTATATTACTCCCAGACACTAAAAAAGTGGTTTAGAAAAAATGTCTGTCTGTGTGTGTGTAACCGTCGCCTAACCTAGCGCCGAAACCAATTGACCGATCTCATTTAAATTCGATATCTAGAGTCACATCACAAGTATTTCGATACTTGTGATTATTTTTCACCTTTCAGGGTAGTTTACTGATGAGCAAACTAAGAAAATCACGATTTTCTCAAAAACGGCTCTAACGATTTTGCTCAAATATTGTATATTATATTCCTAACAATATGCCCATTATTAGTTTTTCCCGGAAATTCAGATAAGGGTAGTTTATTGAAGCAATTATTTTTTAACTTTTAATATTTTATAATCCTCCTATTCTTTTTGAAATCACTCATTCAGCACTTACTCAGTGACGTGACCCTACCTGCTTACGTTACCGATGTAAAGTAAGGATACGTCGGTAACATAGAAGTCATGCTTCGGGGGCCCGAACGCCCATTTCAGTCTGTAACATACGAATATGCCTCCCGGACTACTAGAAGGCTACCTTAAAACTGGTTTTTAAAACTCTTATAAGTCCATATTAGAACTGAGAAGCTATAAAAATGTCCACGAAGGAATCCAAATAATTTTATTATTGCATTTATTTTTTCTAAACTGATTTAAGCAAACACACCATCAGACTTATTGAAAATAAAATGGAATTTGAAATGTATAAAGCGTAGAGAGCACTATAACCTCTCTAAGGCCGATTTAAAAGGTAATAAAAAGCCATCAGGTATGAAAAAAAATTAAAATCAACGGCAGTTTATCGTTAAAACTACATAAGAAAGGCCCAAAAACAAGAGCCCCTCAGAAATAATAATGATTTTAATATCCATACAAGATTTGCATAGACACACGTAATCAGCAAATTTAAAAAAGTGGGCTGCTTCTCGGTTCCCACGGTAATTTTCAGTCGTTTCTTGTAATTCTACCTTAATTTGCTAACGAAAAAGTGATAATTATTGATAATTATAATTGTGAGATTGACCTTGAATATTTTTGTATAACAAGAAAAACATGGCCGGCCAACTAAAAACCCAATTGTCATTTTACAGTCCTCTCCAGTGTTGCCAGGTCTAGTGAAATTTCACTAGATCTGGTGATTTTTTTAAAATCTAGTGATTTAGTGAAAACTTTTATGAAAATGCCCATTTTTAATGATTTTTGAATCATCCAATTTATTGCCCTCTACTGGTAGGTAGACAAACATTAAATTCGAGTTGTGATCCATTTAATACAAAACTGTTCACATTAAATGCTATCACGGTCAGTAAACTCTACGGTTACCTGGATCAGCAGCTCTTAGACCAGAGAGACGCGCGGAGCGGGGAATCGAATGAAAGAGACAGACATATCTGATTTCCGTGCAAAAAACACAGACAAAGATGCCTGTAGTGTCTACAGCTGACGTAGGCTGTAGACCCTAACAGAATATCTTTCATTCGATTCCCCGCTCCGCGCATCTCTCTCGTCTAAAAGCTGTTAATTGAGGTAACCGTATAGTTTATTGACCGTGAATCGCTACAATCGAATAGCCTGGGATCGTTGCCCTCTAACGTCTCGTAGACAAATAGTACTTTCTAGTTACAAACCATTTAATACAATACAGAGTACGAAGTCTGACAACTAAATAATCAGATAGAGGACGCTCAAAGCTATGCTGTGCTCAGAGAGCTCAAGAAAATTACGTGTCCTACAGACACTGCAACTTTTGATAATTAAAGATGAGAGCTTTAATTTCAAATCTAGTGAAATTTTAGTAAGATTTAGACTTTTTAAAGCGTCGTCTGATAACTTTTAAAATTTTGAACACTGGTCCTCTCATTAAACTATATATTCTAATAATGGTAATGACCTAGAACATTTACTCTAAATGAAGCCCTTTTAGTCTTTTTGTATACTATCACAAATAATCCCTTCCTTTCAAAAATGCAAATGCACTTGGCGAAGATCACATGGACTTGATAAATGCTGTAATAAAACGTTTGGGACGTTGACATTTGATACAAAAAACTTAAAACTTAACCTCAAAATAATTTGTATGTGTATGTGTTTTAACAATCCTTTTAAAATGGCCACTCTTTTTTATTTTCTTCCACCTTTCCAAAAAAGACTTAATTACACATCAGTAAGTCGTGAAATGCTTTTAATTAACACACACACATGCATCAACGACACTTCAGGCAGACATATTGTTTATTATTTTTATAATAAATGTTTTATTGAGGTTTTGGAAAGTGTTTTATGGAATTAAAATTAGATTTATAGAGGCCTTTTTTTCTTCATAACGGTTTCATCACAACATTTATCAAGGATGTTTTAAGAGTCTAGTTTTGTAATGAATGGCCTTTAATAAGTACTAATTAATAGCCATTGAAAATGTCTAGTTTTAAAAAGGATTTAAAATGCATTTATTGCAAATATGTTAAAACCATAAAGAATAATTTAAAGCCTCTTTAAATCTAAATGGAATTTAAGACGTTCATAAAACTAATTAGCTTTATGGAGAGTTTTATGTAGGTTATGATAAATCCATTACAAATACATATTATCCTAGAAGCAAATTAGCTACATAATTAGGTCTTACAGAATGCTTTAAAACTTACTATTAAGAGCAAGTATACTTGAAGCCTAAAAGGCCTTAACTACAACATCAATAAAGCACATGACTATTTCCTAACCCTGACAAACCTTTCTTAAAACCTCCTCAAGTCCAAATGACTTTTAAATTGTTCCTTGGGTTATAAAATGAAATACATATATCTGTGAAAAGCAAAGCTGGCCGCAGAGTTTTGAATGGGGGTCGGCCATCCTAGTCCCTTGAGGTAAAGCTTTTACCCTAAAAGTTCAGCGACCGGACCGCAAGACATGTACCCCCCGTTTTCGAGGGCGGGGAACACGATGGTGACAATATTTTCCGACTTGCCATCCAACCACTACCCCTAAATCGAAAAAAACTACCCCCGTTTCCGAGTTTCCGGTGCTCGGCATTTTTTTATCGGAAAATTTTATTAATGAAAGTTGTTCAGAACTGTCGGAAAACCTTAAGTCCAATATTTCATCAAAATAAAAAAATTGGAAAATTGAAAAAAAAATGATAAAATCAAAAAATATAAAAAAAGTTAATAATTACTTAACAACTACCTGACAGCTTGGTTTAATTTCAAACAAAATTGTCATTAATTTTTTAAACAAAAAAAATTAAATGATATTTTTGGACATTATTTTTTTTAAAAATTTAATATTTTTTAATTTTGATTAAATTTTGGATTTAGGGTTTTTGAACAATTCTGAACAACTTTCGTTAATAAAATTTTCCGATAAAAAAATGCGTACCATCGGAAAATCGGAAAATCGGAAAATCGGAAAAGGTTTTTCCGATTTAGGGGTAGTCCTTGAAGGGTAGGTCGGAAAATATTGCCACCATCGTGTTCCCCACTCTCGAAAACGGGGGAGTACATGTCTTGCGGTCCGGTCGCAGAACTTTTGGGCTTTTTGCCTTTTTCTGGTTTACCTCAAGGACTATCCGGCGGCCATCCGTCAATGTGCCCCCCCCCCCCCCCCCGCGGGACAGGGTCTGCGGGGGTGTCTGTTACGCCAATGCATGAATTTCATATAATGTTTTTTCTACGACTGCTTAATTTCCATTTTTACATAAATACATTTCAAAATTAACTTAAACGTCAAAATAGAAATCCATAATTTAACGTTTCTAAAGCAAAGATTGCGAGATACTTCAATTGTTTTTAATAAATGTTACTTTTTCTACGATTGTGCTGAAAGCACAGAAGACAAGAACTATATGTCTTCTGTGCTGAAAGTCAAATTTTCTAACTTCAAAATGACTGCAGAAAATATCACTTTGCCGCACGCCGTGCGGCAAAAAATTTGACACACGCCTTGATTACATATTCACACACCGGAATAAAATAGTATGTTTACCTTAAAGAATTTTTTCTACTTCCATCTTTAAAATGGCGTTTATCGTATACGTTTCCATGACGCTAAATAATCCTTTAAACACGCTTTCGACAAACCGTGACTTCGTGCATTTTAGTCACAGGCTGAACTTAGCAACGAGATATTAGTCACGGCTGAGTTGGGCTGAGGTTAATTCTAGATATTTTAATGGCAAAAATCAAGTTAGTTTTCCGTAATTCTTGTCATCAATCTGTCAAAATAAATCGACGCGTTGTGACAAGAGACAAGTAATTTTGTATTTTTTGGAAAAAAATGAGCCTAAATGACAGTGAAAGTGAAGAAGATGTTTTCATTGGTACTCCGCCCGAAATTACTCAAGCAGCGGCATCGGCAACTGCTAGTTTGCTGCCAGAAAAATCTAAAAGTCAATACGAACGTGCATATAAACTTTTCCAAGATTGGCGTCAAGAAAACCAAACAAATTCATTTTCTGAGAATGTATTACTTGCTTATTTCCAAAATTTGTCGAAAAAGATGAAACCGTCCTCTTTGTGGGCAATCTATTCAATGCTGCGGACGACAATTAATCTAAAAAACAATGTTGATATTAGCAAGTACCCCAAATTGTGCGCATTTCTGAAGCGTAAATCGTAAGACGGTTACAGACCTAAAAAGTCGAAAATATTGACACCCCAGCAAATTAGAGAATTCTTATCATCTGCTCCAGACGAAGAATACCTATTTACAAAGGTAATAGTATAAAACCAAATTAAATAAAAATAAACAAAATTATAAATATTTTAGGTAGGGTTACTTTTTGGAATAATGGGAGCTTGTCGGCGGGAAGAATTGACGAAAATTCAAACAAGTGATCATGAATACTATAGACAAGGATAACGCACGCGTGCTTTCAACATTTCCGTGAAACTGGAAGAAAGAAACAGATGGCGCAGCGCTCACGAGTGCACTGGAGCGCGGTAAAATATGAATTTTATACACACCGCTTTATTTGATTATCGTTACTCGTGACTATTATATAAAGAGTCTTTGTGATGAAAGATGATTTTATTGTTGGCAGCGCTATTCATTATTTAAAATAATAAATCATTTCGATATAATTCTAATTGTTTTATTTAAATAACGAACACAAAAATTTAAATAAATTGAAATTATGTAAATATTTAGCAACTATTTTATTGCCTCGTTTTTTAAAATATTTGTAATCATTACATTTCAAAATGTACATACAGGAAAGGGGATAACATTCAGCCACCCGCAGTAACTCATCTGCTGTTTGAATTTGCCGGCCGAAAAAATTACAATATACTTTTCAACCATCATTGTCAGTAAAAATAGTAAAAATGTCAGTGTATCAAATATTCTTTAATCTTTGCGGTGTATTGTGTTGTAGCCGTCGCCGCATGTACCTACTTCTTTTTCCGACTAAAAAAATTAAGTGCAATATTTATGAATTTACGGTAAGTTTTTGATAGTTTTTATTTTGTGATTAACAAGCACGAAGGAAAACAAACCGCTGTCATTATAGCTGTCAAATGGCGACTGATTGAACTTTTCGCAATATTAAGTTTTGGACATTATATCATACAAAATGGCAAGTTTTTCTTGTATTATTAATTGTGGAAGTGTGGCAATCTGAGACAACATCAGTTTTTATAAAATAACGTCGATTTACAACCAGAGGAGATTAGGGTTAAAATATCCCAAGCAATTTAAAGAAATTATTTTACAAGGGCATTCCAAGGGTTTTATTGGTGGTAAGTTGTTGCCTGTTAATGTAAGAATGTGGATTTTGTTGTAGGAACAACGGCCGTAATACAAAAATATGCGACGATCCATTCAGTTAGGTGTTCTCTATTAATATGAGATACAACTTAAAACCCATCAGATGTGAAGCTTAAGGTGGTGATAATAGTAACTGCTGTTAAAGCAAGCAATAAACAATTTGTGGTAAAAAAAAACACCATATTGGTTTGCCAGTATTTGTAATAAGTATTTCTTGTGTTTATACTTTAGTTGAGCGAAGATGAAGCTAGTGCCGAGGAATAAAGAAGTGTAATAGTAGATATTGTTTTAAAGGAGGTACACACCAGAGGAAAATGTGCAAGCTATGTTAAGATATCTGATGAAGTGCATAAATTAAAAAAATTCAAAGTACAGCTGTCACTGAGTGATCTGGCAACAGAATTTCTTGTTTTAGTGTATTGTGTTGTGTTTAAAAACTCAATGTTGGATTGTTTAATATTCAAAAGCTATGAAATAGGTCGAAATACTTCAGTGAGAGTACGGACGAGCCATGAAAATATTGAATTGTAGCTTTAAAAATGCCCTTTGAATTATGTATGTATTATTTTCATGTATTTTTTGTTACAATATAGATCTTTCTTTGTATCTCTCATAAGTTTCTTATTGATTCTTCCTGAGTACTAATGAAACCTTGCATAATAAATAATTGGATATTTAGTAAGTATATTTTATTTTACTTTCAGTTAGATGCATGTATATAGAAGATCAACATAATCGACTACCTCAATTTACTGCTAACAATAATAGAATTGATAAATAAAATGTAAAATAAAAAGTTAATATATTTAATAAAATACAATACAATTAACCTACTTACATGAAAAAAATAAAGTATGTGCTAGATGTATAACAATAAGACACGATAAGAAAAAGTCCTTGCACAAATTAAATGGTTTGTATAGTTCAGTCTATAGGTATATCATAGGCGAGGGGTCAACCATTGGAAGAAATTCTGTACACCTTTTTACATATTTTAAGTACCTAGTTCACAGTACATCAGTCCTTCATTGTTTAATTTATATGGTATTTTTCACAAAATTCATAACAGTTAACCTTTCGACTGTAGCCACTGCTTACTGCTAAAAAAGTGAAGGGATAGACTGGGTAGTCAACGAATCTTATCTAGACTAGTAACACAATCATAATGAATACTGAAGGATCATCTGGATCAGCAATAGTCCAAGTAATCGATGGCATGGCTTTTGTTGAAGATTCTAAGCTAAGAGTTCATAACCTGAAAAAAGAATTTGCGTGTTAGTAATTATTCATTAAGCAACATTTAATTAGGTAAGCATATATTGAAAAAAAAGGGTTGATCATTGCTAACTAATTCTTACCTTTGCAAAAAGCTTTTATCCTGTAAATTCCTTGGAGAGTACTTCTTTCACCCAACCACAAAGAGCTTCAATATTTTTGAATGCCTTGAACTCACCTTTTTGTCTATCTATATCTCACAAAAACCAAGCAATTCACAATATCCTAATGTGAAATATTATGAAATACATCAATATTTGTACTAAAGTCATCATTTCTCAAAATATAAAGGATTTAATTCGATGACACCAACTTTTTCCATGTACATAACCTTTAAATTGAGACAATTGACAATACTCGCGAACTTAGCTGGAACTTGGTGCACTCGTGTTCGTAGCGCCCTCTTCTTTCTTCATATTTTGCGGATCGGTTTTCATCGGAATTCCCGTTAGCGTCCGTAATCCTTGTCTTTATAATTCATGCAAGTGATGTTGAAGACCTTAACACGGCCCTTTTAGTTCACATTCCTGACACGAAAACAAAAACGGAACGTCAGTTTGTTATTGGAGGTAATTTCTATCATACATGCAAGAAATACATGGAACTTCGACCTCCAAACCTGACAAGTACTACCCGATTTTTCTTAAACTACCAGCGAGGAAAATGTAGAAAACAGCCAATTGGAATTAATAAATTTGGCAGCCTCTCTAGCGTAGTAGCAAAATTCTTAAAATTACCTGACCCTGCTGCTTATACTGGTCATTGCCTAAGAAGGTCTTCAGCGACGATTTTGGTGGACTCGGGTGCGGACATCACAGCATTAAAGCGTCATGGAGGGTGGCGATCCACAGCTGTTGCAGAGAGTTATATTGACCACTCGTTAAACAATAAAATTGAGACCGCTACTAAAATCATGAACACTGTTCAAAATAATGCAATGCAAAAAAATAAAGAGAATATTGATATTGCAATTGCTCAAAGTTCAAGCATTGATAAAAATGAAAGTGGACCAAGTATTAGCTTCAATTCAAATCATGAAGCAAATTTAACACAGTTCGATGGAACGCATTTAGGAAAATCACTTAGTTTTTTTTAGCAATTGCCAAAATGTTTCCAATGTAACCATTAATATACACAATAAGTAGAACAATAGTTTAGTATTTTTTTACTGTTACCATGTTATTGATACGTTAATAAATGAAATATTAAAATAACTTCCAAATTTTTTATTTAGATATTTGCTGTCGTAGAAAAAGTATAGTATGCAACACGTTTTATAAACTTGTTAGTCACTCATTTTATTAAACACTCGCTCCGCTACGCGTTGCTCGCGATTAATAAAACTCGTGACTAAAATGACGTTTATAAAACTTGTTACATAATATACTATTATATTACTTACTAGTAATAACAATTAAATTCTATAAATGTACATTAATTACACGTGAATTGCAATTACCAAGTCAAATTTTCGAACTTCAGAATGACTGCGGAAAATGTCAATAAAATCTGACAGGCAGCAAATTTAAAATTTTGGAATGACTTTAAAAAAGGGAAATAACTTCACAACCGTAGAAAAAATAGTACCTATGTAACACACATATGACAAGCTTCATTGCAAAACTCGTATGATAGGAACACTTCATACATCGTTTTGCAATGAAGCCCTTGCCACACTTGTATTACAATCTACTATTTTTGACCTTTTTTCTTTTTTTCACTACTACCATAAACATATGTTTTACGCACTAAACATGTTGAAAACAGTGCTGGTTTTTTAACAGTCGTAAAAAAATTATTATTACTGTTCATTTCTGAACTGTAACTGTAAATTGTTTAATCATTATCCGTCATAACTTTCCTTAACTTTAAAGATAATGAAACGAAAGCTAATTAAACATACTTACTTTAAAAAGTTATATACTTAATATAATTGTTTTTCTAATTGCTGTTTTTAGATATAAGCGAAAAAAACCGCTGCCCAAGGAATCACTACTTCCACACGAACCTACTGACTACCTCTGCACGGTGTCTATATAAGTGATATTGTGTATTATTATCAGAATTTATTTTTCCTCTTTTTCTTGTCTCCACCTTATTATATATATATATGTGTGTGTATATATGTGTATATATATATGTATATATATATATATGTATATATGTATATATATATATATTTTTCTCGTATACCCTCTCTTATTCTCCATTTCTGTAAAATTATATATTTACATATAACATACCGTCTACTGATAAAATAAATATAGAATGCTACCCACGAGCAGGGATTCCTTTGTGGGTCTACTTATGTTTATTTGTCGTTTTCTGTATACATGTCTTATTGTATTTCTTCTCGTAAATTTAAGGATATTAACTTTAAATGTTATGTATTTGTAACTGTTATATGAGATGAATAAACATTATTATTATTATTATTATTATTATTACATCCAGATTTTCTATCCAAGTCACTCACAACGAAAAAATTTTATATGTGGAAATAATTGCTTATGGAACTTTAATAATATAATATTTGAAATCCTTTACCCCAAAAACCTATAAAACGATACCCCACATCGGTAGTGGGGTGGGGGTAGTGATAGGGGGTGGTAGTAGAGGGTGGATGAAGTAAAAAAATATTTTGAGGTTTCTGGTTCTTGTACGCACACTAAATCACATTTTTTTCATCCCCTTTAATAATGGGGTGGGGGTGGTAATGGGGGTGGCTAATGCCAAAAATTTTTTTGAGACCTTAGCTTCTCCTTAATATACTAAACACCAATTTTCTGGACTCTTACCTACTTAATTTACCAATTTACCCCAAATTTACCCCAATTTACCCCCAACCCTTCGATGGAACAAGATGAAAATATAATCTAATTCCAGATCACGTTAAAATACATACGTGTACCAAATTTCAAGTCAATATCTTAAACGGTTCCAGAGTAAACGTGCGCACAAAAAAAAGTTACAGACAGACAGATTTTTTTTTTCGCTCAAACTTAAAATCTCGACGTTTCATGACATTCTAAGCTTATTTGAACAATAAAAATTTTAAAAAAATTTTTTGTCGTTACTATACTTCCACTGGATGTGGAAGTAATTAAACTGCTCGCGTCCAAAATGAGCCGTGCATAAACTTTACTACACACGATCCAGCGGCAGGGAGCCAGCCATGTCGGCATGCTTTCAACTCATTCGTAAAAGTGAACTGGTCCGCTGGAATTCCAATTAACTTCAAAGCGTACCGACAATGTCGGGTCCCTGCCGCTGGATCGTGTGTAGACCCTTTTATACTACCTTAACTTAGTTAATCTTCAAGATAAGTAACCAGCTAGGACTCAAATTAGGTTACAAAAAAGCTCGTTACGTTTTTAAAAATCTATAATATTTTCCAAGTTATACAATTATTGTTAATTTATCATTTTTTAAATTGTTTATTTAAACAATTAAAAAATTGAAAGCACACACTTTAACTTTTTTAACATTTATATTTGAGCAAAAATAAAGACGAGATAAAAGGTTTCATTCAAATCTATTAACTATATTTGACAGGTTTGCATACTGGGGCATATCCTCATTGCTTCCGGAGATACACCGAGTGCAAATTTTTAAATTGCCGTCACAGGAAGACATCATAGATACCTATAATATTCCCAACATAATATCCCGAATATTTATTTGCCTCGCTTGCAAATCAGTATTCGGGATATTGTGGTTTAATATTATATCTGTGATGTCATCCTGTAACGACAATTTAAAAATTTGCACTGGTGTATCTCCGGAAGCGATGAGGATATGCCCCAATATGCAAACGCTCAAAAAACGCTTGCGTAGTAATTCAAATATATCGTATCACTTTCTAGATCTTTTTCTTAGATTGTAATTAATGAAAATTAGTACATATTTATCTTTCATTCTAGAATTTTCTACCACATACCTATGTTTTCTGTTTTAAAAATATAATGTTCAAGGAATGTACAGAAAGAAAAAAGGAATTAAGAGGTATCACAACTAACATTTAGAATATACGAAAAAGACCAAGAAATATTATTTTGATGAAAATTTTACTCCTTCCTACTGCATTTTATTAACCTGGGAGTTAAACAGAATTATTACTTAGGAGGTATGCCATATAAACACCATTGTAAGTGTAAATGAGAAAATCAGTTTTAAAATAGAAATAATGTGGTACTTATGATTTACTAAAAATTAATCCTAATTCACTACAATTTCCTCTAATGTAAAGTGCTTTATTAGTGTGGGTGCCGTACCTACTTATTGCTTTTTATTTTATTGTTCAATTACACCCACATTAACGCTGTGGTTATCTCTTAAGGACGGCGATAGATTTTATTAAATAATAGTAAAAATATATACTTAAGTACCTATTGTGATTTATTTTAGTTTGTTAATTTGAAACGTCTTTGAGATCTGTTACCACCGCATTTCCTGCATCCTGTTGTTATTTTTAACAGTTCAGGACCGCATTAGAGCCATCCGCCGATGTATTTATTTTGGTGCCTTCGTGAACATGCGGAAACTTAAAAAAGTCTAATGTATTATTTATTATACATGAACAAAAATAGCAAAATTAGAACAAATCCCTCTTCATCGCAGACATTCAATACAGGATATCATTTACAAAAATTAGTTTTGATCTCTTTTTCAAACGTGGTATTTTTGACAAACTGGTATAATTATTTATGCTTCTGTTTATATTTATTTCAATCTCCACCATTCTCGCAAAAAGGTCTTCTTGCAATTTGACTTAATTAACATCTGTCTGATATTTATTATTCGTTTTTGAATGGTCTGCATCTGTCAAAAAAATTAAAAGAAGTGGTGTAACCGAAAGAGGCAGAAAAATAAATATATGTTAGTCGATATATTATCAAGAATTCCTCAAAATTCTCATTGCTGCTCAGTATTTCTCTACTTATTCATAAAAGACATTATATCACATATTAGTTATAAAGTCTGTTCGCTGATAGAGTCCCGGTGTGACGTCCCGGTGTGCCGTAGGCTCGTTGGTGTTTTCGAATGCACAGTGCACTTCATGTATTTAATTAGATTTATTTAAAGAAATTGAATTATAAGCATATATAATACATTTATTGTAAATGTATAGTAATTTAAGTTAAATAAATAAATTATAATATTGAATTGTTTTGGTTTCAAGTAAAAAATATGATGAAATAAATAAATAAATCTTTTTTATTCATTAATAGAATTTTGTCAAATAAGTAAATGTAATCTTAAAGTAAAAATATATACTTAATACTAATTATGCCGAACCCTATATAAAACAAAAAAAATATGGCAGTAAAATACAAATACCTAGTATAAGATAAATAAATAAATTTAGTTTTCTTCGTCAATGTATAATTCTTCCGAGTCCTCATCGCTTTCATTACACAGGACCACAAAATATTCTTGCGAGTTGCCTGGGACCAGACCCAGTGTAGTATTTGTTTTCTGAGTCGCTGAAACCGAATCTGAAACTTATTTTGCCTTGTCACGTCAGGATTTTTTTTTAAATTAAGAACTTTTTTTTAAATTTCATGTTATATTCGAAGATTTGGCGGAATCGCCGGTGATATCAATTAATTCACAAACATGGTATTATTTTTATAGTAACATTCACATGGTGCCTAACATAAAAATAACTTCACAATAGTTTTCTTCACTGTGGTTACTAAAAAGGTTAAAAAAAATTCTTTTTTTAAATCGAACGCCTTCAATAAGTCTTCAAAAAATATCTCTAATAAGTAAGACATAAAATTTAATTCAGTTTTCAAATATCTGTCTATCTATTAGTGAAAAGTGGCAAGGAACTATGCCTTATTACCTAATATCAATTTGAAATCCGTGCAAAAATATCTAATTTCAAAACATGTTGTTTATAGTTCATAAGTACCCAAGAAATAGGTCTTTCATCTTAATTAGAATTTTCAGTTACGAAATTGACATTATTCAGGAGCATGAAAGATGAAAGACCTATTGTTTGGGTACCTACGAACTATAAACAACAAGTTTTGAAATTAGATATTTTTGCACAGATTTCAAATTGATATAATCCAGTCAACGAAGTACGAAAAAGGCCGATCAGGGGAAATAATTCGTGTAGTGGCCAATTTTTGTAGTTATCGGGGGGAGTGCCCTGAACAACATATTAAAAGTCCTGTGGTTTAAAGATCCCCTTTTTACGTTTTTCTTGAATAACTCGAAAACTACGACTTCTAGCGAAGAATAGATGAAATTTTCTACAAATAAGTTCCTATTCATTTTTTATGTAGGATCAATACTTTACGAGATATAGACTCCAGTCAACGCACAGTGGGCCAGAATCCGAAAAAGCTGGCCAAAATTCCAAAATTCGAAAGATGTTTAATTGTATTCAAAGTAATATTTTTGTAGTCAGAAATGTTCAGTTCATTACGTACCGCAAATTCCAACCGTATTGTTGCCCATTTTTACCTGATACACCCTAAGAAACACAACGTTCTGTTAGCGTACAGTTGTGAATAGTTACTTGCCACATTCGAACGTACTATTCGATATTCCTGTAATTTGTGTAATTTCAACAAAAACATAGTAAAATTTTAGGAAGATAATCTATAAAGTAAGTATTTTACTTTGCCTACAGTTATTGTTTGTGAAATGTGATACATTTGGTCATAAAATTGTGTTAAACGGGGTTCTACAAAGATAAAGAAATAAAAATTAACTGTACAAAAAAAGCGCAACATGTTCCAAGCATGATTCTTTTACTGGTCGATTTCTTATAGTTTTTTCAAATTATAGTACAAAATTTAGAACCCGGTTCATCCCGGTTTGGAAGTAATGAGTAATATTTTGGTCAAGTCTTAAATTGAAAATATACGTACGACACGACGACGGGCCCTCGCTCGGTAACTGCTTCGAATTACTATTTTAATTTTAAAATGTAAAAAAATGTAAAAATTGGCTGCCTCTAGGAGCCACTATTGTTCTTGTGATCGTTTTTCTGACACGGTGCAAAATACAGCGACGCGTTAACTTTGGTTTATAGTGTTGTTTTAGCATAAAAATTCCATTTAAACGTAACAATTTATAATATTTATGTTATAAACAATTTTTAAAAAAAATTAAAGCATTTTGTTATGTCAAAAATAATTATTGAAAAATTATTTATTTTTTGGTTGGAATTTATAAAATGCCTAAAAGTATGTAAAATTGAATTTAAATTAATTAGCTAAATTTGAATTGAAATTCGTAATCAGCGGCCTCGAAAACCCCCGAATACCAATTTCCAATTAAAATGCCTTACTTTCCTCAAACGTTTTTCGCCATATTGGAGCCGCCATTTTGTTCTTGGAGAAACTATTATCAAATTCGTAATCAGCGACCTCGAGAACCCCCGAATACCAATTTCCAATTGAAATGACTAGCTTTTCTTAAACGTTTGTCACCATATTGAAGCCGCCATTTTGTTCTTGAAAAAACTATTACCAAATTCGTAATCAGCGACGTCAAAAACCCCCAAATGAAAATTTTCAAACCCATTACTCCATTTTTCGACTTTTGGCCAGCTTTTTCGGATTCTGGCCCACTGTGCAACGGAGCGCTAAAATGATCAAAATCTCTAATTCGAGTGCTAATGAATGGATTTTGATGAAACCTTGTGCAATGTGTTTGTAATGACGTTAAAAAAAAAGATGAAAAAAAAAATAGAGTAGGAAATGATCGGATGGGGTAGAAAACTCTTTTATCACGGGTTCCGTAACTTGTAGAATTAGTTCAAAAATTAAAAAAAAAAACAATACTTTTTTGGTCAAACAATATACCTTCTTTGGTCAATATCTTTTTTGGTCTACTATAAGATGTTTTTACTCTTGTGAATTTTTTTGGAAAATGCATATTTTTCGAGATAGGACCACTCGAAAATTCCTAAAAGTGGCCGAGGGAAATGCAAAAGTTGAAAAAAAATCTGAAAAAATTCAGGTGAATGTATCATCGAAATACAAGTTTTTTTTTATTTGCAATTTTTGTGTAAAGTGCGTTTTCAAAGAGTTTTTCCGAAAAAAACATGAAAAACTACTTAATTTTTTTTTAATTCGCGATTTTTCCAGCCTCTGTGTCTCGTAAAGTATTGATTCTACATAAGAAATGAATATGAACTTATTTGTAGAAAATTTCGTCTAGTTTAATTTTGTATAAAGACAATTTTTCGCTAGAGGTCGTAGTTTTCGAGTTATTTAAGGAAAACGTGAAAAGGGGACCTTTAAACTATCCCCCACATCCCCTCACCGGTCAGGACTTCTGGTTTGTTGTTCAGGGCACTCCTTCCAACAAAGATACAAAAATTTGCAACTACACGAATTAATTCCCCTATTTTTCCTTCGTTGATTGGACTATTAGATAATAAGGTATAGTTCCTTGCCACTTTTCACTAATAGATAGACAGATATTTGTAAAACTGAGTAAAATTTTATTTCTTACTTTTTAGAGATATTCTTTTGAAGATTTATTGAAGGCGATTCAATTTAAAAAAAGATTTTTTTTTCAATTTTTTAGTAACTTCTTTTATTTATTTAACTTCTACATAGTGAAGGAAACTCTTGTGAAATTCTCTTTGTTGGGCACAATGTGCATGTTACTATAAAAATAATACCATGTTTGTGATTTAATTGATATTACCGGCGACTTCGCCAAATCTTTGAAATATGAAGTAAAAAAAAATGTTCTTAATTTAAAAAAAAATCCTGACGTGACAAGGCAAATTAAGTTTCAGATTCGGTTTCAGCAACCCCAAAAACATATGTTACGCTGGGTCTGGCCCCAAGAAACTCGCAAAAATATTTTGTGGTCCTGTGTTATTAACACTTATAATGAGTGGCATAACTTCTTCAGTATGAACCTCTTGATCATATGTCTCTAAAATCAATTTATTTGTGTGATTTACACATTTGGACCAAATTGAGTTCGACACTTGAGATAAAGCCTCATTCAACATAGCAAGAACGGCTTCATCAATAAAACCATCTTTCCCGATGTGTTTGTCGTAATACTCCTTACAAATTCCCCAAACAAGTTCTATTGGGTTGCACTGACAGTGATATGATGGAAGCCGCAGTACTTCATGTCCATGCTCTCTAATTAAACTGTCGACAACATAGTGTTGCTCTGTTCTGTTAGCTCCAGCTATTTGGAGCAATTCGGCTTTAAATGCAGTATCACTGAAATCTATGTTTTTGGTCTTTAACCAGGTTTGTAATTTTTCTTTCGTCCAAGACCGGGTTTGTTGTTTTTCTTCAACCCGAGAGTGGTACTCAGCATTATCTAAAATAATAATGCTTGGATTTTGTAACCCCAGAAAAAGTCTCTGTCAGCTACTTTTCAAAATTTTCAGAGTTCATGTTGTCATGGTACCCTGTCAAAAAATCCTATTTCAAACTTATAGATAATTATACATTTTTTATGGGTAATTATAAGAGCCTATCTGGTTTATAAGGTTTTATACAGTACATTAATTTTGCCATATAGAAATTATATTGGGATGAATAAGTATCTAAAGGAATCGTAATTGAGTTGGAATACCCATGTTGTTATTGGTATGTTTCCATAAGTGTTTATACTAAAAACAGTTTTTATATGGCATTACAACTTTTAATTTGATAAGTTCTCATGTGATCTGAAAAGTGTTGAAACTGAAAAGGTTTTATCAGTAAAATCAAATACGAGTTCTGTAATCTTTTATAAGAAATATGGTTTTTGTAAGATCTGAGAGATTGTTATCAGTTTTAGTTTATATAATAATTTAATAAGGATTTATACGGATACGTATTAAAAAGTACTAATAAGGAATTACATCGAATAATTTTGTGATTTTCTTTGGCATCTGAAGAGTAATAAAATTGAAAAGATATACAAGGAGTTCCTAGTAGACATTTTATACATTTTTATAAGGATATATTTGTACTTATTTTTATAAAACTTCATGGGTACATATCAGTTTAGTTTATATAAGAATTTAATGGAAACGTATAAGGATGTATGTTAAAAAGTATAAATAAAGTATTATCGAATACTTTTATGAGTTTTTTTTTTGGAATCTGAAGAGTAATGAAATTGAAAAGATATACCAAGAAGTTCCTAGTAGGCATTTTATACATTTTTATAAGGATATATTTGTACTTATTTTTCTAAGAATTCATAGGTCCATATCAGTTTAGTTTATATAAGAATTTAATAAGGATTTATAGGGACATCTATTAAAACATATTAATAATGATTTACAACTATTAATTTGAGTTCATGGGGTTCCAATAGTGGTAAAACTAATAATGTTTCATCAGGAAACCAGGGATGAATTTTATAACATTTAATAAGAAAGTATATGGTTTTTATAAGATTATTATTAGTTTAGTTTTATATAAGAATTTAATAAGGATTTCTCAGTGCACCCATTGAAAAGTATTATTTACAACTATTAATTTGAAAAGTTTTCATGGGATTTCAATAATAGTCAACCTAAAAAAGTTACAATACTTACTAAACTAAACTTACTAATACAATAGATTTCATATAATTTACATTAAAATCCATTGTAAGTATATACTATATACACACTGTATTTTTGAAAACCCTCTTATTCCCACAAAAGCATAAAAGTCTTACAATAGACCTCAAAGGATGTATATTCCATATTTAATGTATATTCCATACATTAAAAACTCACAGAATCTATAAAATTTTTGTTTCAAACGCCATAAAAATTTATAAATACTTATACGCCTCGTACTGAGAATTTACATTAATATCTTTCAAATTCATATAAAAACCTATAAAACTTCGCAATTTAATTACCATAAATACTTATAAACATACTGATAAACTTCATTCAGGGAATTTACTTTAAACCCCATCGCATATCCTCATAGAATTTTATAAAAACTTCGTGTTTATTATTAAAACGTGCAAGTGTTGATAGACTTCAGGCAAGGAATTTATATTCAAAACACATTTCAAATACTTCAAAAACTTAGACACATCTGAACCTATAAAACCTTCGTATTTCAAACACCATATAAGAACTTACAAATAATGATAGGCCTTTTATGGAGAATTTTCGTTAAAAATATTTTTCAAATACATATAAAATATCTATATCACTTCATATTTCAATTACCGCGAAAACGTATAACTACTGATAGACTTCATATAGGGAATTTACATAAAAAACCCATTGTACGCAGCAAATCTTATAAAAACTTCGTATTATTTCCTATTAATATATGCAAATGCTGATAGACCTCAGGCAAGGAATTTACATTAAAAACATATTTCAAATAATCACATCAAACCACATTCAGAACTTATAAAACTTTGTATTTCAAATACTATACAAACTTAATTATACTAATACATATAACTACTGATAGACTCCATATAGGTAACTTACATTAAAAACCCATTATACGCAGCAAATACTATAAAAACTTCGCATTTCCTATTAATATATGCAAATGCTGATAGATCTCAGGCAAGGAATTTACATTAAAAACACATTTCAAATAGCCGCACATCAGACCACATTTAGAACTTATAAAAAACTTTGTATTTCAAATACTATAGAAACTTACGTATACTAATAGGTTTCATACGAGGAATGTACATTTAAAACACACACACACATAATTAAAACTTATGAAAGTTTAGTGTTACATACTCCAGCCTGCAGTAGAGGGAGCTGTTATACATGTCGCTGATTCATATCTAATCTAATGTGACCTAAGAAACTAGTGTGGGCTTGTTAAATTAAAAGTAAAGCATTCTCTTTTACTGCTAATGCGTTTAGGTTAGAACGCTAGAGGAAACAAGGACTTTTGCAGTATTTAGTGTTTACCACTATATTACTATTGATGTTTGAAATATTAATAGTAAGTAAATAATATTTACTTACCTATGTAAGTTTATGGGATTTGGCATTAAAAATATGCTTCAAATACACAACCAAAATCTGTAAAAAAACCTATCAATAGTAATAGAATTTCTATGGGGAATTTACATTCAAAACACTATACAAACCTATAAAAACCTATAGAAATTTTTAATTACATGTACTATAAAAACTCATCAATACTAATAGATATCATATAGGAATTTACATTCAAAATACTATAAAAACCTATAAAAACTTTTAATTACATATACTATAAAAACTCATCAATACTGGTAGATACCATATGAGAATTTACAATTAAAACACATTTCAAATACACACATCAAAAATTATAAAAACTTATACGTTTTTTTTATAAGTTTTTATAAGGATTTTTTGACAGGGTAATCTGCTGACTTATTCTTGGTGGAGAAAACTAAACTCGCATCTTCAGCAAAGCCATGAATAGATCCTGCATGTACAACTATAAATATTTGACCTTCTGTAGCTGTACGACGTCTTTTCGATTTACTGGAATTATCTTGCCAAGAACGTTTTAATCCTCCTCTGCTAAAGATCCAAGTTTGCATCGTCGTCCGGGAATGTATTGCTTTCACACCTAAATACACAATATACTATTTTTATTTAATATTTTACAGCATCGTGTAACTCTGTTTTGTAGTTTTTACGATTCCGTTTAACCGAAGCTTGAGGTTCCATATTTTCTTTGTCGTTTTTAGCTATTTTTCTTACAGTCTTTTAATCGATTTTTAAAGCCTCACCCACTCGCCATTAAACAGCTTTTATTAACAATAAAGGTCCACCATTTTCATTTTCGTTTTGAAAATTATCCAACAAATTCAAAACTAACTGCTGCGATTGCGGATTTAAAAATTCACCAGAATGCATGTTTACTATTTTAATAATAGAACTAACTCAAATAAGTGCACTGTACCTGGTATACCCGACTTCCGAGAAAATCGACCCGCCTCCGAAAACACGCGTTACGCAAATTCGTTTGTTGTCGAACAATAAAAATGCCGCACGTTGGTCATAACTTGACTACAAAGATTAAAACTTATGTTACAAATTAGATTACAAACAATATTTCAAGAAAGACAAGGAAGGATAGAGCTCCGGACGATATTCCTTACACTATACGACCGGGATTCTATCATCGAACAGACTTTAGTAAAGTCTTACTGTTTGCAAATGATGTAAAATTATTTAGACTTATAAAATCCAAAAATGATGCAACATAACTACCAAAGAATTTGAATAGCCCACATATTTGGTGTATATTTAATTGCACATCCTAAATAAGAAAAATTGCTTGCTAATTTTTTTGAAATTCAATTTACACAGATTTCTTGAGCATCAAATCTACAACGATAGATTGCAAAACGCCACATAAATTCGTGATTTATAGAATATAGAGAAAATTAACTTTTGAATCACATATGATTAAAAATAACCTCAAACTCCTTTAAATCACTAGATTTTATTTTGTGTTTTTCAACCCATTTTATTACAGCCGTGAAACTGATCTACTGCTTATTGGCTTCTGAGGCTTCTGTAGCTTAAAGGAAAGGAGTTAGAAGGTAATGCCCATAAAGCCTTTTGTTCAGGCGGGTCAAACGAACATCATACTAGAATTTGAGCGAAATTGACCGAGAACCAATTTCCATTGCCACCTTGCGGGGTCCTTTGCCACTGTAGGCAACTGGTTATTTCACTTAATGACTAAGCAGGCCCTGTACCACGCTCCCTAATTAGAGGTTCTTTAAACGATATGCATGTGTACAATTTATAGGACTCTTCTCGGATACCTTGGGGAAATCTTTAGTTTATTTTTAATTCCCCTTTTTTAATGAACTGTTTTAAAATGTGGTTTAGAATTTCGATCACAGATTTTGTTAAATTCTCGAGTTAGGTACTGAAAATTGATATTATTTGATATGTTGAATGTTCTTTAATCTCGATACAAAAGTACAAAAGGATTCTTAAATAAAGCACCATATAATAATTGGTGGTGGTAATAATATAAATTTTATAATTATTATACTTGTCATCCTTTTAATTTAGAAATTAAGTAACGTTAAAATTAAAAATGTAAACAATAGATAACAAATGCCCACATAAGAATGTATATGTAATAAAAATTATACAACTGCACTGACACAATAATATTGTATATAAATGTATTAAAATGAGATCGAATTAAATAGATAGCAAATATTTCTCATGAGATATAAGAAAGTATCTCGAGTAACAGGAAATTTACACTTTTACTACTACTTTGGTAATAACATACAAAGCGTATATATTATAGTCGCGCTTATAAATTCCAAAGTATATTCATTCATTACCTTCATATGATTTAGATCACCCGGAAATGCTGATATTTACATGAAATTACTCCAAAATGTTCGTGTATTAAGAAATTATTAGATCATCGTTCTGTTCATATTAAATCTTTTTTTGCATTTTTAATATGGTGTTATTGGGTCCAGTTTTCTAATAAACTTTATACTTTCAAATTTATGGCTCACTGCGGATATACCCGCTCCTCGTACAAGTGTCCGAAATAATTTTGAGGTCTTATATTGTGTTCCTCTCAAAATTTGCGACGAAGGTGTAGAAAGGCCACTGATTTTTTTAAACTCCTAGTATAATCTCAGAATTCAGACTTTAATCTTTGAATTCCAATTTTAATCTCCGAATTTCGACTTTGATCTCGAATTTCCGATATTAATCTCAAAATTCTGACTTTTAATCCTGTAATTCATTATTTTCAAATGAAATCATAGTTTCGGCTTTAATTTAGAAATTCCAAAATTGTAAGATAATAGATTAAAGTCAGCATTCCAAAATTAAACTCATAACTAATAATAATTAGAAAACAATCCGTGCCTCCTCTACTCCTTCGAAGTTTGACAATTTTTACAAATGTGTCAAATACAAACTTAGTAGGATTACCTTTTCTGTGGGATTTTTTTTTTTTATTTTTTTTTTTAACTGTTTAACGTCGGCCTATTTCCGCTACCAGGGCCTATCACCGACGCCAGGAGACGAGCTACCCCCAACCTGGAAATTTTGCCGAACCTCTTCCCTTAAGAAGAGTAGGGATCTTTTACTTGCCTAACATTTAATAGACAAGGGACCGCCTGCTTTACATCCCCTCCGAAGGATGGTATATCCACTACGTAATCCTCGTCTGAAATTACGTAACTTCCGCGTATACACTGATATACAAGCCGCTAGAAGGTGGGACGAGAACGCTGTATTTCCCAAGATATTATGGGTCACCCATCCAAGTACTGTGGGATTATTAAAACACCTACTAAAACTGGGATACAAAATTCAGTTGTTATACATCTGAGCGAAATTCATCTAATTTCATAATATTGGATTTGCGTTAAGGCTAATATACTCGAAGTAGATATAGAGTCTCTAAATGTTAATTATGGTATTCTATTAGTTTTTTCTTTCTTTAAACCATGTGTACTTATCCTCTTCTAAAAATAATATAGAGAAATAACCTGCAGGTTTCTACGTGTGGACTTAATGAAAGAACTAGCAGACTCAAACATCAAAATAGCAAGCCTCTCCGAGATGCATTATAGACTCAGGATATTTTAGAATCACGACAGGAAGTATGATGTGCTTCTCCTGAAACAATGATATCAGCTGGAACGGAGTTAGTACAGTGGAATTGATTATTTTCGGCGACAACATTCCACTAGAACTTTTATTGTTGATTCTTATGTATTATAACCTCCTGATTACGAAAAAAATATTTGTGTCCAAAAATTCCTGGTGCGTCAAAAGTCATATGCACTTTTTGACGCGCTTTCACGAATTTTCTACTTATCTGCTTAATATATCTTGTACTAGTAATCAAATGGGAATTTTGAAAATATTGGCTTATTTGAAATAAAATTTTTAATAAATATAGACCCGTTCAATATGTATAGAGTATAGGTCAATCCGCTATCTTGAAAAAAAAAATAGAAAACACCAAAAATGGCCGAAAAAATCACAATTGAGTATCTTTTCGATAAGAAGTAGTAATTTCACAAAAGTTGGCAAAAATAAAACTCACCTATGGTCAAATATAATGCACCAATCCCGGACGCTATAAGTCAAATAGAACGGTCAAAAATGGCGGACAAAGTACGATTTTGAATTTTTCGTCAAGTATGAAGGAGGCATTGGGTGTCATTTTTTTTTCTTTTCGATTGTAGGTTCTTTTAGGCACTTTAAGGGGATAAGGTTCAATTTTTTTTATTTAAAAAAACACAATTTTCAAATATGCATTTTCTTTGACCCTCCTTTTTTTCACCCAATTATCATCGAAACAACATGAAATATACTATAAATTTCCTTGTCAAATTAATGAAGTTTAATTTTGTACTCAATTTTTGAAGTTATAGGAGACATACTTAGTATATTTCATTGAGTGAAAAAAAAGAAGGGTCAAAGAAAGTGGATTTTTGAAAATTGTAAAAAATGCACTTTTTTCGAAAATAAAAAAATTGAACTTTTTCCTCTTAAAGTACCTACAAGAACCTACGAACGAAAAGAAAAAAAAATGACGCACAATGCCTCCTTAATACTTGACGAAGAATTAATATTATTTCGTCCGCCGTTCAATCTGACTTACAAAGTCCGGGTTTGATGCATTATATTTGACCATAGATGAGCTTTATTTTTGCCAACTTTAGTGAAATTACTCCCTCTTATCAAAAAGATATTCAATTTTGATATTTTTTGGTGTTTTCGATTTTTTCCAAGATGGCGTATTGACCTATACATATCGGACAAGTCTATATTTTTTAAGAATTTCATTTCATATAAGCCAGTATTTTTAAAATTCCCATTCGATTACTAATACAAGATATCCGTGGAAGCGCGTCAAAATGTGCATATGACTTTTGACGCACAAGGAATTTTTGGGCGCAAATATTTTTTGAGAAACAACAATAAAATTGCTAGTGGAATGTTGTCGCTCGCATGTCTGGGACTGATTTTTTTTTTGTGTGTGTGTGTGCCGCTGTTATCTTTAACATCTGTAGAAAACACGTGGTGCGATGTGTGCTAGACGATTGGTAGGTTGAAGTATAGATGGATCAAAGATTACCAACTTGAGATTTGCAGATGATACCACCTTAGTTGCAGCAAGCGAGTATGAGCTCATGCACCTGCTGGACAAGCTTCAGACAAAAGTCTTTGATTATGGTTTAATTGTAAATTACAACAAAACGAATATTACGATTGTATACCGAGCACACAGACGCGATAATAGATGACTAAGTAATATTTTGTATAAAATATCTGAAACTAAAAATGTAAAAGTTGCTATGATATTATTTTTACAGACGTCATCGTTTCTTTTTGTGGTGAAATGAAATTTAAAATATCCCATCTGTTCATAAGTGACATCTTCATCGCAAAATTAATTGCTGAATGCTTCCTCGTATTTTGAAATAATTTTAATCGAACATCTTAAATATTATAATAAATTATATTAACTGCAATTTTTTTCCTATAATATAAACGATAGATAATCTGATGTGGCCAATATGAAACTTTCCAATAAGAAAGTATACTATTAATTCGTCCATGGGTTAAACGAGTAAAAGTTATAGTCCTGAGTTGCCGACTTCGAATGCAATTTACACATCTTTTCTTCGTCTCTGCGGTTACGTAAACACCGCCTATATCTATTTTATTTTTGAATTGTCTGAAGATGGTTAAACAGCTACGTTCCAAACAAACAATAAACATGCATTAAGGTAAAAAATTAAGATAAAAATTGTAGTTCAAGGGGGTATTGAACTTTTTTTATACAGGGTGTTTCACGAGGAAACGGACATGCTTTAATGGCAGATATAGGACACCGAGAGCAATCAGAATCATTCATGGAAAAACCTAATTGGGCCCTCGTTGCTAAAATACAGAGTGCTTTATATATTTTTGCCAAAATTTCTTTTGGTAGTTACTTTGTGAAGGAATGGAATAATGAGTTCATATTTGGCACATATAATACACTAGTGATTCTGAATAAGTATTTATGTCACAAACACGCAAAATCCAAGTCCGGGCTTAAAAAAAAAAAATAAAAATAAAAAAAATAAATTCCGCTAAATAATGCAATATGAAACTTTAGAAAATATCGATGAATGATAAGCTCAAAAAGTACTTCCCACTATTGAAACCGCTGCCCAAGGAATCACTACTTCCACATCCAAATTTTCTATCCAAGTCACTCACAACGAAAAAATTTGGAAATCATTGTTTATGGAACTTTAATAACATAATATTTGAAATACTGTACCCCAAAAACCCATAAAACGATACCCCACATCGGTAGTGGGGTGGGGGTGGTGATAGGGAAGTGGTAGTGGGGGGGTGGATGAAGTAAAAAAATATTTTGAAGTTTCTGGTCCTTGTACACACACTAAATAACAATTTTTTTTCCATCCCCCTTAATAATGGGGGATAGAAATGCCAAAAATGTTTTTGAAACCTAAGCTTCTCTTGTATATACTAAATACCAATTTTATGGACTCTTACCTGCTTGATTTACCTATTTACCCCAAATTTACCCCAATTTACGCCCCAACCCTTCGACGGAACAAGATGAAAATATATTCTAGTTCCAGATCTCGTTAAAGTACATATGTGTACCAAAAAGCAATGTTAAAAAAAAGGGCTTTTTTGGCCCACCCGTGGTAAAGTGTGGAAGCCATCGTTTTTTTTACTAATTTTGGGGTGCTGAAAACGAATCCGTCACCCTGTTTGGCGAAAAATCTCCGGAACATATTAAAAAACCACCCTCATTTGGGGGTGACATTGGGATTTTGGAGGAAATTCTCTTAAAATACTAAGTTTCGATAATTAAGTAGAAAAAGAAGTAAAAAATTCACCCCTTCAACCCTCCTCGCCATTCTTTCACCACTCCTAAGAAGGTTGTAAGCTACTATAACTACTATATAGTTATTTACATATTTTTAAAAGAACCAGAACACTATGAGTGGTTGCTGTCAGAATATAATAATCTGATTACTTCTGAATACACTCATAAGCCTCTTCACCCTAAAAGGGGTGGGTCTCACCTTCTCAGGGACAAGGGCGGGACACCAGGGGCAATTGCCCCCCTCCTCCGAGGGCCCCGAGAAGAATATTATTTATTATTGAATATTGAAAATGTCTATATAATTATTGATTGTTCGGCGGCCCTGTCAAAAAATCCTTATAAAATCTTATAAAAAAAAAAAATGTATAAGTTTTTATAATTTTTGATGTGTGTATTTGAAATGTGTTTTAATTGTAAATTCTCATATGGTGTCTACAAGTATTGATAAGTTTTTATAGTATATGTAATTAAAAGTTTTTATAGGTTTTTCTAGTGTTTTGAATGTAAATTCCCATCTGATGTCTATTAGTATTGACGAGTTTTTAAAGTACATGTAATTAAAAGTTTCTATAGGTTTTTATAGGTTTGTATAGTGTTCTGAATGTAAATTTCCCATAGAAATTCTATTAGTATTGATAGGTTTTTTTACAGATTTTGGTTGTGTATTTTAATGCCAAATCCCATAAACGTACATAAGTAAGTAAATGTTATTTACTTACTATTAATATTTCAAATATCAATAGTAACATAGTGGAAAACACCGAAATACTGCAAAAGTCCTTGTTCCCTCTAGCGTTCTAGCCTAAACGCAGTTAATAAGTTAGCAGTAAAAGAGACTGCTTTAGTTTGAATTTAACAAGTTCACACTTTAGTTTCCTAGGTCACATTAGATTAGATATGAATTAGCGACATGTATAACAGCTCCCTCTACTGGAGGCTGTGGTATGTAACACTAAACTTTTATAAGTTTTAATTATGTGTGTGTGTGTGTGTTTTAAATGTACATTCCTCGCATGAAACCTATTAGTATACGTAAGTTTTTATAATATTTGAAATACAAAGTTTTTTTATAAGTTCTGAATGTGGTTTGATGTGGCTATTTGAGATGTGTTTTTAATGTAAATTCCTTGCCTGAGGTCTATCAGCATTTGCATATGTTAATAGGTAAATTGCGAAGTTTTATAGGTTTTTATATGAGAAAGATATTAATGTAAATTCTCAGTACGAGGCCTATAAGTATTTATAAGTTTTTATGGCGTTTGAAACACGAAAATTTTATAGATTTTGTGCGTTTTTAACGTATATTCCTCGCTTGAGGCCTATTGTAAGACTTTTATGCTTTTATGGGAGTAAGAGGGTTTTTTAAAATACAATGTGTATATACTTACAACGGATTTTAATCTTACAATGGATTTTAATGTAAATTATATGAAATCTATTGTATTAGTAAGTTTAGTTTCCCTGTAAAAAAATCCTGATAAAAAAAAATGTATAAGTTTTTATACTTTTTGATGTGTGTATTTGAAATGTGTTTTAATTGTAAATTCTCATAAGGTATCTACCAGTATTGATGAGTTGTTATAGTGTATTTAATTAAAAGTTTTTATAGTGTTTTGAATATAAATTCCCAAATGATATCTATTAGTATTGACGAGTTTTTAAAGTACATGTAATTAAAAGTTTCTATAGGTTTTTATAGGTTTGTATAGTGTTCTGAATGTAAATTTCCCATAGAAATTCTATTAGTATTGATAGGTTTTTTTACAGATTTTGGTTGTGTATTTTAATGCCAAATCCCATAAACGTACATAAGTAAGTAAATGTTATTTACTTACTATTAATATTTCAAATATCAATAGTAACATAGTGGAAAACACCGAAATACTGCAAAAGTCCTTGTTCCCTCTAGCGTTCTAGCCTAAACGCAGTTAATAAGTTAGCAGTAAAAGAGACTGCTTTAGTTTGAATTTAACAAGTTCACACTTTAGTTTCCTAGGTCACATTAGATTAGATATGAATTAGCGACATGTATAACAGCTCCCTCTACTGGAGGCTGTGGTATGTAACACTAAACTTTTATAAGTTTTAATTATGTGTGTGTATGTTTTAAATGTACATTCCTCGCATGAAACCTATTAGTATACGTAAGTTTTTATAATATTTGAAATACAAAGTTTTTTTATAAGTTCTGAATGTGGTTTGATGTGGCTATTTGAGATGTGTTTTTAATGTAAATTCCTTGCCTGAGGTCTATCAGCATTTGCATATATTAATAGGTAAATTGCGAAGTTTTATAGGTTTTTATATGAGAAAGATATTAATGTAAATTCTCAGTACGAGGCCTATAAGTATTTATAAGTTTTTATGGCGTTTGAAACACGAAAATTTTATAGATTTTGTGCGTTTTTAACGTATATTCCTCGCTTGAGGCCTATTGTAAGACTTTTATGCTTTTATGGGAGTAAGAGGGTTTTTTAAAATACAATGTGTATATACTTACAACGGATTTTAATCTTACAATGGATTTTAATGTAAATTATATGAAATCTATTGTATTAGTAAGTTTAGTTTCCCTGTAAAAAAAATCCTGATAAAAAAAATGTATAAGTTTTTATACTTTTTGATGTGTGTATTTGAAATGTGTTTTAATTGTAAATTCTCATAAGGTATCTACCAGTATTGATGAGTTGTTATAGTGTATTTAATTAAAAGTTTTTATAGTGTTTTGAATATAAATTCCCAAATGATATCTATTAGTATTGATGAGTTTTTATAGTACATGTAATTAAAAGTTTCCATAGGTTTTTATAGGTTTGTATAGTGTTCTGAATGTAAATTTCCCATAGAAATTCCATTAGTATTAATAGGTTTTTTTTACAAATTTTGGTTGTGTATTTGAAATATATTTTTAATGCCAAATCCATAAACTTACATAGGTAAGTAATTATTATTAATATTTCAAATATCAATAGTAATATAGTGGTAAACACTAAATACTGCGTTCTAGCATAAACGCAGTTAATAAGTTAGCAGTAAAAGAAACTGCTTTACTTTTAATTTAACAAGCCCACTCTAGTTTCTTAGGTCACATTAGATTAGATATGAATTAGCGACATGTATAACAGCTCCCTCTACTGGAGGCTGGAGTATGTAACACTAAACTTTCATTAGTTTTAATTATGTATGTGTGTGTTTTAAATGTACATTCCTCGCATGAAACCTATTAGTATACGTAAGTTTTTATAGTATTTGATATACAAAGTTTTTTTATAAATTCTAAATGTGGTCTGATGTACGACTATTTGAAATGTGTTTTTATTGTGAATTCCTTGCTTGAAGTTTATCAGCATTTGCATATATTAATAGGAAATGCGAAGTTTTTATAATATTTGCTGCGTACAATAAGTTTTTAATGTAAATTACCTATATGGAGTCTATCAGTAGTTATATGTATTAGTATATTTAAGTTTTTATAGTATTTGAAATACGAAGTTTTTTATAAGTTCTGAATATGGTTTGATGTGGTTGAGTTGTGTTTTTAATGTAAATTCCTTACCTGAGGTCTCTCTGCATTCGCATATATTAATAGGAAATACGAATTTTTTATAAGATTTGCTGCGTACAGTAGGTTTTTAATGTAAATTTCCTATACGGAGTCTATCAGTAGTTATACGTTTTCACGGTAATTGAAATATGAAGTGTTATAGATATTTTATATGTATTTGAAAAGTATTTTTAATGAAAATTCTCCATACGAGGCCTATCAGTATTTGTAAGTTCTTATATGGTGTTTGAAATACGAAGATTTTAAAGGTTCAGATGTGTCTAAGTTCTTGAAGTATTTGAAATATGTTTTGAATGAAAATTCCTTGCCTGAAGTCTATCAGCACTTGCACGTTTTAATAAACACGAAGTTTTTATATAATTCAATGAGGATATGCAATGGGGTTTTAAAGTAAATTCTCTGAATGAAGTCTATCAGTATATTTATAAGTATTTATGATAATTAAATTGCGAAGTTTTATAGGTTTTTATATGAATTTGAAAGATATTAATGTAAACTCTCAGTACGAGGCCTATAAGTATTTATAAGTTTTTATGGCGTTTGAAACACGAAATTTTTATAGATTCTGTGAGTTTTAATGTATATTCCTCGCTTGAGGTCTTTTGTAAAACTTTTATGCTTTTATAAATACAGTGTGTATATGCTTATAATGGATTTTAATCTTACAATGGATTTTAATGTAAATTATATGAAATCTATTGAATTAGTAAGTTTAGTTTAGAAAGTATTGTAACTTTTTTAGGTTGACTACTATTGAAATCCCATAAAAAAATTTCAAATTAATAGTTGTAAATAATACTTTTCAATGGGTGCACTGAGAAATCCTTATTAAATTCTTATATAAAACTAAACTAATAATAACCCTTCGATATACTAATTATTTCTTATTAAATGTTATAAAATTCATCCCTGGTTTCCTGATGAAGAATTATTAGTTTTACTACTATTGGAACCCCATGAACACTTATCAAATTAATAGTTGTAAATCATTATTAATACTTTTTAATAGATGTCTCTATAAATCCTTATTAAATTCTTATATAAACTAAACTGATATGGACCTATGAAGTCTTATAAAAATAAGTACAAATATATTCTTATAAAAATGTATAAAATGCCTACTAGGAACACCTTATGGTATATCTTTTCAATTTCATTACTCTTCAGATTCCAAAAAAACTCACAAAAGAATTCGATAATACCTTATTCATACTTTTTAAACATGCATCCTTACACGTTTCCATTAAATTCTTATATAAACTAATCTGATATATACCCATGAAGTCTTATAAAAATAAGTACAAATATATCCTTATAAAAATGTATAAAATGTCTACTAGGAACTCCTTACAGTATATCTTTTCAATTTCATTACTTTTCAGATCCCATAAAAAGCCACAAAATTATTCGATGTAATACCTTATTAACACTTATAAATCCTCATTAAATTATTATATAAACTAAACTGATAACAACCCCTCAGATCTTACAAAAACCATATACTAATTGTTTCTTATGAAAGATTACAGAACTCGTATTTGATTTTACTGATCAAACCTTTTCAGTTTCAACACTATTCAGATCCCATGAGAACTTATCAAATTAAAAATTGTAATGCCATATAAAAGCTGTTTTTAGTATAAACACTTATGGAAACATACCAATAACAACATGGGTATTCCAATTCAATTAAGATTCCTTTAGATACTTATTCATCCCAAAATAATTTCTATATGGCAAAATTAGTGTACTGTATAAAACCTTATAAACCAGATAGGCTCATATGATTACCCATAAAAAATTTATAATTATCTATAAGTTTGAAATAGGATTTTTGACAGGGGGTAGTTGATGTTTAATTATATTACATCATTACAACCACAACACTGCCGCCACATACTTATAATAGATTGAATACACTCCCACTCTAGACCCCCCCAGTAACCTTTCTGGATCCGCCCTTGCTCAGGGATATTGATCGATTTTAATTACAAAAAAAATCCTAATACACAGTTGGGTGTTTTTTGATTATATTAAGGTGACTTGGCCAATTCAGATCACTCCTGAGTATTTCTTACCCCTCTAAAGAGGTGGTTGTTGGGTGTTTTAAAAATATATAATAGTAGCTTACAACATTCTTGGGGGTGGTGACAGAATGGCGAGGAGGGTTGAAGGGGTGAAGTTGAGTTTTTTACTTTTTTTTCTTTTTAGTATTTTAAGAAAATTTTCTGCAAAATTCCAATGTCACTCCCGAATAAGCGTGGTTTTTTAATGTGTTCGGAAGATTTTTCGCCAAAACGGGTGACGGATTCGTTTTCAGGACTCTGAAATTAGTAAAAAAATGTGGCTTCCACACTTTACCATGGATGGGCCAAAAAGCCCTTTTTTAACATTGCTCTTTCAAGTCAATATCTTAAATGGTTCCACAGTAAACGTGCGCACAAAAAAAGGTAAACAGACCGACAGACAGAATTTTTTTTTGGTCAAACTTAGAATCTCGACGTTTCATGACATTCTAAGCGTATTTGAACAACAAAAATTTTAAAAAAATTTTTTGTCGTTACTAGACTTCCACTGGATGTGGAAGTAATTAGGCATTTACTTTTTTTCAGCAATTACTATTATGTTTTAATTACCAGTTTTTATGGAAGGGCTAAGAATTAATACAAAAATAAATGTTAGAGGACACCTAATCAAGAATCTATTTCATTCCTCTCATTTATTAAAGACTAGTAATACAGCAACATAACATACCTATTACCAACAGCAATAACTGTAATAACAAAGTTGCATATCAATAATGCTCGCGGTAATAAGATAACAATAAAATGTTAACAGAATAATTGTACCAAAAACAAAAATGCAGATATTGCCATATAATGTATTTACAAATTAGAATTATAATAAAATTTTATGTTCAAAATGTCCTCCTCAGCTTCAGTACATTTTATAATGCAGTTCACGAGATGACAGATTGATCTTCTTACTGTTTCTAATTTTCTGTTTCTGTTTCTAATTAATCTCTGCCGTTAATGTCCATTCTTTAGTGACCTCAGAAGAAATAATCAAAAACTAACTGACGTTGCATTTAAAGGCATCGTTTAAAGTTGTCATTGTTGATTATAGAAAGCCTTACTTCAAAATGACAACTATTAGAAAATTAGAAAAACAAATGATGTGACATCTTTAAACAATAGAGTTGTTTTATTTCTAGTCCCTTGAGGTAAAGCTTTTACCCCAAAAATTCTGCGACTGGACCCTCCCCCCTCCGTTTTCGAGGGGGAAAACCACTACCCCTAAACCGGAAAAAACCGATTTTCAGTGCTAGGCATTTTTTTATCGGAAAATTTTATTAATGAAAATTGTTCAGAATGGTCCAAAAACCTCAAGCCCAATATTTATCAAAATAAGAAAATTGAAAAATTAAAAAAATTAATAAAAAAAATATGAAAAAGACTACTAATTACTTGACAACTACCTGACAGCTTGGGTTTAGTTTCAAACAAAATTGTCATGAATTTTTTAAACAGAAAAAAACCATTGAAATGATATTTTCGGACTTGGACATTATTTTAAACAAAAGTTCAATATTTTTTTTAATTCTGATTAAATTTTGGATTTAGGGATTTTGGACAATTCTGAACAACTTTCGTTAATTAAATTTCAGATATTACAAGAATATTATTTTTTTTATGCAAGTGGTACAGTTTATAAATATTCTAAGATTATCCAAAATGTATATTACAGGAATAATCAAGTTAATCCAGGAATATTTTAAAAATATTAAATTTAAATATTTTTCTCCACTATAATATTTCTATATTGTATTATTATTATTACGTCCAAATTAATTTCTATTTAATAGATGATGTTTTAATGCATGGAATTTAATGATAAATCGACAAGTAAACAACCAATTTTATAGCACAGGAGTTTTAGTCAATATACAGCTTCTACCCGGAATTAATTATTGTAAAGCTGAAAATTTCCAGGATTGTAGTTTTGGTCTAGGACAACACGTACCAAAAAGTCCCCTACTCTCCCCCGTCGGCTTCCCTATTTTTTCGGAACAACAAAGGTCTAAGTCGCAAAAATTGCAGAGCTGGCTATAAAGTGCAATAGAAAGGTTGTTACTGGTCCGATTTGGGTCGAAATGATCATAAAAGATTAGGAAAAGCATATCCGTTCATATTTCTGATGTTCCATTTTCATTCATAATTTTCCGTTCTAGTTCTGTCAACATTTCAAAAATTTAAAAAAATTTTTTAAAATTTTAAAAAATTCCTAAATGGCGCCATTGCGGATAAATGAAGTCTCGAAGGGGAAAACGTACCCCAATAAACATTTGTCTTCATACTTTGGGCTTTCCACTGTTATAAAGCTGAAAATTTGCAGGATTGTAATTTTGGTCCAAGACAACACGTACCAAAAAGTCCCCTACTCTCCCCCGTTGGTTTCCCTGTTTTTGCGGAGCAACAAGGAGCCTAAATCGCAGAACATGCAGAGCTATGAAGTGGAGCAAAAAAGTTGTTACTGGTTCGATTTGTGTCGAAATGATCATAAAAGCTTCGGAGAAGCATATCCGTTCGTATTTCACATATCCCATGCATATTTCATTCATAATTTTCCGTTCTAGTGCTGCCAAAACTTCAAAAATTGAAAAAATTTCGAAATGGCTCCATTGCGGATAAATGAAGACTCGGAGGGGAAAACGTACCCGAATAAACATTCCTCTTTATACTGTAGGCTTTCCATTGGTGTGTCTACCTTCTCTGTAGCATCATCCGTTAGGGAGCTATGCTACGGCTAATTTCCTGTGCTTACAAGCCGGACTGCGGTGCCCGGTGCGAGTGCAGGAACTCTGATCTGAACTGCAGCATAATGTGCCGAAGCTGTAGAAAATCCAGCTGCACAAACAGCCAGTCGTGGATATGGATGATGATCCGGACGATCCTACTTCCCAGTAGATCAATAATGTCACTCGTCTAGCCGAATAAAGTCATTTTCTGAGTCTGACAAGTTAAATTTCATTCAATAAATCTTATAAAACACCAATAATACATAAATAAGAATTCGCAACTGGTCTCATCAGCGCAACCAGGGCAGTTCCACCGAGCGCATGATGGGCGCTGCCGCCGTGCGGTGACACTCAAAGTGGCGTAGCTCCGTAACGGGTGACGCTACAGAGAAGGTAGATACGCCAGTGGAAATCCGAAAGTATGAAGAGAAATGTTTATTCGGATACGTTTTCCCCTCCGAGTCTTCATTTATCCGCAATGGAGCCATTTCGAATTTTTTTCAATTTTTCAAGTTTTGACAGCACCAGAACGGAAAATTATGAACGAAATATGCATGAAACATGTGAAATACGAAAGGATATGCTTCTCCGAAGCTTTTTCGATCATTTCGGGACAGTAACAACCTTTTTGCTGCACTTTATAGCCAACTCTGCAATTTATGCGACTTAGGCCCTTGTTGCTCCGCAAAAACAGTGAAGCCGACGGGGGAGAGTAGGGGGCTTTTTGGTACGTGTTGTCCTGGACCAGAACTACAATCCTGCAAATTTTCAGCTTTACAATAATTAATTCAAAGTCAAAAATAAAAATTCCTATGCTACATGGCTTAACTAAGATCACTCAATTTTGCCGCACCAATGAACCAATGCATACACTTAGAGAACTGTCAAAGTTAATGAACTAAAGGTACAGCTCGTCTTGCATCTTCTTGATTGTTTAGACTAGACGTGATAGACGCAACAATGAACGCCCTTAAATATCAGAGTGTCGCCTCTGCCACACTCAGAGTGGCGTAACTCCGTAACTGGTGACGCTATAGAGAAGGTGAACATACCAATGGAAAGCCCAAAGTATGAAGAGAAATGTTTATTGGAGTACGTTTTCCCCTCCGAGACTTCATTTATCCGTAATGGCGCCATTTAGGAATTCTTTAAATTTTTTTAAATGTTGACAGAACTAGAACGGAAGATTATGAACGAAAATATGCATGGAACATCTGAAATATGAATAACGGATATGCTTCTCCTAATCATTTCGACCCAAATCGGACCAGTAACAGCCTTTCTTTTGCACTTTATAATCAGTTCTGCAATTTTTGCGACTTAGGCCCTTGTTGCTCCGAAAAAATAGGGAGACTGACGGGGACTTTTTGGTACGTGTTGTCCTGGACCAAAACTACAATCCTGCAAATTTTCAGATTTACAATAATTAATTCCGGGTCAAAGTCTAAAATTCCTGGGCTATTAAAGCTAGTTAAGATATTGTTAATTTGACTTATCATATTAGTCAATATAAGAGAACGAAATTAACGATAAGAACGACACCATCAGAATTGTACAAAACTACAGAAAAAGGCACGATATAATTGCTTGCAACTACCGATTACTATCTGTTGTTGACAGAGTATTCAGTATTATCTGTGCAGTGAAGATATCATACTGCAGAATTTATATTTAAACTGCCGATATGCGCCAATATCCTTTGGCGTGATGAAGGTATCGGATGTCTAGGGTCGAGCAGGACTGCGTTCAGCAGAGGCTTATGCCAAGCTTGTCAAAACCTTTTTGCCCCCCTCCATAATTTCTATGCCAACCATATGAGGCTAGCAACCTCGGGAAGAGCACCGTCATGGTGCTCCTCGATGTTGAGAAAGCCTTCGATACCGTGTGGATTTCGGGGCTGCTTCACAAACTAAACGCACTGGACTTTCCCATGTACATAACCAAACTTATTCACTCTTTTCTGACAGATAGATCGCTGCAGGTTAAGGTGAATAATAAACTACCAACTCGGCGGGACATTCGCGCGGGCGTCCCCCAGGGGTCGTGCCTTTCACCAAAACTGTACAACTTGTACGTCTCCGACTTCCCGGAGTTCCCGAATTCCAATCTTGCCAAGTACGCCGACGACACGGCCATGTACGTGCACTCACATAATGCTCAAGCGGCCAATATGCTGCTGAAGGCACACATGGCCCGTGCCACGGCGTATTACGACAAGTACAAAATTCGGATCAATTCCGAGAAGTCCGAGTCGATTCTCTTCACGCGCCGATTTACCGAAAATCGGATTTTAACGCCACTTTCGATCGGGGTAGACAAATTCCTATCAAACGGTGCGTGAAATATTTGGGGGTTAACTTAGACAAATGACTGACGTTTAACACCCATATTAACGAGACAGTACGTAAGGTCTACTCTATGTCCAGGAGTTTGTACCCGCTCCTGGCCAGGGGTAGCGGACTAAACAGACAAAATAAAAAAATCTTGTACACAATGGTGATTAGGCCGGTAATCACATACGCGGCACCGGTATGGTGCAGCATATCCCGGCCACGACAATGAGAAAACTTCGAGTTCTTGAACATAAATTTATGCGCCTCATCTCTGGTTTGGACAGAGATCTATATGCAAATTGCCACGACATAACCCCACTAGCGGACTACGTCCAAGAAATTTCACAAAAATTCTATCAATTCAACTGGGCGATAGTCCGCTAACCCGCAACATAACTCGAATCAGACAGCATAATGCAATACTTTTCGATATCAGACACCCTCTACCATACCAGGCGTTGTCTATTTTCCGGCAACTCCCTTAGCCAAACTTTCCTCTACCTGGCCGACCGGGCGAATACTCATAGACCAGTAGCACAAAAGAAGAAACAATCAGAATATACTCTCCCATTGGCGGGAAAAGTTCGCGCATCTACATCGCGCACTGTCAGTCTCGGACGGAATTGTAAAAAATCGTGCCAGGCCCGGATTACGGATTTCTTCTGTAACCGGATCGTCAACGACAAATGGCGTGATCTCGCCTCGTGATACAGTTTGTATCATGATGCCGCCTAATTAGTTAAGAAACATTGAAAATCTAAAACAAATATTATTTGTCTTCATCTAATGTTTCACAGGTTTTCTGATTCTCTTCCGGGCCGTTCCTAAAAGGGGTAAAAAATATTGAGTACTCTCCTGAACTGGCGGAGATTTACAACACGAGATCAAAGGATTTTTGCCGACATTCCCTTCTGATTGTTTCTTCTTCTGTGACAGTGGTAGGACTAAGCAGTGGCGGATTTAGCGAGGGGGGGGGGGCTATAGGGGCTATAGCCCAGGGCGGCAAATTTTTTGAAAAATACCAAAGGCACATGAAAACAAAAAAATATTATTATTAGTATGTACTATCAGAACATTTTTAATTTATTTGAGAATGTGTTTTTTATTTTAACTAGACTAGAGTTCCTTATTATAGTCAACTGTACAGGGTGGTCGCGCGAACGTTAGAACCTCATTTAACTTCGTTATTTTTGGAACTTACGTAAAAAAGTTTAAAAATAAATGATATGAGAAATCACATATATTTTCCAAAAATCATTTCAGAAAAACAATTAAAAGTCGAATTTCGGACATATGAGCTTTACCTTGGTTTTTTAAATAGAACGTCCCATATATTTTTACACCATTTGAAAGGCCATAGAAAAACCTTTTCAATGATGTATGACACGTAGTATTTTTCTTAAAAATTATAGTAGATATTAAGTTTTACATTTTCTTACATCAAGTAATGGTAGTCCGTAAAATATATATCAATTATTGAAATTCTCCATTTTATTTAAAATAAAGTGAAATTAGATACCTAACAGGTATTTTGACAGAACTAACATATTGTTTATTTTAATTTACATACTTTTGTTTTCCATGATAAATTGTAAATTTATAGTAAATTGGACATTTTTTTTAAAGATAAATACCATATACAATTAAAAAGCTTTTTTTTATGGTTTTTCAAATGGTGTAAATATATATGGAGTGTTCCAATTAAAAAAAAAAACAAAGTAAAGTTCATATCTCCGAAATGCGACTTTCAATTGCTATTCTGAAATAATTTGTGGAAAATACATGTGATTTTTTATAACTTTTATTTTTGTACTTTTTTATGGAACTCCAAAAATAAGTAAGTTAACATTCGCGAAACCCCTCTGTACATAGAATTTTCTCAATATCTCTTATAGAACTTAAATTAGTAGGAGGTGTTTTGCTGATTGCTGATAAGCCTATCTGGCCTAGGCCTATTTGGCCTATGGCTCAATGAATAACATCTTAAATGCATATCAAAGTTTATTCCAAATTTTATATTGTTCTCGTTCTCATACGATAAAATAAACAATATTATATATCGATCTGGTTTTTAATTTATCCAAAACCACTGTTGCTAGTACTAATGATTTTGTGCTTTCTGGGGAGAAAGCGTAAAAGGGAGCGAGCGAAGAGAGAATTGACCCTTTAAGAGGAGGTGAGGTGTAGAGGGAATATCATTTTTTACTGGTGAGGCAAGGAGCAGAGAGTGGGAATGGGGTGGAAGGGAGGCAAGTTTCCGATAGCCCCTAGGTGGCAGAGTATAAATCCGCCACTGGGACTAAGCCGGCGGCTTATATCCAAATCCATCTACCAAAATCTATTGCAAACTTGGAAAGGCTTCGAAATGAGTCAAATACCAATAAATACGCGATTAATTCTAGATAAATTTTACAAAACAGTTTGTGTGTATATTGGGAATATTCTTGTATTTTTTTTTTTCGTGGAATAGTATTGTTTTTTTCTCAAAAATCATATATCTTCTAAGAATATTAGACTATTGTTTGAAAAGAATATTCTTTTATTATTCTTATGAAATATTCCAGAATCGACATACTAATTTGTATAAGTAGTCCGAGAACGAGGGATCTCTACGATGAATTTTAAGGACCCTCTATAACACTCGCGAACAACCACCTAAAAAAAATTGATTCTTATGTAAATTGACCTGACGGATCCGATTTTGGAGTTCGCCAGACAATCCGGAATTGCGAAACTGGTCAAAATCGGCAATTTCCGAAAAATCTCAAATTTTATGGAAATTCTATAATTTTTACTTATCACCCTATATCTCCCTTAGTTTAAGTCCGATTAATTTGAAGGAGAGCCAACTTAGACCTTTGTTATCATGACTGATGTGATAGAAATGCAAAAAAATTTACGTGTCACCAGTAATATTTTTTTTAAAAGTTGGTGACACGAAATTTGTTAAAAATGCAGCAACAAACAATACTGGATCGAGAAAACTTTTTTGTTTTTAAAGATAGATGTATATAGTAATCTACAAAGTTGTAGCCAAAGAACCAAAGAAACTTTTTAATTTTGGTGATTTTTTTGATAACTTACTTAGTTTTCAAGAAAACGGTGCTGCAATATAACACTCTGACCGCCGCGTCGCGTCGCAAGATAAAAGATTGGGTTGGCTTATACCGCGGCTTTGTTTCTCGCCTTTCAGAACGCCCCGCATGGCAAACAGACTATATTATTGACTTAGGAATCAAATTGGAAGCACAAGTTTTAGTAATATTTACAGGATCTTCATTTTGACACGCCATGAGTTCAGCTCTCAGGTATTTTGCAAACTTATATACATTTGCTTGCAATTTATAAGGCGAATTTTGGACCGTACCTAATACCGTTTCAGAATCGGAAGAGGACTGAGCATTTTTTAGAGAATCTAAAATAAGTTGAATAAAATAGTGTGAATAAAATAATACGTAGTTGTGAATATTGGTTTATAAAACGTTTAGTTAGTTGTTTTTAACCGATGGACGGGAGTAATTGTCGTCTGTGTGGTTTATGACGCTTATTCTTATTGAAAATTGATGAGTTGCAGCTATAATAATAATAAATATTATTATTATTGCGTTAGGAAAGTGCTATAGAGGGTAGCATATTAAAGTAACGGAATTTCTTTTCCAGACATTTTAAACTAGTTTTAATATTTAATTTGAACAAAGAACAACTTTTAAGCAATTTTTTTAACATCAGCAGTTTTGTGCGCGTTTTTAACTTTTCTTTTAACAATGACTTCCCAGTTAAACCCAGAGTTAAACTTTATGAAATGCATATTTTGCCAACAAAATAGTAAAGAAACTCTACAGGGTGTTATAGAAGAAGCACTGGACTCTGTATTTAAAGCAGTTTCTATAAAGTCGAATGACATCTCTTTTAAGTTGAAATATAACACCGAAAAAGGGGATTTATTTTTGTCAAAATGTCCTGTCTATCATGCAAGATGCAGAAGAAATTACACCTGAAAAGCTTATAAACAAAAAGCAGAAAGCACAGATGTGGCTAATACTGGTGACAAAAAAAAGAAGACCGTTGAAAGCCCAAAACGTTGAAAAATTTGCAATAAAAATCGGGATATTAAAGGGTCCAGAAAATTTAAGCAAGTGACATTTAATATGCAAAATGAAATTTGGGCGAAAGCCAAGGAAAAAATGATGAAAACCTTTTGTATAGAATACAAGGTTTTGGAAACTCTTGTATCGACATGATTGCTAATGAAAATTCTTATCACAATGTGTGTACTTTAAATTATTTAAAAATAAAGGCTACAATAAATCGCGAACTTTAACATTAAATTAAATTTTTCTAAAAGTGTTGCCAAGTTTGGAAAATGCATTGCTTATTCGAAATACAGTTCTTACCATTGCTGATATTAGGACCAAGTTACAGAAAGAAGCAAGGTTATCAAACATCGAGTGGTACCCAACCTATCCTCATTCAGATGAAATAATTAACAAATTGAAGCAACAATAAAAAAATAAAATTTGAGATTTTTCAGAAATTGCCGATTTTGACCAGTTGCAATTCCGGATTAGCTGGCGAACTCCAAAATCGGATCCGCCAGGTCGATTTACATAAGAATCAATTTTTTCTAGGTGGTTGTTCGCGAGTGTTGCTCGTTCTCCTACTAAAGTATATTCTTAGAATAATAGAATAAAATTTCGAATATATACATTCCTCAGAGGACATTTACAAATCATTCTTAGAAAATCTTGTGCTACCTGGGATACTACCCACCCCACAATACTGTACCATGCGTCACATGGCTTTCGCTGCTGACGACAAGCATGACCGAAATCCAACGCAGCGTAGACGTAGCCTGGGCGTGGCAGCAATGCTTACTGTGCACTGATAAATCGATCGATCAATCAAACTTTGAAGACCTGTAACTTCAAAGTATTTTTACGCATATGTTTAGCGGTTTTTTTACTTCTTATGTCCCCATAAATCTCTTATTTATAAAGGCTCTGTATAAATAAAGTAAGTAAATATTTGATTGTATTGTAATTTTTATTTTTTTTCCAGAATTCCAAAAATGGATGAGGAAAACAAAATGAATTCAAAAGTGTCAGGATACTTGGAAAAGAAAGGAAAAATGGTAAATGAATAATTTTAGCTGGTAATATTTTAAAACAAAACCAACACCCTTTTTTTAGAAAATGATGAGTTCGTATAAGAAATATTGGTTTGTGCTAGAAGGACGACTCTTATTGTATTATCGATCAAAAGACGAATATGAAGCTATATCTCCATGTAAGGGTTCTATAAATTTGGGGCCCCCTTGTAACATTAAACCTTGTCCTGCATTGGCTGGAGTCTTCCAGATAGAAACCAGAACCAGTACCATAACTTTAGTAAGTAATTAGCAATTAATAGGATATAGATGTATGTATTTATGTATATATTTCTGAAATTTTCTGTGTATGTAAACTATTAAGAATCATTTAGTAGAACCAGAACCATTACTTTAGTAAGTAATTATAGCAATTAATAGAATATAGATATATTTATGTATATATTTCTGAAATTTTCTGTGTATATAAACTGTTAAAAATCATTTAGTAGAAGCTTAATTAAAATCGGCTCAGGGGTTCTCAAGGTAAAAAAAATCAATCTTAATTAAATTCCAACAAAATTTGAATTTTATCCAGTTTTGACTTTGATCCACCATGCACTGGGCGAGGCTTGATTAAACAACCACAATATCACCACCGCCGAGAAATACCTTACATACTGTAAAAAATTATCAGCAAAATTAACTTCTTCATTTCCACTAGCGCATTCACCGAATATAAGAATATAATTATAATAACTTGTTTCCAATGGGGCTACCGCACATTTGGGGCTTTTCGTAGTTAGTAGTCTCAAAAACGCATAGAGCCTATCAAAATTAACCAATTCAAATAATTTTTTTCTTTTAATTTTCCTTAGAAAATTTCTAAATGATCCCTCACGAGCTTTTTTTGATAAAAATTACTCTGCATTAATTGAAGTTGGTTTACATTTTGATTGTTGATGTAAGAAATTGCTATTTTTCTTAAACCTTAGTGAAATCAAATAAGAAATCAAAATAAAGCTATAAAAAATTCATTGACATGTAAAATTTACACTAAGCGTTTTTTTAAATTTTTTATAGCTTTATTTTGATTTATTATGACTTATAATATTAATTTCACTGAGGTTTAAAAAAAAAGCAATTTCTTATCAGGGGCGGCTTAAGGGCCGGGCAATCCGGGCGACTGCCCGGGGCGCCGGCTCGGAGGGCGCCAAACTGAGGGCAAAAATTCTTAATTTTATTTTAATATACCTTTTTTAATTTAATAATAGTTCTCGTTAGAAAATAATATCATAATAGAATCTGTATCAGTTTAAACTGTAATAATGCAGAATGGTCGAATAACATTAAAACCTTTTAAATAATTCAAAAATGTAACGCAAATATGTTCGTTTAGCTATGAGACACCTCACTACTCATACCTCAAGCTTTCTGTCCCATTATTGACTGACACGGAGTTGATCATTAAAGGCTTGGCATAATTGAAAGCAGGCAACGGGCACCTTTTATTCAGAAAAAAATAGTTGTATGTATTTCATATCTTACATAATTTACAGTAAGTTTATAAATAAATAAATGGCAATTTGTTTTGTATGAAATATTAAAACAATAAAAAGGAACCTTCCCCTAAGTAAACTTGTGTCGAGGGTCCTCTCATTATAATAGCGTTCAGATGGTGTAGACAAAAAAATTTATACTTATTACAAATTAATTATTATTAATAATGTGTTGTAAATGCACATTGATGTGTAATCATAAATTACATGAGAATGGTTTATCGAAATGCAACAAGAACATCTTTTTATTTCTAGTGATATGAAAATATTTTTTTGCAAGAATTTTTATAAATATTAGTCGGGGAGCCCTCCCTAGGTGTACGTGCACCCCCCCCCAACGATCCTTGGAGACAATGTTTTTCATAAAGATTAAAGTCTAAGGAATAATTTAAGACATGTCCCCCAAAAAAAAACTGGCTGTACTTTCAAAATGGTGGCCATATGTTAAAAAAAACTTTTGCCAATGTAGTTTTTGTCATTTAACACAAAAACTAAAAAAGATGGACAAAAACTTTTTTCACAAAAAACAACATGCATAAAATTTTCTACAATTTTGTTTCTATACAATATTTTGATAGGAGTTACCATTTTTCAGATAAATGAGTCCAAAATGAAGAAAACATGGAAATTCATTTATCGGTAAATCACTTAGAGGAAATAACTGTGACAATTATTGTACGGCGTATAATATAAGTTTATATTATTAACATAACAAAAAATAAAATAAACTGAAAAAAGTTAATAATAATATTATAATTTGCGGACGTTTATCTCGAAAACGGCAACAGTGGTATCTGGAAAATGGTAACTCCTATCCCAATATTATATAGGAACAAAATTGTAGGAAATTTTATGCACTTTGTTTTTTGTGCAGAAAGTTTTTCTCCATCTTTTTTAGTTTTCGTGTTAAATGACAAAAAAAATATTTGCAATTTTTTTTAAACATACGCCATTTTGAAAGTAGAACCAGTGTTTTTTTGGGGGACATGTCTTAAATTATTCCTTAGGCTTTAATCTTTATGAAAAACGTTGTCCCCAAGGATTTGGGGGTGCACGGACACTTAGGGTGGGCTCCTGTAGTATTACGTTTTATATTGAATTTTATATTTTATTTTAAGAGCTGAATCATTTATCTGGAAAATGGTAACTCCTATCCAAATATTGTATAGGAACAAAATTGTAGGAAATTTTATGCACTTTGTTTTTTGTGCAAAAAGTTTTTCTCCATCTTTTTTAATTTTTGTGTTAAATGACAAAAACAATATTTGCAAATTTTTGTTTTTTAACGGACGTCATTTTGAAAGTACAGCCAATTTTTTTTTTTGGGGGTCCAAAATCGTTCCTTAGGCTTTAATCTTTATGAAAAACCTTGTCCCCAAGGATCGGGGGGGGGGGGGGTGCACGGGCACTTAGGGCGGGCTCCCGTAATATATGTAAAAATAAAAAAGTTGGGGATAAAATATTGATAGCCCTAAAACTACCCTTTAAGCAGAGGAGGGGATTTGACTGGTACTATATAAATTGATGCCCACATCTAAATTTAAAATGTGACATATATTTTAAAGCGATCGGAAGATATTGCCAAAAAACTGATATTTATAATCCCCCTTTCATGGCTCTTTATTATTTATTTAGAGTACCTTTATTTTTGGATGTACTATCAGCCACCTAAATATCCAGAGACAATTTTGGACCACAGGGTACACACGGTTATGTTACTCCATGTGTTAAGTTTTTTTTTTATCTTTTTATTTAACGTCGGCCTATTTCCGCTACCAGGGTCTATCACCGACGCCAGGAGACGAGCTGAAAATTTTGCCGAACCTCTTCCTGTATGCCTAACATTTAGTAGACAAGGGACAGCCTGCTTTACATTCCCGAAGGATGGTATATCCACTACGTAAACCTCGTCTTGAAATTACATAGCTTCCACGTATACGCTGATATACAAGCCGTTAGAAGGTGGGACGAGATCGCTGTGTTTCCCAAGATGGATTTCACCCATCCAAGTACTAACCGCGCTGCACGTTGCTTCACTGGAGTATCAAAATACAATCACAGTCAAGACGCATCTACGTCCGTGAAATTTCTGTGATTATCTCAGGGAGGGGCGCCAAAAAGTGCTCCCACCCGGGTGGAAAATTTACCTTGAGCCGCCCCTGTTTCTTACGTCATAATCAAAATGTAAACCAATTAATGCAGAGTAATTTTTGTCAAAAAAAGCTCGTAAGGGATCGTTTAGAAATTTTCTAAGGAAAAGTTAAAACAAAATTATTTGTATTGGTCAACTTTGATAGGCTCTAGGCGTTTTTGGGACTACTAACTATGAAAATCCCCAATGTGCGACGATGAACTTTTATTTATTTCATAATTTTTAACGAAATTTTTCAAGGCGATTCAATTTTTTTGTTCAAATGTTTTTTTATAAGTATGTTTTTTTTTGTTATTATTTTTTACATTATTACGTAATTTTTAATTTCTAGCAGTGCCACACCTTCGCTGTTAGTAAATTGTGTATAACAAAAAATTAAACACAAATTTTAAAAATAGTAATAATTTAACGACTGAACTAATGTTATACACATACGCATTTTATTGTATAAAACAAAATATAGAGCTGTGCAATTTTGGTGTTCCAAACGATTTCCGTCATATTTTATAAATAATATATTTCTTTGTTTAGAGAGCCGAAAACCGAGAAGACCAGACCCGATGGATGCAAGGAATAATGTCTGCCTTAAACCAGAACAAGCATTCTACAAGATTAAGCCACTTTCGATATTCCTTAGATGAATTACCACAACAGCAAGTCATAAAAGAACCAGTAGAACGTCCAAATAGTATTCCTTCGACAAGTGGCTCACCGAAGGCTCAAACAAATAGAGGAATTATACAGAGACTTCAAAAACTTGGGGCGCAATCATACGGCGGTAGCATGGGCGCAATACACCAAATAGCTAATAGCAAAAAAGGTGAAAATAGAGACAGCACCAATTCAAATGAGAAGAGTGCTGCAGATTTAGCTACACTGAGAGAGACTGTATTAATAGAAAACGACCAATATGGTGTGGTTAAAAGGAACAGCAGCACAGAAAACATTGAACTGAGAAGTAAAACTAAACCGGCAGAACACATTTACGAACGGATATCTACAAATAGTGCAGAAGTCAATTATAGTGTGCCTCATAGAGAAAAATCCCCATTAGAAAAAAGTCAGATGCCAAATACTAATTTTGAAAATGAGAACTTTAACAACTGCAATAAAGATATGGATATCCTAGGTAGACCGACCACTTTTCTTTTAGAAAACGAAACATATTGCGAGGCCAAAACAACCGCAATGCAAAGTGAAAAAAGTAATAACATCGAGAGAGGAAATACAATTATTTTAGAAAACGATCATTACTGTAGTGTTGACAAACGAACGAGATTTCCAAGCACTGATTCAGGACGAATTTACACTGAACCAAAATGTGGCCCATTTATAGATCACAACGAAAACAATTTAGTATTAAGTAACGGACAAGACTGGAAAAAAGTGGAAGAAAACGCATATTCAATTATTAAATTGTATGAATTTGAAAAAAATAACTTTAAAATGAACAGTATTGTTGAATATGAAGATTTAGATAAATATTCCGAGTATACAGAGCCCACATATTCACCCAATGAAGATATTTATGCTGAGTGCACCAGTAAAAACAAATCAAAACCGAAAAAGGAAAAGGAAAAGGAAAAGAAGAAAAAACATTGTAAGGACAATACAGATGACGACAAAAAAGATGTGAAACTCAAAAAATCTTCGAGTTTCATTAGGAGAGTGTGGAAAAAGAAAGTCAAACACAAAGAGAAAGAAATAGATACCGAAGAATTGTATGAAACAGTGCCTGCAGCCGTCGTCGAAAAGGTTTCTCTAACTGAGGGAACTGCAGTGCAAATGTTATCAGAACTGCAGAATATTTTAGAACACAAGAAGCCAATTTTAATTGTAAGTATTGCAGATGAATTTGTAAGGCGAATTTTGTTACACTTAGTAGATAGAAACCCTTTATTATCCACTTTATATGTCGTGAGCCAAGAACCTGATGGTTCCATGAGCCAAATCTAAAATAGCTTGGGAGAACGATTTTAAAGTTTAGCAATTCGCGAATATAAAATTTTATAATGTAATACATTTTTACAAGATAAAAAAAATGTGTGAATCATCCTGTACTTCGAACCTCGAGATTACTTTATGGACATGGAGCTGATGCCTGAAAACTTATAATTTATAACTTATTAGGTAAAAAAAGTCTGGTGTGTGTAGACAAGCAATTTAAGATTCTTTTTGTCTTACGCATCAGACCAAGGGTGTTTAGTCAGTAGAGGCTCTCAACTTTTCAAGAAAGGGCCAAATTTTATGTGATAAGGCACATGAAAAAAACCAACGAAGCTTTGTGTGGAAGGCCCTCCCTAACTCAAAACGAGATCGCAAGACAAAATATTCGGGGCCTTTTGGGTCATAAGACAAGTTTGATATTAATAAAAAAAGGCCAAAATTTAACTCATAAGGTACATAAACATGTTTTTCGCCAAATTGTTCGTTTCCATGTTCTATTAAGAAAATTTTCCATCGTAAGACATAATTTTTGGGGGCTTAACCGCAGTAAGACAACATTTTTTTTTGTTAAGAGGGCCGAAATTTACATCATCTGGTACATGAAAAAAATCAAGGAGGTATTGTGCGGAACCCTCTCCGTCGAGAACCGAACAGTAAGACAAAATTTTCGGGGGCTTTTGGGCCGTAAGACAAGTCTGATGTGACCAATGATATAAATATTTATATCATTATGTTGATCAATATTTTGGTCATAAATTATTATATATTATGTATAAGTACTATGTATGTTGGCATCAAATATATTATCTTTTTTCTTTCTTTCCTATACCGAAGAGATTTTTTTTTTATAAATATAGAAAAGCGAACAAAAAATTAAATGGCGCCATTGGTAGCTTGATGTTTTGATGCATTACCGAGATATAAATGCAGAAATATAGAATGAATTTTAGCAATGGTTTTACAACACACCTTGAAAAATCTTCGATAACTCCAGAACCATTCGATATATTGAAGTTATCTTTTTTTATGAATAGCCAAAATTAAATGGGATTTCATTGTTTTATAATTTGTTTCTAAGGTAGTCTGTATTTCAAAGAGAGAGACTGAATTATTCTGAAACTTTAAAAAAAGGCTTTTTAAACCAAGGTTGAATATTTCCATAATATGTACATCATGTACATTGTGGATTATCCCTCAGATCTGTCGGTTTGGAGGTTATTTAATGTAGAGTGTCCTGTCAAAATGCCCTGTGCAGATTGCACTTGTTTTCTATCCAACTTTGGCAAATCGGTCTTTGATTTGGATGGTCCATTAACAATAACGTATGCTTATTGCTGATACTCCTGTGTTTCTGATTTAACAATTTCTTTACCGATCCTTTTTCAGTACTATATGATATTCCACAGGTTGTTTTGTGTCTCATCATGGCTGTTGTTGAGCTTTCCATAGCCAGTTTGCCCTGTTGTCCTCCCGTCCACTTTAGTTAGTTGTGTTCAGTCAATTTTGCCAAGGAATCAAGGAAATCTTTCACCGTTTTGGAACATGTCTCTACTGCTTCCAAAGCTTAAAGAGCTGCTTGGCTACCAGTGATGATGCGGATTCTTTTGTCACTGCATGCTCTTCTTACCATTTCTCGTGCACAGAGTTCTGTAGCTGCGACTTCTGCTTGGAACATTGTTGTGGTGCTTTCCAGATTCCTGCTAATGTGTCTCGCCAGGTTAATCCCCCGTCACTCCTGCTCTGGTGCTACTTGAGGTTTTTGATCCATCAGTATATAGCATCGTTTGGATGCTTCTGCAACTGCTTTAAACTCTCTCATCTCCACTTGCAGGTATGTATACTGCATACCCTGAAGTTTTTATGAAGTTTTTTTAATTTTGATTCCCAATCCTCACTATTTTGGAGTAGAGTTTTTATATTTATTTTGTCTAAAATTATAAATCACAACTACTCTTATAAGATAATTTGTTATTCTATACAATGAACACATCACTCAAGAGCTTTTAAAAGCCCGTTTAGAATTGTAGTTTCAAACAGATAGTCTTGTCAGATTTTCAATGTTATTGACCCTCAAGTTTCCATCCGAACCGCTGAACATGTGTATATAAACAAGCAAGGCTGAATTTAGTCTTGATATCATTGACTGTTACTGAATCAGCTTTCTCATATCCATATACCTTTTTCAGTGTCCTGATTTGTGAAAACTAAGCGTCAATGCTCAATAAAAAATTCCAACCTGCTTCAATAACAGCTAGTATATTATTAGTAAGGAAAAATAGATTGTAAAAAAGAAAAAATCAGCGAGTTATAGGTTTCACTCTCAATATTAGGAAATCGATGAGTCCATGAGTCCATAACTCCAAAGAGTGCAGAAGGGTGTTTTCTAGGGTGTAAAAGGGTAAAAAATGCTTTCTTAAATATCTCGGAAAATATTATTCAAAAAAAATCTTTTCATGCTACCTTTAATTTGATTTTTACTGTCCTCTGTACGATAAAAATTGACCAAGCTAGAGAGTTAAAGATGGGGACTTTTACATCTCACTAAAAACTATATTTTTTAGTGAGTTGGGAGTGCGTTGAGTATAATAAGGCCCACATATAATTCAACGATATAAAAAAGCTCGCAACACAGCGTAAAGGACCCCAATCGCTTTTATTTGGTGTACCGCCTGCCGGTCCACGTTGACTACATAGTTTATTCCAACCTATCATCATTCCGGTAGAGAAAATTTCAACCAATTATATTCAGTGGGAGTGGCCTACATTCTTGTTAGGAAATATGTGACCATTTTTTTTGTGATGATAGTAAAAGAAGCCGAACACCTTTATGGCCTTTTCGTAAATAAACTAAAAGTGGTATGCGGTCGGAACCCTTTACGCTTTTTTGCGAGCTTTTTTAATCGCTGAATTATATGTGGGCCTTACTATATGTATGCGTGTGCGTGCGTGATTGTGAGTGTGCGCACGCAGTTCTGTCTTTTATAAAATATAAATAATGTATGATATAACAAAAAAACAGGACATATATGAATGAAATTCAATGAAAAACAAAATCATAAAATATTTATTAAACAAATATTTGGGTTAATATAGTTAAAGAATATATATAATTGTATTCTTTAAAATCAGTGTTATGTCCATCCTCATTTTTATATTGCTTTTCATCATCGCTCGCATTAGAATTATCGAAATCATTAGCTTCAATCAAATTGAGTGCTTGATCCCGCTCGTGGTTTGTGCAGTCCCCCTTGGAGGGTCAAGGAATCAGCTACTTGGCCACTGACTCTAGGAGAAAAGCTGAGGGGAAATGGCTATCCTCTATGAAGCTTCTCTCAAGATCGTCCGTGCGCGGCTCAATGTCGCATCCCGCCCGAGGTGACCCTGCGTTCGGCTAAACACGGCGGATCTAGACAAGGTAAGTCGATAAAATCCTCCAAGTCAAGGTGTACGCAACCCGTGCTGAAGGCTGAATGGCACCCGGGTGAAAGGTGTCATTAACGGGGCCTCTGGAAAACTGGGCAATCTTCCGGAGTATTTTGCCTTACCACAGCAATGCAGGGCTCTACTGTGGCGGACCAACATTCCTTTGCTACTCGTGGGAACCATATGGTGAAAACGACTAACAAAAATAAACCAAACGAGAGGTGTACAACCCTCGATCTTCAAATCGAAGAACCTATGGAGATTGGGATAAATCCCACTCCGCAAACACGCCCGATCCCACCGGATGAGGAAAGGGAGCTGTTAAAGCCGATTCCGAAGGAGAGGACAAATCAGAGGAGGAGCCCAAAGCTTTGGGCAATCTCTCTTCTAAAAAACCCAACGAGCGGGGTACAACCTCGATCTTCAAGTTGAAGAACCCCTACTGCACCCAGGATGTTGTAGCCATCCGCTTATCGCTACCGGTGGGGGAAAGCAAAATGGACGTAATAGCTTGTTCTGCATACTTCCTGGGAAACGGGGGTGCTGATCAACCTCCTCCACCTGCGGTTAGGTCGTTAATCACCTACAGTAAGAGGAACATATCAACCTAACCTAACCTAACCCCCTTGGGAGATTTTACATACAGACGAACAATTTACTCCAGCTTTCACACAACGGCATGTTAAAGTAGTACAATCTCCCGTACAAGTGCATGATATTAAATTTAATATGGATTCAGGTGCGGTTTCTAAAATTGTTCTGATAGAACCCATTTATTTTAGTCCAGCCTCTAGTCCAATCAACGAAGGAAAAATAGGGGGATTTATTTGTGTTGTCGCCAATTTTTGTATAGTTGTCGGGGGAAGTGCCCTGTGGAAGTGTGCGGGGAGGTGGGGTGGTGGGTAGGTGGCGGGTGGTTTAAAGGTCCCCTTTTCACGTTTTTCTTGAAAAACTCGAAAACTGCGACCTCTAGCGAAAAACTGTCTTTATACAAAATTAAACTAGATGAAATTTTCTACAAATAAGTTCCTATTCATTTTTTATGTAGGATCAATACTTTACGAGATACAGAGGGAGGAGAAATCACGAATTAAAAAAAAATTAAGTAGTTTTTTCGGAAAAACTCGGTGAAAACGCACTTTACACAAAAGTTGCAAATAAAAAAAAGTCTTGTATTTCGATGATACATTCACCTGAATTTTTTCAGATTTTTTTTCAACTTTTACATTTCCCCTCAGCCACTTTTAGGAATTTTCGAGTGGCCATATCTCGAAAAATATGCATTTTTCAAAAAAATTCACAAGAGTAAAAACATCTTATTTTAGACCAAAAGAGGTTTTTTTTTCATTCTTGACCTACAAGTTACGGAACCCGTGATAAAAGGGACCAGGGACCATAACCGAACCGAAACCGTAACCGAAATGGAAGACTCTGGAAAACCGAAACCATAACCGAAAACCGGATTGACGCTGCTTTGAAAACCGAAAACCAAATAAACGTTGCTCTGAAAACCGAAACCGTAACCGAAACAGGTACACGAAAACCGAATTGACGCTGCCGAAACCGAACCGAAATAAATTTCTGTTTCAAAATCCATTCATTAGCACTCAAATTAGAAATTTTGATCATTTTAGCGCTCCGTTGACTGGACTACCTCTATATCTCGTAAAGTATTGATCCTACATAAAAAACCGCTGCCCAAGGAATCACTACTTCCACATCCGGATTTTCTATCCGTCACACAACGAAAAAATTTTGTATCTGGAAATAATTGTTTATGGAACTTTAATAATATAATATTTGAAATCCTCTACCCCAAAAACCCATAAAACGATACCCCACATCGGTAGTGGGGTGGGGGTGGTGACAGGGGGTGGGAGTGGGGGGTGGATAAAGTAAAAAAATATTTTGAGGTTTCTGGTTCTTGTACACACACTAAATCACATTTTTCTTTCATCCCCTTTAATAATGGGGTGGGGGTGGTAATGGGGGTGGCTAATGCCAAATTTTTTTTTGAGACCTTAGCTTCTCTTGTCTATACTAAATATCAATTTTATAAACTCTTACCTGCTTGATTTACCTATTTACTCCAAATTTACCCCAATTTACCCCCCCAACCCTTCGACGGAACAAGATGAAAATATAATCTAGTTCTAGATCTCGTTAAAGTACATACGTGTACCAAATTTCAAGTCAATATCTCAAACGGTTCCAGAGTAAACGTGCGCACAAAAAAAGTTACAGACCGACAGACAGACCGACAGACAGAAAATTTTTTTTCGCTCAAACTTGAAATCTCGACGTTTCATGACATTCTAAGCCTATTTGAACAATAAAAATTTTTTAAAATTTTTTTGTCGTTACTATACTTCCACTGGATGTGGAAGTAAAATGAATAGGAACTTATTTGTAGAAAATTTCATCTAGTTTAATTTTGTATAACAATTTTTCGCTAGAGGTCGTAGTTTTCGAGTTATTCAAGAAAAACGTGAAAAGAGGACATTTAAACCACCCCACCGGTCAGGACTTTTAGTATGTTGTTCAGGGCACTCCCCCCGACAACTGTACAAAAATTGGCCACTACACGAATTATTTCCCCTAGTCGGCCTTTTTTGTACTTCGTTGACTGAGCTACTCACTGATCTGGCGACATCTTATTATCAAGCTACTGTTGCATTTGATAATAAATCCTGTAAGAATATTACTCCAGTCGAATAAGACATAATAAAAAATTTTGCGCCCGGTGGACTTTTTTTTGTGGAATTTATTTAAGAGGGCATAATAAGCAAGCACAGAAAACTACACCAAGTGCGTCCCCTATTTTTAGGGGTTGAAACTTTGAAATTTTACTTATGTGCCCATATCTTTTTCCCTATTGCCCGTAGGGCTCTTTACAAAGTTACACTTTTTGAAGATTCATCTTTCTTCTACATAATATATATATATTACACATTTGTAGTAGGACAAACGGTTTTGGCTGTACGAGGCGGGAAGGGTCGCGCTGTCCGAATGTGCCCTGTCTACGTGTATATTGCTTTCTGCCCTACTATGAACCACAAGGCCGCAAAAAAAATTGTGAAAAAGGAGACTGGAGAACACATGACATAAATCATTATTGCACAATAAGTGCTGATCCTATTTAAATACAAAAACACTTTTTCTATGCGCAACGAATTGAATTTTTAGAATAAACAAAAACATTTACCAGAATTATACTGGTTTTGGTTTTCTTAATGCAACAGTACCAAAATAGCCATTTTTGGCATATTTTGCTGTCTAGCTCCTAAACCAATGAATGTATTAAAATGAAACTAACGTAAATTTTCTTACATTAGGGTCGTACATACATGAAAAAAAAATGAGCGAAAAAAAGTAGGTTCACTTTTTTTTAAAAAAAAGGGGTTTTCAAAATTTCAACATCCCGTATCATGTAAACCGCGCGGTACTCGATGAAAGTTTTTTACTACTTAAGGGCATTAGTATGTGTAGTATTATAGATTGGAAATAATAGCCATTTGTCCTGTACAGAAGTCCCCCAAATTCGGACAGCGCGACCTTTACGGCCTCGTACAGCCAAAACCGTTTGTCCTACTGCAAATGTGTAATATATATATATTATGTAGAGAAGGGATGAATCTTCAAAAAGTGTAACTTGGTAAAGAGCCCTACGGGCAATAGGGAAAAAGATATGGGCACATAAGTAAAATTTCAAAGTTTCAACCCCTAAAAATAGGGGACGCATATGGTGTAGCAGGGTGTAGTTTTCTGTGCTTGCTTATGCCCTCTTAAATAACTTCCACAAAAAAAAGTCCGCCGGACGCAAAATTTTTTATTATATCTAGAAGAGTATATTGCGCAGGGGCTGCAAAAATAGGAGGAAGTATTTCCAATTTTGCAATTTTTTTCAATAAAGATTTTTAAAACGTAATAAATCTATATTCGTCAAGAGATCATCTTCCTCCCTTTAATCTGTATAAAAATAAGAATTTCGAATTTCATTGGCACTGGAATCAGCATTAATAATAATAATAATAATAATAATAATAAAAGTACTTTATTGAATACATATTCAAACGGCTATCGACCGGAGTCCTTCAGACTATTTTTCCTATTTTGTTATTGTTGTTACATTATTTCTTTGTGGAGTATTTAAAAATGAATACATTTTATGTAAGAAAAAAAAGCAACAAAAAATTTCTATTAACTGGAATCAGCATTATTAAATGCTCTCTTGCATTCTCTTTTTGGTATTTGAAGATTTCGTATACTTACTGTGACAGCTTTAATGAACATCAATTGCAGTGCCTTTTAGCTGTAAGTGTTTGTTGTTATCAATTTTTTTACTATAGATTTTTTTATTTCAATGGCATCTGCTTCAGGCACAACATTGTAACTTAAAACTACCTCCAAACAAATAAAATATAAATAAAATCTCTCTTGATTTTTGGCCATTAATTAGAGGATAAATAAACTAACTATGTGAGTAGAAGGAACAGCTCGTCTATTGCATTCAACGTATGTTTTCACACTGTCTGGCAAGTTTTGAAGCATTCGATGACCCTCACACAAGTATGCACGTGCACACATACACGCAATCAAGCAAGCATATGCGCACATACTCACTACACTCTTAACTCTCTAAAAAAAAACATAGATTTTAATGGGCATGCAAAAATGCCCTAACTTCAACCCTCCTTATCTCCATCAATTTTCATCGTACCCCTGTACGCCCCTGAAAAACACCCTTCTGTACCCTTTGGAGTTAGGGACTCATCGGTTTCTTATTATTGAAGGTGAAAATTACAAATATGCAAATTTTCTTTGACTCTCTAATTTTTTCCTTTTCCGAGGAATATTTCTAATATTTTACTAAATGTTTTGTGTACTTTAAGGATCGGATATCGGCAGAATCAGCAAAATTTAACAAAAATATCCATGAATCGACACAGTATGAGGAAATTCCTGCTAGTGTTATTGATGGAACTGCAGTGAAGATGTTGTCAGAGCTGCAAAATATTTTAGAAAGTAAAAAAACACTTTTAAATGTAAGTAAATAATGAACTATTATATAAAATAAAGTATATTAAATATATGGTAATGACACAATTATATTGCAATGGAGTGGAAAAAAGTTTGGAGCCAAATCATCAATTTGATTCACCCAGTCACTTTTTCCATTTGTGGAAAATATTTTAATACCTTGACTGGCTTCCTTAAGCTTTATTTCACATATGAGAAAAATTTGAAAATGCTCCAAGTAAGTACCTATAATAATGTATAATGCTTTTTCCAACATTTTAAAAAAGGTTTATTTAAACTAAAGAAAACATCGAAATAAAGTAATAGTATTTTTGGTAGTAATCTTGCTGCAAGTTTATAAAAATGAAAACAACAAATGAAACATATAGTCCACAGTACATCGCCCTTTTTTTTAATGATTAGTAACAGGCTGAATTTTCGTGAGTAGCTTCGTTTTGACGAGACGCCCAACTTTTTTCTCTGCAAAAATACTCTGTAGTAGCTAATTGCAAAAATTATTTTTTTCTATTTCACACGAATTATACAAATCGACAACCTGTCAAATTATGTTGTTGTGAACAAACACGGGGCTTATTATAAACTCGCGCAAAAGTAACCAAGGCAATCGAAAAACAAACTCTTTAACTAACATTTAATGAATGAAAAATATATTGGCAAAATAATTTGACAGGTTGTCGAATTGTCTAATTCGTGTGAAATAGAAAAAATAATTTTTGCTATTAGCTACCACTACCGAGAATTTTCGCAGAGAGAAAAGTTGGGTGTCTCGTCAAAACGAAGCTACTCACGAAAATCCAGCCTGTTACTAATCATTAAAAAAAATGGGCGATGTACTGTGGACTAATAGTAGGTACTCAGAGATACTGGGGGCGCTCTGAATCCACCACTTCATCCTAATGACACAGCCAATCCGGACAGCAATGCATCACCAAACCTCCCTCATCTCATCTATGTGGTACAGATACAAATTCATCAATCCTGTCAACTCGTAGCTATACCATGCTTGCCTGTCGATGGGGTTTGGTGATATAATGCTATTCTCTGGTTGGCTGGGGCCGTGATCTGGGTGAAGTGGTGTGGTTGCATCCTAAGGCCATGCCTCCAGCCAATCAGAGAACAGTAATAAGCTCCCATCGATTGGTCTGTGTGGTACAGGTATAGATTCATCAAGCCTCCATCAACCTGAACCTGTACCATGCATGCCTGTTGATGGAGGCTTGATGGGGGTTTAGTGACAATGTTAGTGACAATGCAGAGGTGAAGTAGTGGGGGCACTTTGAACCGCCCCAATGATGTATTGGAATGGTTCAAACCACCTCCACTACTCCATTTTAAAGTCACGCCTCCATCAGGGAACGGCATTGCATTAGTAAACTCCCATCAACTTTCAAAATATTCGTCTGTCCTCCGTCTGGGCTTACAGCCTGTTATAAATAAACTATTTACTTTAACTCCGGATTGCAGAGTTGAGCTCTTACCCAAAGACTCAATCTACTAAGGTTACATTTTTCGAATATCGGCGATTTTAATTGTTGAGGTTCGGCAAGTCTGGATTGTGTACTCGCCCACTTACTAATTCATCATAATATTTTAATGTTCGCACCTTCTTGGTTCGATCTGCATATTATTATCTTTATTCCATGGTTAGGTCTGCGAATTTAGTTTGACTATATTTGTAAACTATGTATTTTTTTCTTAGTTGTAACTTATATCTATTGTAGCAGGTCAAAAGGAAATAAAGTTATTATTATTATTTTTGTTATTAATTTATCCAATAACGTTAGAACTCTTAGAATATTTCAGCCTCTTGTGGTTTTAGCATTACCATATATTGTATATTTAACGCTTGGTAAATGGAAATGTAATTTTGGTTGTAAGAGATTTGTTATACAATATCGGCAAGTGTTTGATTAGGTACGGCAATAAGAGCAAGCGAGAGCGAAGCAACTAGGCTATTCTTTTTTTATCGTATAACACATTCTACTCGTGCCACCTGCTTTCTCCACCACATGAGCATGGGCAGCTCTGTCTGCGTAATTTTAATTTGTTTCCGTCTTGCACCCTTCATTTCTCGTTTAGCCTAATAAGCAAAAGTTTTATTTGTTTTTATTTAGTAGCTACTCAAAATGTCAGTTTATACGCCTGCTGAAAAGGTTCAGATACTTAAATGGTCAATGATGTACATATGATTTTCTTGATGCGCGTATCACTATTTGCCCCTCTTCTAGACCACTGGTAGACGCCTTTATTGTGGGCAGTCGGTTAAGTCGTTGAAACTATGCAATACCTAATCCAGGACTTTCCGATACTGTATAGTCCAATAAATAGGCTGAAAAATGTGAAAAAGTGGTGGAACAGCACCGATTTGAAAAATTCCTTTTTTCACATGTTCCTTAGACCCCCAGGAACATTCATCAGCATTGACCTTTGCATTACCTCCGAAAATGAGAACGTTAGGGAGGTTTGAAGTGCCCCAAAAAGTAGCTGTCATAAAAAAAATTATAAAATTAATATTTCGCCTCAGAAATGGGCTCTAGGAGGTTTTTTGGGACGCTGATCACGAATCCGAGGTCCAAATTGAGGAATTCCATATTCCAGTATGGAATTCGTGCCATTTTTTTATGAAAATTCCATTTTTTCGGACAGAAATTTAAATATGAATATTGTGCTGCGAAAGTGTGTTCTAGGGGATTTTTTTGGGTCACTGATCATGATTTTGAGGTCCAAATTTAAGAATTCCATATTCTGTACTGGAATTTGTGCCATTTTTCGTGTCGAATTTCACTTTGGAGAAAAAAATTATGTTTGAATATTACGAGTATTTCAAAATAATTTTTCAAGTCAATTTTACTTTGAAGAAAAAAAGTTATGTATGAATATTACATTTCAAATTAATATACATGGCAATTTTATAAACACTGCAGGAATGCATGCAAATTTTTTCTTCTTTCAAGTGAGGTAAGTGATTAAAAGATAACAATTTTTATAAAAATATAGCATTTTTATTGTGTTGGTGCAAAAGGTGGTTTTATGTGATAAAATAGTTATTAATTTTATCATTATTTTTTTAAATAATTTACACCATTTATATCAATTACAATCTGAATCATATTCGAGAACTGGTAATTCAGGATTTGTTGGTTCTTCTTCAGTGTCACTTTCATCTTCCTATTCATCCGATATTTCAACCGGACAAATCGATTCAGTTTCGTGGAAAAACGTTAATATTTAAATTTTTTCTCAAGAAATGGAATTTTTCATGGCACGTATTCCAGTCTGGAATATGGAATTGCTCAATTTGTACCTCAGAATCATGATCAGAGACCAAGCCTACAGCTAGGGGTGGGACGGGACCGGCCTCGCCCATCCTGAAATAATTTATGCCAGACCTACGGCGAATGCAGAAAATAATGAGGTAGCTATTTTTAAATGGAAAAAACGAATTTTTGGCCCACGGGCCCCTCTCTGAAAACTGTTTGCCCCTTAAAGCATTTTCTAGCTACAGGCCTGTCAGCGACCCAAAAAACACATACTTCCGCAGCATAATATTCATATTTAAATTTCCGCCCGAAAAAGTAGAATTTTCGTCAAAAAATGGTACGAATTCCATACTGGAATATGGAATTCCTCAATTTCCGAGGCAAAATATTAATTTTAATTTGTTTTTATGACAGCTAATTTTTGGGGCACATCAAACCCCCCTAACTTTCTCATTTTCAGAGGTAATGCAGGGGACAATGCTGATGAATGTTCCTGGGGATCTAAGGAACAGGTGAAAAAAGGAATTTTTCAAATCGGTGCTGTTCCACCACTTTTCCACATTTTACACATTTTTCCGGCTTATTTACTGGATTAATAGGTCTGGCATTTATTTTTATTATCTATCCACCAATTTTAGTAAATCTATTACAGCGATCAGAATCTCTACCATTAGTATAACAATAAAAAAACTTTTTATTATATTACAGGATCGAATATCAACAGATAAACATTCATCAACTGAATCAGCACCTGGAAAATCAGTATTAGAAAGTGTAAATGAAAACAAAATAATAGAAGATACAGAAAGTGCTTCATCTAGTTCAGGATCAGGTTTGAAATTCTTTAGAAAATTTAATATAACACTTCCCACACTCGGCAATTTTAAAATCAGGTTCATACTATATATTTTTATTTATGTCTGTGACCGTTTTGTGCCGTTCCTTTTTGTGAAATAAATGAAATAATTATTTTATTATTTTGACTGTGATATGTAATCTTTTTTTTTGTTTTCAGAGAAAATGCGCCCTCTGCTACCACCAAAGACTCAAAAACTAGACGTAGGTTCTCCTTACCACGATTTTCCAAAAAACAATCAGCCAATCAATAAAGTTATTCCACCAAAGAAAAGGCCAAATTATGACAACCTCAAAAGTTTAGATGAAATATTACTTGATCTGGATAAAGAAAAATGTGGAAATAACAACAAAAATAAAGTTAAAAAACTAATTAAACAATTTAGTGAACCCGAGTTCTACGAAAATGACGTTGTTCTGAGAACAAATAAGAGATCTGACTATTCTAGGGAAGAAATAGACTCTGACGAGTTGAGTAGACTTCTGAACGAACTAGCAAAAGTTACGAATGCTCCAATTTTAACCCCAGGTGCTACTACTAGCCTTATTAGCCCGATTCTAACAGATGAAGAGGTAATATTAATATTGTAAAACTAAATTCATAGGTAATTAATTTGATTAACTTCCAGTTGTTAAAGTTATTACCTGCACGCCGTAGAAGGTACTCAGAACCAGATTATGATATCCCTAGGTCACATAAATCTCTAACCAGCCTTCCTAAGAAAGAGAATCCATCAGAAAATGTTATTGGATCTACTCGATTTTTTGGACCTATTTTAAAACCTTCCGATATGATTAGGTAAGTCAGTGGTAGTGGTGTAGCCAGAATTTTGGTTTTGGGGGGCCCAATCAAAAAATTCTAAGACTTAATAAAAATAATCGAACTATAGATGAGAGGTATCTACACCTTACAGTGTAAATGTCAGTCGTCTCTTACTTTTTGTAGCTAACATATTGAGAACGACATCTCAATCAACTTTTAACTAAGAATTAGTACCCAGGTTGACAATTTCGAGGAGGCGCTCAGTTTATGAAGAACACCTATACAATCCTTTAAAGGATTTGGTGCAGAAAATGTCTGATATGATGAAGCTTCGTTGGGGAGAGAGGATAATAAAAAAAGTGGAAAAATTCATCTGAATGATTTTTCAAATTTGTGTTAAGTGAACACTCCAAAAACAGAAAATTAAACAATATTTTGAAGACCAGGTACAAAGTGACTTCTAGCCGACGTAAAATGTCAAATAAAGTATTCCTGTGGTACAAATGGTTACAAACGTTACCATGAATTTGAATTGTTATGATATTTTTAATGAAGTCAAATCATTTACAATCAGAGGAGCCCAAACAGTGAAAGATTGATCTTTGCCCCTTCAGATTATCGAAAAAATAGACTAGAATGAAAATATTGTTATTTTCATTTGAAAGATATTCATTGTGATGAAATCAAGCAATATCCAATGATCCTATTAGGACAAGAATATTAGATTGACTGCAAGAAAAGTTATACAAGGACCAGACAATAACAAATCTCTTGTTACAAAAACAAATCTAAGGTGGATTCTTCTTGGGCCCCGAAATGCCAACAAACATGAAGAATATTTTTTCCATATTTGCAATCAGAGTTTGTACTGTTGGAAAAACAAATTTAAATCATTTAGAATATCGTGTTACCGACTTCATGAGAACTACTGCAAAGTATATCGGTGATAGATACGAGATAGGACTCCTTCAAAAGGCTGATAATAATTTAATGGATAAATAGAATAGATAAATAAAATAGATGACCAACTATGACAAAAATACTCTGAAAGATTTGAAAGTTATAAGAACAAAGGATATGCTCATGCTCGCAAGTTATCAATAGAAGAATCCAGAAAAGAAGGACCTAAGTTTTGGTATTTATCACTACTTGTTCTCCTACTTGCGCTCAGTTTACGAAAAATTTAAATGCAGAAGATCACAAGGACAGAAAACATATTTTGTATGCAATAATTAAAGAGCACTATGTTGACGACTACTTGGACCCTACACATTCTGACGAAGAAGCTTTAGAAATAATCTAGGCTCAAGAAATCCAGAAAAAGTAGATTTGAATTAGTCACCTGGTTCTCAAATTCGTCAGGAATTATGAGCTTTTTCTGAACGCGAAGAATTTTACAAAGTTCTTAAAATGGACAACAGTACAGTAGAGAGAGTCTCTGAAATTCTAAATTAGATCATTTTTACTCCTAACACCTGACGTACCTGCTGTTACTGTTTTGTCCATTTTTACTTTGAACCACTTTATTTTCCTTAAAACTGCTTCTCACCAGAAAACTAGTACATAAAACTCGAAGGACCCATGTTTCTTTACTATTTACAAAATAAAAATATATTGAGAGTCTTCAAGTCTCGATTTTTCTGAACTTTTATTTATCAATGTCTAATTATTATTATTTTGTTTAATAATTAGTGCAGAGGCCACATTGGTTGCACGGAGGTGTATAGAGAATTTCTTTTCTAAACTTAGTTTCTATAAGCCTAAGGATACGTTTTAGCTTGGGTACGCGTTTCTGGTATAGGGAGGTTTCTCCCAATATGGCGGCCAAGATAGCTGCCTGGCCCATATGTAGATTTATCAGAAAATGGCCTATTTCTCGGAAACTATTGCTCGTAGCTCAAAACTGAAAAGGACTAAATTGATCAGTAGATTATTTTACATTAGATGCATTAAGGTTTATATAAATAACATTATATTACATTGAAATATATATAATTTGTATTTTTTTAGAGTCGTAAAATGTCTTATTTGAATTGTGTTGATATCGTCTTCGATCTATATGACGAGAATAGTATAAAGACTGCAGAAAGATTGAGACGCATGAAAAAAGATTCAATCAACATGACAATCTCAAGCAGTGTGACACCTTTGCCGAAAGACATGGATGCTTTTTGGGCTTCAATTCAAAACAAGACAGTTTCAACATTTTTGCCGAAACTATATTATTCAATATAGGGGCAGACTATCAAGTTCAATAGTTTATTTGTGTGGTACTGCTGGAGAAAAAGCACACAAAATAGAAGCAAATATTGTTACAGAAGAACCTCAGTTATGTTGTACACTTGAAGAAGCCGATGAAAGGATATTTTTTCACATGAATCATGCCGTTAAGCATTCAAATGTTGAAAGTGTCTTGATAGCATCATCAGACACAGATGTACGTGTGTGTGCCGTTTACCATTTTCAGAAAGAGTTTAAAGTTAATGGTTTGAATGAACTTTGGACTTATTCTTCATAGACTTTAAGATTATTCCAGTACATGATGTATGTATATCAGGATGTTTCAAACTGCGCATACTTGTTAAAAGACTTTGGAAAAGAAGAACTGTCAAATACAATAATTGAAAATGCTGAAGAGGATTTGACAAGGATAGTATCTAAAGACTTTAGGAAAATTAATGACTTAAGAATTTTTAAATACCACCGAATGAAAACTTTAGACTTGACCAAGCTTCCATCGACTTTATCTAGTACGGCACTACACATCAAGCGGGCATATTTACAGGCTAACCAGTGGTACAGTCTATTAGAAGATCTAAGTATACCTTATCCCGGTGACTATGGATACGAGCAAATGGAAACAGGATGGATTCCTCAAATTATCACCGAGCAACTTCCTCCTGATTTCCCTCACATTTGTTCATGTAAGACTTGTGCACGGCCAAACATCTGTACATGTAGAAAGAATGAAGTTTTCTGCTCCAACTTCTGTGCTTGTGAACTTCCAAAGTGCCATAATAATTGGAATTAACTTTTATTAATCACATTAAAATATAATAGTCGCTTAATCTTCTTATCATTCTTAGTAATGTTGCAAATAATGTGTTTTTGTTAATAATTTTTTTTTTTTAATTACAATTTTTTCATGGTTTAATAACATGTAATAATAACAAGTAAAATAATGCTCTTATCAATTTTGATACCTTGTAATTTTCCGCTACGAGCACTAGTTTTCAAGATATAGATCATTTTCTGGTAAAAGTACATATGCACAAGGCGGCCATCTTGGCGGCCGTATTAGGAGAAACCTCCCCATACCAGAAACATGTACCCAAACCAAACCTTATCCTTAGACATCTAAGAACTCAGTTTTGAAGAGAAACACAGTTGTCACTAGTGTGGCCCCTAGACTATATCTTGACCTGAAAATAACATTTTTAAATGACAACAATTACATAAAATCAAAAAAATATAATAACAGCCACATTTTGGGTGTCGACTGGTAATATGTAATAACAATTATAATTTAATGCATAAGCTCTGTTACTTTAATAATTATTTTTCTTCTCTTAGACCTACATCAGAAGATCTACCACAATCACTCAGCATGACTCCTGATTCCTTAGAGCCAGATATACATGTATCAAATTATACTCATCATTCACACTTACCTGAAGACGACAAAAATTCTTATACTTCTCATAATTACATTCAGTTAAAAAATTCTACTACCAGTAACAACAGAAGCAACGAAGGGCACAATAAGAAAAGAAATGCAGCAACAAATTTTGAAAATTCAATGAAACATTTTGATAACATAATAATTGAAAACGATATTTATGCTCAACCAAAGTCTTTGCATGGTTTAAACGTAATGAGAGGATTCAAAATGAATAACCCAGACAGCCATTTTTGTTTTAAAAGTGGTAAAAATATGGAAGTCGAATTAGATGATGATAGGTTACAAGATGTGTTCGTTGATTCCTTAGAAGTTTAAAACTTTTATACTTTAAAATGTATATTACTGATTATTATGGCAATATGTATAATATTTTAATACTGTATTCACCAAAGATTTAATATTAATTAAAATATATTGTAAAATATTTACATGTGACTGTATTCATTTGAAATGATATTTAACTGATTTTTTTAATAAAATATCCAGCATTTGTGAATTTTATCATTTTATGAGGAAAACCCGAGAAACAGGCTATGTAGCATCATGCTAGCTTTTCAGGGAGCTGAATAGTAACCATTAATTTAGCATGGTCGTGATCTACCAGTGTTATTTTTCCCCTGTGCTCTCGAACGCATCAACCGATTATGATGCGGTTTTCTTTATATAAAGGAAAGCATCCCCGTTCCCTTCTTTATATGAAAGTAGGTATCCCTAAGACGGTTATAGAATATATTGTATTTGAAAATTTATTTAATTCATGTAAAGTTATAAAGTTAAGTACCAAACATGTTTTACGTTTTTCTTTTTGTGGCCATTGGCTGATTGGTTAACCCTTCCACTGCCAACCACACACGGGGTGTGTGCTCGGGTATTTCCGTTGGCGGCCGACCACGCACCTTGTGTGTGGCGACGTCCATTATTGCAACTATTATTCTTTGATATTATAACAAATAATTTTCGTCGGCTCCTTAGAGACAGTCAACAAAAAAGAGTGGCGCTAAATGGGTTAATTAATGAAATTCAATACAAATTAACCAATCAGCTGATGGTCAGAAAAAAAATATAAAACGCGTTTGTGAGTTCTTACCTTAAGTACACCACAATTTTGGCAGTGAAGTAGGGTCATGGAGGAATGTATTAGTAATTTCTGTGAAAATTTCTTGGTGGAAAAAAAAATTAAAGTCTAAAATAAAAATAAAATTAAAAATGTAAAGAGATTTTGAATTAAATTTGCTAATGCATCTAATAACTATATCAAATATTGCATGTCATCACTGCACAAATATTCTGAAGTCACAAAATACCCCCTCAAAATTAAATCAACGTATATTGTTAAAGACTATACATGGAGGTAGAATATAAATAAGGAGTAGCCATAAAGCTTATATCCTACAATGAGAAACGGCCGCAAAAGGCGTGGCTTGTGATCATACTGTCATGAATGGCTCGCCAGGTCCTGATTTAAAAAAAGTTTATACAGCATTTGAGGAGATACATGTTAGTTGACTTTACACATTGACACTACCATATATCAAGCCAGTAGAGTAATGAATGAGATGACGGTTTCACATTTCAAGCAAATATAATATAATATATTCTAAAATACAATCTAAAATAAATAGAAAATAGTTTCAACATATCTTTTGAGTACACACCTGTTTTAACCTATGAAAAGTGATTCCACAATATTTCTTCTCATCGATGCTACTTTGATTTGTACAGCTACTTGGCGGACACGAAATCATATGTTAAGGCGAAAAACACTATTTTCTATCAAAAACGTTTATTTTATAATAATATTAAACCAAGATACATGTCGCATTTTGTTGACATTTCGATCATACTAAAATGAGGAATGTGCTGAAACATTCTGCTTCTTATGGCGACTCCTTATTTATTCAACCTCCTTGAGACTATAGAGTACAGTACCTAGGGTTTTAATTTCGGAATAATGTCTTATGAATTATATCTCGTTTTTTTTTATAATTTAATAGAAAAGTTTCTATATTATGCAGCAGCTTACTAATTTATAGGGGTTTTGTTTTTTCTAATTTCTGTAGAATTAATGGTTTCAAATATCTGGAAGTATAAAGATGGTGTCCGAACATTTATAAGACAAAGTGTTTAGTATAAATGTTAAATATCTCAGAAACTATGGCACATACATAAAAAATGTTAAAGACTAAAATAAAGACGATTAAGTTTTCAAATGATTTTATGACTGTTTCTATAAAAGACAAAAAAGTTATGACAGAAATAATGTGCTTCTTTAAATTTTTTAAATAAAAACACCATTTTATTATTTCAAGTAGTCTGTAATTAAAAAAATATAATTCTTAAATACTGTTTCTCATTAATATACAGCTGGGGTTTCTGTCTCAGGAATTATGTCAGTTTTTATAGGTTCCATTCCCAAGAAATAAGCCAGGATTTCCCGGATACGCGAGAATAAAAAGACGATCTAAGGAAATTAAATACATAATAATTATAATTTTTATACATTTTTTTAAAGAAAGTATTTTTATTCTTAATTATAAATTAAACATAAAACAGTCAGAGATTTTTTTTTAGCCAAAAAAAAAAGAAAAGCATTTTGAAACAAAAAATTTTATTTTTTGGTAAATATATATAAAATTTATTATTTCTCGGGATTCCCAGGATTTCCGGGAATGTCAATTTTTATATCCCGACGCCCGGGAATGAAAAACAGTTGGGAAGTCAGAAACCATATATATAACCTGGGGCATAACCTATATGCTCAAATTTTTTCGTCCGTTTACAGCACTTGGAATCTTCTGTGATCTCAGCAGGGCATTCGGCTGTGTTGAGAAACTGCTTACCAAGCTGTCAATGTATGGTATAAGAGGCATAGCACTGGAATGGTTTAAGAGTTATCTGCTTAATCGTAAACAATATGTTTCACTTATTAACGAGGCCAACACGAGGCTATTGAGTATGTTAATTTAGAGCACGTAGAAACTAACACGGGAGTACCACAGAGCTCAATTCTGGATCCGGTGCTATTGCTAATGTACATGAATGATCTTGATGCCTTGACTGCTTCAGCAAATTTTACCATTTACGCTGACAACACACACAGCCCCACAAAAAAAAAGTGGTCTGTCCGGCGGACCAGACCAGTGTATCCCCATGTATTTGGACCCGCTGAAACCGAGTCCGAAGTCAGAATTGTCGGATTTACCCCCAACCCCAAGAAAATACTCTCCCAAAAAATGGTCTGTCCGGCGGACCAGACCAGTGTATCCTTATGTATTTGGACCTAAAACCGAATCCGAAGTCAGAATTATAAGATTGACAAAGAACACCCCCCAAAACAAAAAAAAGTGGTCTGTCCTGCAGACCATACCAGTGTATTGTCATCGGGCCCAAGGCCCAGGCCCATGCAAAATTCAAAAATTATGACAAAATAAAAGTATCAATAAGTTAATACTTGTATTTTACACTTAAAGTATAACAGGCCTTCAGCAATTCATTATTTAGCATTCAGTAATTCATTAATTAGCATTAATTAGAAATAAGCCAGCCGCTTACTAACTCTAGAATCTACAAAATCATTCATAAACCATCACATCGCTCCGCGATGTTGACTTTGCCGCTGCCGCCGTCCAAATACCGAGTCCGGCGTCATGCATGCCGTAGTTATGCAAAAGCACGCAGCCCGGTTAGGCTCCGCCCCTTTAGCGTGCATGATCCTGACTCCGTGATTGGAATGGTGACAAATGTATTTAGTAAACGGCTTTTCACAACAGAAGTCAGTCAAGTTCGAACAGCCACAGGGTACACGTCAACTTGTGTTATTAGTATTTTCCTTTGAATTAAGATTAAATTTCGCTGTTCGTTTTATTTTACAAGTTTGTGTTTAAACTTTAAATTCAACTTCAGTTAGGGAAGTTATTAGGGAAAGTTGTAGACTCTCGAGATTTGGGGTGTACAACAGCACACACCCAAATCAAATCTAAAGAGAATTCGTGAGCTTGCTCATACGGCTACTGCCTTTTTTAAGGTAAGCCCAGGTGCCCCGAGGGGCGAAGATATTTACAACAACGAACTCCGGAGACGTTTTGGGAAGGACGGAAAGGAAGGACAAGTGTCAGGTAAGTCGAAGAGGATTCACTGTAGCCTACGCATCGCAGCCACACGTCTATTTCGAGACGACGTAAATAAATTGGAAAGAAATCGTCTGTTGCTACGACAGCTTTCAGTCCAGCCCTCTGACACTTCCAAACCAGCCAACCATCCAAAAACCCAAAACCTTCCACCTGTGAGCCGATCCTGAAAGCCCACCAGCCAAATAAACTCCAGCCCAGGTATCCAGATCCAGTCCTATCCTCCATAGCCTCACCCATCTCAAGGGGTGTATATACTTGGTGGTTTCACTTGGAGCTCACCGACGTCAGCAACAACAACGTTGACGTCAGTGCTCTGGGTGGAAGCGTACCTCGCCGGTTAGTAAATGCGGTAAACAAGAGCGAGTCTCCTCTGGACGACACTTTCGGTGTTGCGATCTAAGCAGGGGCTCACTCGAGTTTACCTAGAACGGGTTTGCGCGACAGACAGATAGTAGAATCAGACCGGCTTCACCACATCTTCGAAATTCATCAGTTAGGGACAGACAGACGGAGCGGACCTATTGCACAGGCAACCTTCAGTTGCTGGGCCCTCCGTTCAGGACCGAGTTTTCTTTATTTTATTATTTTACATCCATTTTTAATTAGAAAAAAAAGGAGAATCTCAAGCTGCACTATGACCCACCCAAACCGGAGCCTAGATATACATCCGTGGGTGGACATCATCGGCGGCGAGTTGGAAGCCTCTGATGACGTCCTCCCACCGCAGCCCCAGGTGCCTCACACCCACGCTGCTGACCACAGTGCAGCCCCCAACGAGACCAATCCGTTTCGTGGGGAGCACGGCTACACTGCACTTTTGGCGCCCATACATGCAGATAGCTGCACCGAATTCTTGGCGCCCAACGGATGTTACCGTGGGGCTGAAGTTCCAGCGCCCTACGGAAGCATCCAGTTGGCCGCACAACAATATCTACCGCTCGGGCCTGGGCATCACTCGGGTCCGGGGGCACTACAAACAGCCTGTAGAGAACACTTCGGCGGGCCCCGAGGCCACCACGTCCCCCAGCCTCTGGCGTCGCGTCACGACGTCACAGACCTCGGGGACGCTTTGGGCCTTACAGGGCCCGTACCTTGTGGACAGTATCCTTATGTATTTTAACCCGCTGAATGCGAATCCGAAGTCAAAATTATTAGATTGGTTCGTTTTTCAACCCCAGAAACCCCCGCCCTCCCCCAAATGGTCTGTCCGGCGGACCATACCAGTATATCCTTATGTAATTGAACCTGCTGAAACTGAATCCGAAGTAAGAATTGTAAGACTGGCTCGTTTTTCACCCCTAACCCCAAAAAACACCCCCAAAACAAACAAAGAAAATTGGTCTATTCGGCGGACTATACCAGTGTGTCCTTGCCAAATACATAAGGATACACTGGTATGGTCTGCCGAACAGACGATGTTGGGGATATGGTATTTTTTGGGGGTTAGGGGGTGAGAAACGAGCCAATCTGACAATTCTGACTTCAGATTCGGTTTCAGCGGGTCCAAATACATAAATGTACACTGGTCTGGTCCGCCAGACAGATCACTTTTTTTTTGTAGGGCTGTGTTATTATACCTGATAAAAATGAAGAAACGTGGAAAGTTTATTGTGAAAACGTTATTTCTCAATTTAATTTTGTTGTTTATCAATTTAGAAGTATCACAACTCTACTAAATATTGATCAGTTGACAAAATTGTATTACGCACAAGGTGATTCTAGACTTCGATATGGAATATGCTTCTGGGGTGTCTCCACTTTATCATATAATGTTTTTATAGCTCAAAAGCGGGTTATGAGATGTATGACTAACAAAAATGTACACTCCATTAGCACTTAGACAAAAAAATGTTTCCAATACAATTTCATATATTACTTATAACTCACTAAATAGCCTGGGACTTAAGGTCCACAATAATTTACCTCTCGACATAAAAGAGGGTAGTCATTTCTTAGAATACGTCTGATTGAATACACTATCCGAACAAATTAAAGTTTAAAAAGCTAAAAAACACTTTTTGGTGTCATATTATTGCATTGTCACCAGAACTACACCTCTGTGCAAAATTTCAGCTCAATTGGTTCAAGATCGACTTGCAAGATTTGAGCTAAACATACTAACTAATTAACATACAAACAGGTGAAGTTAAATAAAAGCTTGTAAAAATATGAAGAGGCTGGTGTGTACACAAGCCTGGAAATGTTTACTGGGGCTGATTCTACATTATCAGAAGAGTAAAATTATATTTAGATATAAACAATGATTTAATGCTTAAATATTTAATGTGTTAATTAATATAAAACAATGCATTATCACGATTGTAAATATAGAAACGTTGGTATATCAAATACCAATTATTTATAATTTTGAACAAAAATAAAATGAAGGACGTACAACTTATTTAATACTTAAAAATAAAATATTTGTTAATTTATACTCATTTTTTCCTTCCATTTTTTGGTCCACCTTTTCCTTTAAGACGTTTTCTAACTCCTGTTGCCCCTTCTGTATCATCGTCATCATCCCCACCACCTTTCTTCCTCTTACCTTTTTTGTCAGTCAAATCTTTAATTTCCTGTGAACATTTATTAAATCATCTTAAAATAGTGCAAAAATTTTACCGATTTCTAAAATAATTGCCTCAGAGGTAGTGACGAAAAATATATTTCATGTATAATCAACTTTTATTTTTATACATCATGGCAATAGAAAAACAACAAAAAATAATATGCAAACAAATAACATACCATTTTTGCTATCCTTTGTGCTTCTGCAACTCTTTCTTGCAATACCATCACCTCATCTTCTTCCGTTTTATATAGAGGAAGCTGTTTACCAATTAACTGTTCAATTCTTTGATATAATTCAACATCATACTGAAAACACGAATTAAATATTTTAAAACGAAGGAAGACTGTTTTACATTTTTTCTTAAAACTATAGTTTTAAATTTGACCTGCTCTTCTTTAGATTTTTCTGGTAATAATTCCAGTTACCCTGAGCGGAGTATTAGATATAACAAAATGCAAAAATTATCACAAACTCTAAAATGCAATTTAGTTATCGTGTCACAATATGTCATCAAGGCAGACATAGCCAACTTGTTAATATACATAGAATAATCACAGAAAAGTACGAAGGAGCAGAAATTCACGTTGCTTTTTATTTTCTAATTTACACTTATAGCAACTGGAAATTATGCTAATTTACAGCTTTAAACTAGGAATTGGGTTGTTGCACTAAGTTAAAATTAGAGGAGAATCTGAGTTAACCAATAACAATTATTCATAAAAAATCATAAGAAACATGTAGAAGTTGAAAATAAAGCCTTATAATACCATAATATCAATTATAAAAATACATGCATTTAAAACGGAGATGAAATCTGCAGATAAGTTAGTTATAAAACGGGTCAGTTGAATCTGACATTATATTTACGAAGTTACTGCTGAACCGTCACGGCGGAAGATTTGTGAATCAGTAATGAACCGTCGCGTGTCGGACGAATAATGGTTTGTTATTGTACTGCCACGTCAATGGCGCCATCCGCTGCGGTAAAGTAAAAATTAGAGGTTAATTCTCTAATCTTTATGTTGTCCACATGGTCCACATAGTCCACGTTTTTTTTTAACTTATTATAATAAATTACAGAGTGTTATAAGCTTTTATTTGTGGTAAGTTTTTGTATCTTAATGTAAGAATTTGATTTTTAACAAAAAAAATAGCCGTATTATAAGACTAGTGTAGCGTTCTAGCTGTTACAAATGTACTCCTCAAACTCGATAAAGCAGAGTGTATTCTTAACAGCTCTAGATTAGAAGAATGTCATTCGGGTTTTGACTTCCTAAAAGGATGGACATTTCCACTTTAATGTGGTTTTTTTGTATTTTATCTAGTTTGTGTTGGAGTAAAGGCGGTTGTTTTTGTTACCTATTAATTATTTATGAAGCTCCCTAGATGCCCTATACTAGGATGATCCATGAATTAAGGAAAGAAATTTAAAAATTCAGTGTTGAAAAACTATAAATACAGTTTCATTATATCTTTCATAAGTTTCTTGTTGACTCTTAGGAGAATCAATGGATAATAAAAAATTTCTTTACAGTAGATACACAGCCGCACAGCCTTGGCTATGAATTTGGTTGTCTACTATCTGTGGTGTGTTTATGTTTATCTTGTTATCATTTCAGTTAGATATGCATGTATATACAGTGTCAGAAAATGTTTCATTTGGGTCGGCAATGAGGGCAAGCGAGAGCGAAGCAACTAGGCTATTCTTTTTTATCGTAACACAACCTACTCGTGCCATCTGCTTTCCCCACCACATGTGCATGGGCAGCTCTGTCTGCAGGAAATGTAAAGAATTATTTGACTCGTTTTGAAAGTAAAAAGGGTTAAATAATATCAGTTATTAAAGCACGTAATTATATTACATATGCTGGACAGAGCCAACTACATCCTTCCTTTGAATAAATGGTACTGAAATTTTTAATAGCAATGATGTACGTGTTTTCTTGATAGCGCGTCATTATTTGCTCCCTCTACTAGAGCACTGGTACACGCCTTTATTGTAGGCGGTCTGTCAAGCCGTTGAAACTATGCCTGCCACCCAAATTCAAAATCTTCCGATACTGTATACTTAGTACACAATAAAAAAGAAATACTTACTTAATAAAATACAAAATATAGTTATCAAATTGATCTACATGAAACAATACAATAGATATTAGACATATAATATTAACAAGATAAGATAAAAATAAGTTCCTGCAGAAATTACAATGGTTTGTATTGTCCAATCTATATCTGTAATGTATCTTGCAGCTTCTGTACTTCCAACCACGGCAATGCGAAAACAATTGTCTCTTTCTAAAAATTCGCTGAGCCTAAATATATCTATCGCAAGTAGAAAGGCAGAATTAGCTTTTAAAAATATAGAGCCTTAGCTGTTTTGAAAAAAATATTGGCAATAACGGCAAACACTAATCACTACTAGCTAAACGTCTAATTTACTTTTGACACATAAGGTTATTTTCTTTGGTGTCAACGTCAACTTCTTCTGTTCTGCGTATAAGTTCACATCTAACTGCCGTTATGATGTCACTTCCGTTTTCATGGCACATTCAAATAGTCGTAATATGTCGCGCTTAGAATTTTTCTTCCAAATTAAATATATAACTAAATTAACGCCGCCGCTACACTATATTTCACCATTTCTGAAAATTCGTCAACAACCCAATTATGCTAATTTACACTTACAAACTGGGAATTAGGCTAATTTACAGTTATAAACTTAGGAATTATGCTAATGTACAGTTACCAATTGGGAATTGTGCTAATTTATTCTATATTAGGTAATAAAGGATATATACAGGGTGATTGTTGTAGCCCGTTTGTTAGAATATTTTTTATTTCCCAAAATCGAATTATGAAATTTGGTAACCGGCCATAATCGACTGCTGCAAATCTAAATAAAATATTTCCAAAAAGGCGACACTTTCGGAAATACAGATAATCGATGTTTTTTTAAATGGAAAGCTCATTTTGATTTCATATTTGGTTATAGTCCACTCAAATTAGGGGAAAAAGCGCCGTTTTAGAGAAAAATTCTGAACAGCAGTTTCTCTGCATAGGAAGTAAGTATTCAACTTTTGGAACAAGGTTTTGCTTATGCGCAGAAAAAAAAAAGACATGATTTTCGAGATACATACAGTGTGACCCACTTAAGATAGCAACACCCCTGTATACCCGTTAATTGATGCTTGATTAACTTCACATTTTGGTGGTAAGAAAAGATCGATAAGGTGATTCTTTGAACTTGGTAATATGTGATATATGTCAGTAGCGTGCGATTTTAAGGGGGTTTCAAAAGCCGATTTTTCAAAAAAAAGTATTAGGGATTTCTTTAGAAAAAAAATACTAAGGTATTCTTAATCAGCACCTTTAGAAACTCCTTTGTACAAAATTGCATCGTAGTGGGTACAAAGGCGTTTGAGATAGTGGCTGTCAAAAATACAATTTTTTCAACCAAAACTAATTTTTATTTGTAAAAAGGATTCCCAAATCAAAAAAATCTATTCTTCATTTTTTGTTCAGAATAATGCATTGTACTAGACTGAATTGATTTTATAACAAAATAAGAAAAAAAAAGTATACAGAGGTGTTGCGATATTAAGTGGGTCACACTATATACTTTTTTTTCTTATTTTGTTAATAAAAAAAATTAAAAATTTTCGAATTTTCTAGAAACAGAAATTATGGATTTTCTTGATAATTTACCGTTAAACGTGAGCGAAAACCTTTACTTTTTGTTAGACGGTGCCCCAGCACATAGTTCTCGTATGGTTAGAAATTGGCTTGACACCAATTTTCCTATGAAGTGGATTGGTCCCCGTAGTCCATTACATGAGTTTCCTCCAAGATTCCCGGATCTCACCCCGATGGATTTCTATTTTTGGGGTAACATAAAAAATAAAGTATACGTTAATCGGCCTTGTACTGTGGAAGAATTGCGGCAACGAATTACAGAGGCATGTCAAAGTATCACAAGGCACGAACAGATAAAAGTGATTCGTCATGTTAGAAAAAGGGTAGAAGCATGCATCACATTGGATGGAGGTTATGTTGAAGTTAGAAGAATTCATTAGTATAATTAATTAATTAAGTTATGATGAAAAATGAAAAGAATAAAAATTCCATTATTTCATATAATACCTTCAACAATTTATCATTACCACAAATGTATTCTTAATGTCAATTGTTTTTCTGTTAATACATTTATGTGATGTTTCTGTGTGTTATTTTTTTCTGTAGTACGCATGCCATAAAAAAGAAGTAAATGGGACACAATGTTAACATGAAAGTAATTTCATGTACGTATGTAAATACGGTAGAAAACATTTCTTTGTTTTCTGAGCAACCCTGCATAGGATTTGGATGAAACTTGTTTCAGGTATGTTTTCGAGGGTGATAAATAAGAATATGACATCGATTTTTTTCTATCCGATTCGCTAATAAAAAATCGTAAAAATTTGCCCCTTTATTTATTTCCTGCAACGCACGCCTATGATTAAAATATATTCTATTAGGTTCTAAATATGCACTACCATGGTATATGTGGCCTGCCCAAATTAGAAAACGATCCATCAAGTAATAACATAGATACAGGCTTGTGTCCACGAAATTGTAGCCACACTGTATATAGGTTTTTTCGTGTTTTTTTCATTTGGACGTATATATCTCGAAAAATACACATTTTTAAGGCTAAACGAACATAGATAAACGCATTCAGAATACGATTTCCTACAAAAAAGGTGCTATATATTTTTCTGATTATCTTTGGCTTTTCCGGAAAAACGACTTAAAAAATATATATATGTTTTTTCGTGTTTTTTTTTATTCTGAATGCAAATATCTCAAAAAGTACGCGTTTTTATTGCTAAACTAACATAAGCAAACGTATTCAGAATGAGATTTTCTACAAAAAATTTACTAATAATTTAATATACTAAATTACCTCAGAATCCTCTAAAATTTTGCAGGGGCTTTCCCACATTGAAGACTAGTACACCACTTTATTTTCCGCATTTCTTGGTAGATCACGCTGTATATGGCCGAAAATCCAAGGTTACAGATCATATAATAGATGAAACGGAATATTTCGAAATAGTTAATGAGCGAAAGAACACTGCTCCAGGACATGATTATATAACAAAAATTATAGTAAAGCAACTAGACTATCAAATTCATTTATATATAAAGAAAATATACGAGTATTGCAATAAATATTGCTACTTTCCTGAAGAGTGGAAAGTAGGCACAATCGTAACCATCCCAAAACCTAATTTAAATCATGCTAATCCCAATAATTATAGACCTATTACGTTACTGCCTGTCCTAGGGAAAAATCTAGGAAAAATTATTAAACGCAGAATTCAAGAAAGTATTTCAACTGGTAAAGTTACTATGTTCGCTGATGACACGACAATAACCATCTCCGCACGGACTCCTGAAGAACTATCATTTCACATGAACAGTGTGTGTGATGAACTTGATGCTTGGTGTCATCGAAATAAATTAATTTTAAACGACAAGAAAACAGTTTATTTGAATTTTCACACCAAAAAAATCCTGCCGTCAAATTTTGAAATAGAGAACAATATAAGTTTATCGCAATGCACTAAATTTTTAGGAACTTACTTAGATAGTAAGCTGGGATGGGACAAACATATTGATCATGTCTGTTCCAAGTTAAATTCTGCCTACTTTGCGATAATTCAGTTGAAATCGTGTCTAAATACCGAAGGTCTGCTAAATATATATTATTGTTTGGCATATAGCCACATTTCAAATAATATAGTTACCTGGGGAGTTGGTAAATCCATAAATAGAGTATTCGTAGGTCAGAAAAGAATCATTAGACTAATATATAAGTTAAAACCCATGGAGAGTTGTAAACCTATTTTTAAAGCTAATAATATTTTAACTGTCCCTTCTGTATTTTTATTTAAATGTGCTCTATATGCCTATAAAAATAAACTGCACTTTGCGCATGTCGGGGACTCTCATTGCTATGGTACTAGACATGGAGGCGAATTGCTAATCCCTAAACACAAAACTGCTACTTTTAAGAACTCACCAGCTTGTAGTTTTATATATGTTTACAATAAATTACCAGCAAATCTGAAAGAAATTACAACTTATTACGCATTTAAAAAGCAAGTTAAATTATTTTTCATTGAAAAAACTTTTTATACCATTAATGAATTTCTAAATTAATTCATTGTTAACGTTTTAATTTTACACTACATGTTTTAGTACATGCTATTTTTTTATACATTTCTTACACATATGTTTATATACTTTGTACATTTTTGTCTATGCACCTTTATACAGTTTATACATTCCTATACACTTATACGTTTTTGTACATTTATATATTTGTAAATTTTTTACTCTTTATACATTTTGTATGTTCTATTTTTTATTCTTGTACATTTTGACAATTTTTAATGTGTATGCACTTTTTTCTTGTATACAATTATTTGACATATCATATGTACTCTTACTGTACTTACAAATGATGAATAAACGTTATTATTATTATTATTATTATAAAGCTAGCGTTGTTACCATACAATGTAATTATTAACAGTCTCTCAGAATCGATAAGCAAATCTGAATGATTCCCACCGGATTTGGCCCAGACGCTGGGCTCAGCAAAGATAACCCAACGACTTTTGAAAGTCTTGGGACGTGGGACAAAGTGAAGTCAGTTTGGTCCACAGCTTCGTTTGAAAAGGCTCGACTCCGGCGAGAACGCGATATCCGCCGAAATATTTTAAAGTCATTTTTGGTCGCTAAATACTAATATTTTCTAATTCAAATACGTAAATTGTTAACTTAACGGACGTCAAAAATTTATATAGTTTCAGAAGCGTTTCAAGAGTGAGAATAAATTCTCGAATCATATGTGAAGTGTAACCACAAAGCATAGAATACGGGGCTTACTGCCCAGGAATAACTACATTCCATTTTCCCTTGACCCTAGATGGTCAATTTGTAAAGAACGAAATAAATTTAGTTATATAACCGAATTGGTCCGGGGAAACCAGCTGTTTCCTCCGGTTTCTTGTCCAATGTAAAAGTTGTGTGTTCATCGTCATATTTTTACCGCAGTAAATTAGTAATTTATCAAGACTTGTTTTTTATTTAATTGCGACGTGATCACCGTTCCTAGGTAAACCTGGGTTTTCAGTTACCAAGGATTTGAGCCGGCACACTGTACAAATTGTCAGGGCTACGTACCAACCTCTGAAAAGCGTGTGAGGTCCACGACTACCCAAACCACCCCTTTCCGAGGTGGTAGTTTGTAACAATCTGTAAAATATTTATTCATATTTCACTTTTACCAATTGGATGGCCCCCAAGGTCACCGGATCTAACGCCACTTGATTTTCTCATATGGGGCCATCTCAAGGAAATAGTTTATAAAACTCCACTGCAAAATAGGGAAAACTTGGAAATGAGAGTTAGGTTAGTAATAAATGAGATTACTGAATTGCAGTTAGAAAATGTGCTTAGAGGTACTGTTACAAGAATTCGACCCTGCAGGGAAAATAATGGCCAACATTTTGAGATTCCTCGAAAACAATTTTATTTAAAAGTAAGTGAAATTAGATATAACAATGAATTGTATTGGGTAAAAGTGAAAGATGAATAAATATTTTACAAATGGGGCAAATTTAAAATTAGTTTTTATGATTTCGGGGATTTAGTCTAGAGACTTTTCTTTAATATAAAAATTGTACAAAGTCTCTTCGGCTACTGATTAGAACAAAACAAATATGAAAAACAAAATTGTGTACCACCGTTCTTTTGATATCGCAGCACATTAAGCAGTAATTACCGCCACAATTTATACCATAGCCAACTTGATTTAATGCAATAAAATGGTTTTCAGTAGCCATTTTAAAAACGAATGCCATAGTTGAACGCCAAAACGAATACATAGTTGAAAAGAGAAATTTAAGAAGAATCAGATAGGAAAAAAATATATATAGGGTGCTATTTAAAATAATGAGGGAGATGTCACTTCCGGTGAAACCGGAAGTGGAAAAAATTTCTTTTCAAAGGTATTTTAAAAAAATCAGTTTGGAATGGGAAAGAGCGTTTTTAATTTCTTTCTCGGAAACCAAAAAGAATTTCGAATAAGACGTAATAACATAAATTGAAACTAATTAAATCCTTTATACGAAAGCATTAATGCAGTTCATGTACGGGGTGAGGTAAAAATATATTCAAGGAAATTAAGCTTTCTTTCTTAACAATTTTTTCAAAAAAAAATTTTTTGTTCACTCTGTACACATGTTTAAATGCCTTAAAAATATCTACAATTTGATGTGCCCAACATGGTCGTCGCTTAAAAAATAAGAAAGTTACAACCCTGGGGGGTTTTAAGAGTGCGCCTGTATACACAATAGTACATTTTATATTGTAGAAATAAATATGTATGATTTATGTAATGGGCTGAAGGACCTTGGTCAATTGCCCTTTGATTGTTAGGCAACAAAGATCATTATTATTATTATTATTATTATTATTATCATTATTATTATTATTATATAGAAAATAAAGTATTACATCTGCCCTCCTGACACACGGTTAGCATCACGTTCAAAAAATTCTCACCTTTAGCTTTAGAAATAGTTATCTTCATTACAAATGAAGATAACTAGTTCTGCTTACCTGTGTTACAAAAGTAATGGCTTTTCCTGATCTCCCTGCTCTTGCAGTCCTTCCAACTCGGTGAATATAGTCTTTACTGTGGGTTGGAATGTCGAAATTAATAACAATATCTACATGAGGGATATCCAAACCTCTGTAAAGAAACAAATATTTATGATTATTAATATAAGAAGAATAATTTTAAAAAAGAAGGTTCTTTGAGAGCCTTTATCTATTCAACAGGTAAAACCCATAATATACGAAACACAACGGTAATCATAATAAGTATAAACAATAAACTAATTGTTTAAAGAAATTAAACTAAGATACAAAACATTGTTAATAAATTTACAAACCAAATGTGACACTGCAAGTAAGTAAATACAATTAGATATAGATTTAGTTATTTTGAATGTAATACACTAGGGTGGTCTAAAAATGACTTAATTTTTTATAGATCCCCCCAATTTGTTTCCAAATCCAAAAAAAGTAAGTACGTATTTTTTGGTTTTTCAAAATTTTGATTTTAAATGGTGCCTATGGAGACCTGAAGTTTCCCATTCAAATTGCATGGGCAAAAATCACTTTCTGGGATTTTTTGAATAATCGTTTAGGGTTAGGGAAAATCTTACATTAAACTTATAGAACTTGGACAGGAGTATCCAACGAAGAACTTATGGGTTTGTTGCCCCTTACACACACCTCCACGGTGCCCCGAAATCTACCCTTAAATCAATAAATGTAAATTCTTCAGGTAGTTTTCGGGGTACTATGGAGGTGTGTTAGGGGCGACAAACCCATATGTATACACTTGTTCTTTTATCATTAATGAAAATATTATATAGAAATGGTCCCAGATCCACCCTGAGGCACACCTGAAGTTGTATGTTGCTTGTGGGAGATAAATTCTAGTTTGCGCGTTTATTAGCTTATTTAGCGTTTTACTATTAGTAACAACCAGTATTAACATTTGACTAATAATTGTTATTTACTTTTTCTTATTTTTACCTTATTCTTGTTTTAAATCGATAATGTAAATTAGTTTTTGATAATAAAAAATAAAGTAGGCGAGGCTATGATCTGACCAAAGTAGTAAATCTGCGAGTATATCTAAAGAGAAATTAACGTTGTATTAGCTGTAGAAAATCGTCATCACATTATCCACTACCTCTCGCTGACTAGGGAACGTTGCTTATCGGTTGTTTGTGACTAAAGTAAACAACCCACATTTTAACAACGTTTAACCAACTTTAGTACATCACTATAAACGATGGTGTTCATTTTGGGTAAGTCAGTGACGTTGCGGTCATCAAGCTAAATTATCAACGGACAAATAACAGTTATTCTAAAACGTCTTACGGACGACAAATCGTGATAACTAGTGGTGTGATGTGTGCCGTGTGCGCGAAAAGAGAGAAGTAAAACAAATGAAAAATGACACAAGATAACCTATAATACTGTTGGGTTTTCTATTATTGTTTTGATTTTTCCTGTTTTTTCTAAATAATAATGGATAGAGACCATGGACCAAAGCAGTGTCAATTCAGTTTTCGGTTTCGGTTTACCAGTCACCCTCATTCCAGTTTTCGGTTTCGGTTACGGTTAGGAAAATTTCGTAATTACGGCGCGGTTTTGGGTTACAATTAAATTAATGCTTGCAGGGACCGAAAACGAAATTTATTTCGGCTCAGTTTCTGTTACGGTTACCTAACGTACACCATTTTCGGTTTTCGGTTACGGTTTCGGTTTCCAAAGCAGCGCCAATCCGGTTTTCGGTTACGGTTTCTGTTTTCCAGGATCTCTCATTTCGGTTTACCAGAAGCTCTTATTATGGTTTTCAGTTTCGGTTACAGTCAGAAAAAAAATCGTAATTACGGTGCGGTTTTCGGTTACAGTTTCGGTTTGGTTACGGTCCCCGATAGAGACCAGTCATTCAAATATTCTACATTTTATCAGCGAAGAAAGAAATTGAAACTAAAGAAACTGCAAAACTTATGCCTTTTTACACGAAACCGTTTACTTCTACAAGTTCTACACTCGACCCACCCTTAGGATTAAGCTTAAGACAGCCTGCTGTTGATTTTAAGTCGGTTGCCAAAGTAGATCAGACAAAAGAGAAGAGCTTTCACAACACAACTATATTTAGTCCATGTGTCCCTGTTCTGGGAGTTTGATTGACTCATGCATGTGAACCAGCCTTTTTAAAAGAGACCAATATAAAATTCCATTAGATTCCTTAGAACTAGGCACCGGTTCAATTCCTCTTAATTCTTTAATGAAAACTACTTTAGAATAGCTTTCCATTTTCAAATTAACAGTTGTTAATAATAATAATAATAACAATAATATCTTTATTTTCATAAGACCCTGTTACAGGTATTGAAATATAGTCAAATTTGCATTTGCATAAAATATATTAAAAACACATAAGTCTAGACAAGATCATATTGTAAACATGATACAGAACAAATAAATAAATAAATAAATAAATAAAGACGAGAAGTGCTAATATAAACTAAATACACTCATGAAAACTAGTACAACTTAAATATTCAATTATAGAATAAAAGCTGTGCCTAATTAAAGTGGCACGAACTGTGCTCTTAAAGAGGTGAATGTTGTTAATACTTTTTATATTTTTAGGGAGTTTGTTATAAAGCTTGATGGACATGACATAGGGCCCATTGGCTACTATTGACAGTTTGTGTTGGGGAATCGTCAGATTTTGACTGATCCTTAAGTCATGATCAGTAAAGTTGTCCCTAAGAACATAGTTGTTATAATGAGACTTGACATAGGACACACATCTGAGTATGTAAAGGGATGTTACTGATAAAATATTAAGTTCTTTGAATAAAGTTCTGCAGGAATGACGTAGAGTTTTAAAGGTCATAGTAAAATCTTTTTCTGCAATATAAGGATTTCATTTATGCGACTGCAGTTACCCCAACAGATAACACAATAATCAAGGCTAGATTGTACATAGGCATAATAATACATTTTTAATATATTGTAATATGTTGCACCCCTTAAAATTTAAGGTTATGTTACTAAAAAGTAGGCAGACTTCAACAGATCGAATGTCTGAATGAATGTAGTGTATTTGCACCTACTCGAAAAAGAACCTACCAGAAGATTCCAAAGTGACATCTGGAATTATCGAGAGAATGGTGGCGTCATCACAGAACAATCGAGATCTGTCATTTTTAGGTATAAAAGACCGACCGCATTCTCGGCGAGTAGTTCAGAAAGTTCAGAAAGCATAGAAAGTGAGGTTAAGACTTCAAAGATAAACAAAGTGATAAACATTGTGATTTTTAGTCAGTAAAGTGTATTTAAATTAAAAAAGAGTATTGTGAAGTATCCAGTAAATATTTAATAAAGTGTGTTAGTGGACAATCTCTTGTTATAATTTTTGGAACCCACGGATTTTGCAAGGGGTAGTTTCCTAAGGGTGGAAACACGTTACAATTGGTGTCAGAAAGCGGAATTTTATGACAAGAGGGACTCTGAAGTTGTGCTGGAGTGTTCGAGACGTATTCTCGAGGTTTAGTGCTAACACAGTTGACTAATTTACTGGACATTGTTCGAGGGTTATTTTCGGACAGGAAAATAGTGTTAAGTGCATTTTTGAGACATTGTAGAACATTTTATTAGGACATTAGTGTGATAATTAAATCCTTTGAACTGAGAAGTGATAGAGACACTGAAAAAGACTCATTTAGTGCGTGAAAATTTCTAGAACTTTTCTATTTGGACATTAGTGGAGATTATTAAATTCTCTGAACTGGATAGTGACAAAAGACTCTGGATAAGACTTTTTCGTGCTATTTCGAGATTTGTCTGGAAAGTTCCATTACCGATATTGACGTGACAGTTAAATTTATTTTATTTTCATCGTATGCCCGTAACAACAAGAAGTATGGCATCCGATAAACAAATACAGGACTTATTCGAACAATTCCAAAAAATGATGGCGCAGCAACGGCAGGAAGACAAAGAAGAACAGGAGAAAAAACGTCAGGAAGAAAAAGAACAGCAAGAAAGAAGACGTCAAGAGGAGGAAAAACGGCGTCAAGAAGAAAGGGACGAATTAAAGAAAATTATGGAAGATCAGGAAACAAGACGTCAGAAAGAAAAAGAGGATGAAGAAACAAGACGTCAGAAAGAAAAAGAGGATGAAGAAACAAGACGTCAGAAAGAAAAAGAGGATGAAGAAAGAAGACGTCAAGAAGAAAAAGAAGAACAGGAAACAAGACGTCAAGAAGAAAAAGCAGAACTGAGAAGAATGATGGAGGATTTGGAAATAAAACGCCAACAGGAGCAAGAAAGACGCCAGGAAGAATTAAGGAAAATTCTAAATGAACAAATAAAAATACAACAGGACGCAATCATTTCTGTTAAGGAAGAAGTTAAAGAGGAGATAAACAAGGTCGAAGACAAAGTAGGTGTGGTCGAGACAGAAGTTAGTCAAATTAAAGGAAAAATGAGTGAGGTCGAAGGAGAGGTAGACCGGCTTAAACGACAGTTGAGAGATAGAGGAAGCCAGCAGGTGGTATCATCAGGTCAGCGACTAAAACCTCCTTCTTTTGACGGCCAAAGTTCTTGGACGACGTACAAGAGGCAGTTTGAGGCAGCAGCATGTGCGAACAACTGGGATAACGAGGAAAAGGCCATGGCATTAGTTCTGGCGTTAAGGGGCCAGGCCTCAGAGTTGCTTCAGACTATCCCAGTGGATAAACAAAGGGACTTCAAAGTCTTGGAAGCTGCATTGGATTTGAGATATGGCGACCAACATCTCGCCCAAGTATACCAAGCCCAGCTAAAATCACGAACACAAAAGGCTGGAGAGAGTTTACAGGAATTCGAAGCTGCGATAGAGAGACTGGCACACCTGGCGTTTCCGAGTGCACCTAGAGAATTTCAGGAACAATTAGCCGTAGGGGCCTTTTTAGATGGCATAAGGGACGAAGAGGTCAGGCGAGTTCTGAGGCTGACAAGACACCAAAGTAGTAGCGAAGCTTTGGTGCGTGCACTTGAAGTAGAAGCCGCCTACAGAGATACTCCAAGGTCGAGAGTGCGAGCTGTGACTCTCGAAGAATCGCAACCAGAAATGAACCAGAACCCTATGTTGACTGAGATGCAGAAAATGTTTACCAAACTATTGGATAAATTAGATGACCTTGGAAAGCAGGAAAAACAGAAAAACAAAGGAAAGCCGAGTGGTGGTGGTATTAAATGTTACAACTGCGGCAAGGTAGGACACATGAAGCGAGACTGTCGACAGCAGAATTCGGAGAGTCGAGTAAATGCTGTGAATCTTGAAGAGGAGCAGGAAAACAGTACCAGGGGGGTTGTTCTGGCTAGGAAATGCAGTGCTCCCAGAGAAATTAAGATTTCCCAGCTTCGAAGAATCGCAAGCAGACTGTTGTTGCATGGATATGTGAACGGAAGAAAATGTTTGTTTACCATCGACACAGGTACTACGTCATCAATAGTACGTCCAGGATTTATATCGGGCATAAAGATTACCAAGAGGCAAAATGAAGAAGTGATCGTCCGGACAGCTACGGGGGACAGGGTTCATGGAGAAGTAGACCTGGGTTTGCAGATTGGGCATTTGAAGTTCGACCACAGGGTCATCGTGGCTGACATTACGGATGACTTCATTTTGGGACTGGACATTATGGAACAGTATGGATTTATTGTTGACGTAGGAAAGCGAATGTTAAGGATTGGGAACGAACAATTTATTTTGTCAAAAGTGAACGACCGATGTGAGAAAACCAGGCTGTTGACAACGCAGGCAGTCAAAACTCCTGCATTATCCAGAAAACCAGACAAGGAAGATTGCAAGCGCTACCCTCAGGTGGGAAAATTGCCGAACATGGTTGAAGTCAACATTGTCAAGGTCGATCTTCCAGACAGTTGGACAAAGAAAACTCTGAGGCAAGAGCAATTGCGCGATGTAGAAATCGGACCCATGTTGAGAGCAAAAGAAGAGGGAACGCGTCCAGCATGGAAGGATGTTTCCAACAAAGAAGTGGGGCTGAAGGCTTTATGGTCACAATGGGATTCACTTATGGTCGTAGATGGGCTTTTGAGGAGAGCATGGGAAAGCCCAGATGGGAAGCAGGTTGCCATGCGTCTAGTGATTCCCAGGTGTCGTGTACCAGAAGTACTCCAGGAAGCACATAATGAAACATCCAGCAGACACTTCGGCATAAACAAGACATTGAGTAGAGCACGGGAACAATTCTATTGGGTTAATAGTCGCCAGGATGTGGAGGCCTGGTGTCGCAAGTGTAAGAATTGTGCTGCCCGTGGGGAACCATTTTCCATGAGCAACTACAGAAATGGAAATCGAGAACAGCCGAAGAATGACCGAGAGCAGATGAACAAAACTAGTAACCGATTGAAGGCTCGTTATGATCAGAATGCCAGTACAGGGGGATTCAAGGTGGGAGATCTGGTTTGGCTGTACAACCCACAGCGGAAGGTATGGAGACCCCCGAAACTTCAACCTCCTTGGGATGGACCGTATACTGTTATTACCCGAATAAATGATGTCGTTTATCGGATTCAACGAAACAAAAAGTCCAAGATGAAGATCGTACACTTGGATAGACTGGCAAAGTATGTGAAAGAGGCTGAATTGCCTGACCGGGACGTTCAGGCTTAAGGAGGGGGCAGTGTAATATGTTGCACCCCTTAAAATTTAAGGTTATGTTACTAAAAAGTAGGCAGACTTCAACAGATCGAATGTCTGAATGAATGTAGTGTATTTGCACCTACTCGAAAAAGAACCTACCAGAAGATTCCAAAGTGACATCTGGAATTATCGAGAGAATGGTGGCGTCATCACAGAACAATCGAGATCTGTCATTTTTAGGTATAAAAGACCGACCGCATTCTCGGCGAGTAGTTCAGAAAGTTCAGAAAGCATAGAAAGTGAGGTTAAGACTTCAAAGATAAACAAAGTGATAAACATTGTGATTTTTAGTCAGTAAAGTGTATTTAAATTAAAAAAGAGTATTGTGAAGTATCCAGTAAATATTTAATAAAGTGTGTTAGTGGACAATCTCTTGTTATAATTTTTGGAACCCACGGATTTTGCAAGGGGTAGTTTCCTAAGGGTGGAAACACGTTACAATATCTATATTGACAAATTTTCTCATCTGCCATATAAGAAAACAATGTGTAGATAATTTGGATAGTAACGAGTCAATATGATCGTTCCATGTTAAATGAGAGTCGATGTTTATACCAAGATATTTTACAGCATTATTTTGTATGATGGTTTTATTATTAGCTCTTACTAACAAGTTAATGTCAAGCTGTTTTGTAGAGAATACCATTAGATTGGTTTTTAAATTATTTAAAGCTAAACCGTTAGTCGAGCAGTAATTCTCCATCAGAGAAACCGTGGTATTTGTTTTTGTAAATAACAGATCAATATTACTGTCACAGTCAGCGGTAACTGCATCATCTGCGAATAGAGAAATAAATGTGTCGTGCAAAGTGGGAACAACATCATTAAAAAAAACAATAAATAATAAGGGACCCAACACACTCCCTTGGGGAACCCCAGTGGACACCGGTCTGGGTCTAGAAACATAGTTTTTTCCATTTTGACTCAAAATTACTTTTTGTTGCCGGTCTGGAAAATAAGTTTTTAACCAGGTTAGAGCAGGCCCTCTAACACCATACCCATTAAGTTTGTCTAGTAGCAAGTCATGTTGGATCGTATCGAATGCTCGAGTTAGGTCAAAGAAAACACATGCACTTTTATTTTTATTTTCAAAACTATTTAATATGAAGTTATATAGGGATAGTACTGCATCTTGTGTTGCCACACCTTTCCAGAAGCCAAACTGACTGTCGTTGAGTATCTTTTGATATGTTAAAAAATTGTAAAGCCTACTGTGGTATGCTTTCTCGTATAGTTTTGAAAAGACTGATAGCTGGGCACCCCTATAATTAGAGAACAACGATTTATCATTTTTCTTGTGTAAAGGGATGATTAGAGAGCTTTTCAAGACACTGGGAAATAATCCCTCCTGGAAAGACATATTTATTAGGGTAGTTAAGGGTTCGACTATGTGATCTATGACACTTAATAATAGTGAACAAGGAATTTCATCATCCCCTGCAGAATTCTTGGAAGATACAGATTTAATAATTAATATAAGTTCATCGGTAGTAATTGGTGACAAAAAAAATGAGGTTTGTGAAGGTTGGATATTAGCTGTATTAAAGATGGCCATGTTCAGTGTTAACTGCTCAATGGAATTGATAAAAAATGCATTAAATGCCTCGGCAGCATGATGCATATCTATTATATTAGTTCCGTTAGGATCCGTAAATGTATGTGGCAGTTGATTATGTATGCAATTGTTGCCTTGATTCTTGATTATCTGCCATGCTGTTTTGGATTTATTTTTAGAGTTTAAGAGTAAAGACTCATTATAACTTTTTTTGGCCTGTTCAATTTTTGTAAGATGTGACGGTGAGAGGTAAACTCTCATATGGTCAGATGCTACTATACGTCGGACAAATGTCACTGACGTATAGCGACTTGCTTTTTTGCAAGTACCAAGAGCGGCGACCTCTAGCCTTAGTGGGCTATACTCACTGTTTATGAAATCGGATTTGAAGGAAACAACTACTCAGCGGGCAAATACCCCGACCTGCATTGAATTACACCTTCAAATCGTGATCAGTAACCGATAGTAGTAGTAGTAGCAGTAACGTGATCAGTAATAATATCAGCTGTTATCCATGGTTTTTTGGATTTAGTATTTTGTTTGATTTTACACATTTCGAGTGGGAAAGCTTTATCCATAAGATTCAAAAATATATTATGAAATGATACAAAATTAGCATCAGCATCATCATGACTAACTAAGAAATCCCAAGTTTCTGTAGATAATAAGAATTTAAAATAAGTGATGTTATTTTCAGAGCTAAAAAATCTTTTTAGGGTATAGGTACATTTACTTTCAATTTCTGAGTGATATTGGTAACATATACATTGCATAAAATGATCTGAGAGATCACATTAAATAATTTGAGGGTTGAGTAGATCAACACTAATATTAGAAAATATGTTATCGATAATAGTTTTACTCGTATGTTAAATACGTGTAAAGTCATTTATGGACATATTTAAGTTGTACGACTTGAAGATATTAAGTAATCTTTTAGCTCTATTGTTTTCAAACTGACAGTCAGAATTTGTGTTGAAATTTGTGTTAAAATCACCACACATAAATGTTGGACAATTCGGTCTATCTAAGTTATTAAGCAACTCGTCAATATTTAGTACAAAGGAATTAAAATCGGATGCTGGTGTTCTATAAAAACAACCAACAACAATACTAATGTTTTTTAAAAGAACTTCTATAAAAGCATATTCAAATACTTCATCAATTTTAGCTACAGTGGAAGATATAGTTTTAAAATTTAGATTGTTTCTGATGAAAATGGCCACTCCGCCATGAGAGGATGCACTTCTGCAGAAGAAATCTGTTAACTTATATGAATGTAGTTGTATATGATTGATTTCACAAGATGTACATTTAGTTTCGGTAATACAAACAATCTCAGGAAAGTCTAGAGAGTGTAATAATAAGTCAAGTTGATCAATTTTATTACGTATACTTCTTATATTTATGTGGCACACCCTTAGATGATCCCTCGCTGTTGTTAATGTAGCCTCTTCGTTGTGGACTATTAAATTATCTTGGTTAATTATAAAAAATTACCTTGATTGTAACGCCTATATTTTTCAAAGTCAAATCTCTTAAAGCCAACAGATTTTGGCCAGAATTCTGGTTTGTACATTTCTTCTTTCATATTGAACGGTGCACTTACTACAAAGCATTTGTTGATTCTGTCGTCTGTATTCAATTCTTTAACAGTAATTGGAAGATCTTTAAAAGCAGGTTTTTTCAATATAAATTGCTTTATATCATTTTCTTCGCAGATTCTTTTACATCTGTAAACGTAGATCCAGACCTTTTTTTCTACACCAGAAAATTTATCATTATTGTCAGATGTATTTCCAGTTCCTAAGGTTTTAGCGCTAGCTTTTTTATTAATATTTGTATTGCGATTGTTAACTCTATTTCTGTGTCTTCGGCCTTGATATTGGAAGCCATTTTCATGAATTTGTATTGAGTTTTGAATTTGCTGGGAATCTGTAGACTGCTTAATGATTTTTTGAATTTTCGCAGTTTCATCCACTGCTGCCACCTGTTTGCTGTCATGCGACCCATTATTTACGATGGGTAAGTCCCTCTGCTGTCAGTAATCTGTTATCTGTAATCTGCTGTTATCAGTAATCAACATGAAATCATAGTGACATAATACATAACTGAACTGTCAAAAGTGAAGACATTTTATGTGTCGATCTGGTCGGATATGCAACTATTGGTAGTTTTAGGTGGTTAAACTGGTCGCAAAATAGGTAGAGAGTCGGGTAGTTTTAATTTTCGTTGCATTTTACAACTAAACAGTCCTATATGGTGTCTATATTAGTTGGTTTCTCAAATAAATACGACCTAGGTTGCTTACACAATTCCGCCATTGTATTAAGAAATATCTTGAGGAGCCCATGTGTAGATATTGTCCGCCATTGTGACATTACTGTTGAATCCAATCGAAAAAAATCAAATTCAAATAATTTATTTATAATGATTTAAGGTGAAAGCCACTAAGTAATTATTGATATTTAAATGACCAAAAAATTTTTATTCATGAAAAAAATATTTATTTTAATTTTCTCTATTTAGTTTGGGGGTGCGTTTAATTTTTCGGCCTAAAATGGCCATATTTTACGAAGTACTGGTTGAAAATTTTGATGCCACCGAGCTCTCAAAGTCTTAATTTCTGCAAAAACGCCAAGACATATTAAAACAAGGAAGCTGAACTATTATCCATCCTTCCAAATTAAGGGTAACAGGGCTTTAGTGTTGATTCTAGTTAATAAAAGTAATTTCTAAGTCTATTAGTAACAATTTTAGTTAGAAAAACATTCTTTGTGATTACCAAGTTTGGTGTAAAAATTGGACTTACACGCAACGATAAAACAAGTCATTTCGTAACGATTTTAGTCCGAAAAACATTCTTTACGACTGCTATATGTTTGGTTTAAAAGTTGAGATTATTCTCAACGGTAAAACAATGTTGTTGCCATAACTGTCAGTTGCACAGCGACGTTGTAGCGACCCTGATTTTATCCACCGAATTGATGCAAGAGCGGGTCGGATAATCGTTGCTACGACGTAATGAAACAACGTCAGGGCTCACTTGACGACGTTGGTATAACGTTAAAATGCTGCTTGGGTGCATTTTTACCATATTGAGCACACCATTTTTCACCGACTGTAGAATTAATGTTAATTTCAGAAATTATATACCTACGAATTTGAATAGATAGAAGAAGAGTATGTTTACATCTAGTTTTTATATACAGTGTGTGCTATTTAATACCACAACACTCCGTTATTTTGGAATGCATTGGTCGATTTAAAAATTTTTTTTTGAGATAAACGTTATTTGACTGTTTTGAAAAATTTGTAATTTTCATAATTTCAAGGCCTACTAAACTACTCTAAATGGGTTGAAATTTCGAGATGGACTATTAGGCAATTTTTTATTGGCAAATTGGATAGCATATTCGATTTGCAGTTGTCTCAAATACCTCTATACAAAATTTTAGTTCGATACTTCATATAAAGTGTTTGTTATTCAATAGCCAAATTTAAAATTTCTCACTTTTCAACTGGCCCTGTATAAAAGTCGGTTAGAATTCTTAAAAAGGTAAAGTAGTCTTTCGACTTAAGGAACATTAAACACTAAATGAGGAAAAAAAAGAAAAGTTATTCTTTAAATTGGTAGAGCACCTTACGCTTGCGTAAAATGGTGAACTTCGCCTGTACCATATGTGTATTGGAATGTACCTTTAATTTTTTTTCAATCTTGGTAAATAAAGACATTATTATTATTATTATTATTATTATTAAATAAATAGTACTTCTATACATTATTCCGTTGCTGTACGTAGGTGCCTTAATGAAAATTTTTCAAACAAATGGATTAGACGAAATAGTTTTTCTTTTTTCTTCCTCATTTAATATCTAATAAGGAAGAAAAAAGAAATTTAGTGTCTGATGTTCCTTATGTCGAATGACATACCTTTTTAGTAAACCTAACCGACTTTCATACAGGTCCAGTCGAAAAGTGAGAAATTTTAAATTTGGCTATGCAATAACGAACACCCTATATGAGATATCAAGCTAAAACTTTGTATAACTGTGAATCGAATACGCTATCCAATTGCCTAATAGTCGATCTCGAAAATTTGACCCATTTAGAGGAGCGTAGGCCTTGAAAATTTGAAAATTTTTTCAAAAGTCAAACAAAGCTCATCGAGGACTACATCTCAAAAAAATTTTTTTTTTTTAATCGGCCAACACGTTCCAAAATAATGAGGTGTTGTGGTATTAAATACCACACACTGTATAAATTAGGCAAATTGTTTTTCTAAATTCATATTTTCACTAAATTGACAATGGACATTCCGAAGCATGTCATTTAGTCTTTTTTGTATAATGGTAAATAAAAATTGAGTCCCACTGTTCAATCTCTAATTAACGTTTTCGATAGTCCGGGATTCCCAGGATTGTATTTTTCCTTCGCAAACACTCAATTTTCTGACTATGATAATCGTAACAATTAACATGAAATGATGGCTAACTTACCTACTGGCAACATCAGTGGATATTAAAATGGATCGATTTTTTGCCTTAAATTTTGTCAGGGCAGCTAGTCTCTTGTTCTGTGACATTTGTCCATGTAAAGGTACAGCAGTTAACCCCAAATTTCTCAACATCAAAGCTGTTCTGATTGTATTATTACAAGTTGAACAGAATATCATGAAACTGTTTCCAGCTAACTCATTCACTATGTGCACAAGATACACATCCTGCAAATTGTTTCAATATCAGATTAGGTAGTCTGTATGTAAAGAAGTTAAAACTTATTCAAAGAATTCGGTGTTTTCACAAATTTTAAAATCTCATTGACTGTGAAGGTAATACTTAATTATAACTAAAAACATTTGAATTTCCACAACTAGTTGAGTAATATCCAAAAAAAAGTATTTTTAAATTTTACTTAAAATTTTACCGCCCAAAACACTAAGCCATATTGTTGACATCATCGGTCACATTGATGGTAAATATCTAACCTCCAAAATACATATCTTTTAAACATTTCTGAGTAATATGTCACTATTATGAAAATTTCCGCTTGGTTCTCGTACTTTCAACTAAAATCTTGTTCAATGTAATGTTCATAAAGTTTTAAATATCTTCTCCCAATAAAATAAGGCGATTTCTGTAGGTTGGAAATCCAACCTATAATTAGAAGCCCATTTTTAATTAGGCGATCCAAACCACGTGACTTCCAACATGGCGCTGAGGGCAAACATCCGGCAATCCTTTATTTTCATTCGTTAAATGAGTTTTTTTTCGGTTGCCTTGGCTACGTTTCCGCGAGTTAATTAAAATAAACCCCATGTTTGCCCTCAGCGCCATATTGAAAAATAATTTTGACAGGTCGTTGGATTGCCTAATAATCAACAATATTGAGACATCATTTGCGTCAATTTTTAAATGATTGCTTGGAGCCATACTGGTTTCAAATGAGAAGTGCGGATACAATCATTAAAAATGCCAATAAACTTAAAAAACCTAAAAGTTGAGGTTATGTTGGTTATATTAATGCAACCGATGATGTCACAGCTCGTTTTGTATAATACACGTTCAGTTATTCAGTTTTGTTATTTATTTGTCGAAATTTTAAATTGATAGATGGAAGAAATGGTGTTTAAATATTGGTAAGTGCTTTAATGTATGGAGTACTTCATTTTAATAATATCAAAAAAGCAAATTTGCATACAGTGAAAACACCTAATTATTTTGCGTCAGAGGTAGTGATAGATGAACAGTAAATATTATTGTTTACTTCCACGTCTAGTGGAAGTAGAGAACGCAAAAAAAGGTTTGAAAATATTTATTGTTCAAATAGGTTCAAGTAGAATGTCATGAAACGTCGAGATTTTAAATTTGGCCTTTACCTGGAAAAATTCGTGGTAGTCCTGGAGATAGGCTTACTTTACGTTTTTTAGAGGGCTAAATCCGAATTTTTAACTTCCCACCAAAAATTCCCTCAAATTTACAAAAAAAAAAAATGGTTTTTTATTATTTTTTTTTTTTTTGTTTGTTTTAGAAACAAGATACCTAGAAATTCGGAAAGTAGACAAAATTTGCAACAAAAAAGGTCCTTTGTCATTTTAACGTTGAACGAATGGGGAAGCGCTAGCACGCCTCGGAACATGAGCTTCGGCCCTGCGGGACTGCATGCACTAAGTTCAGTCAAAGTTAAAGATTGCAGATTTGTTGAGGGTTTCTGAAATAATAATGTCATCACCATATTAAGGACAAGTTGAGCCTTGATTATTTTAATGTGAGGTTTATAGTCACATTTAATTTGATTTACAAGTTGTTTAAACGAAAGTTGGCACTCGTGCTCATTTTCTTCGAGAAAGGAAAATACGTACTCATGGCAGCTTGTACATCAAATCCAAAAGCCCTGCGATTCACAGGTTCTTCAGATTTGGGTTTTAGAATTAGAGTAAGCTTTTTCATGCAGGACAAATGATACCAAGCTTGTTCCGCCACTAAATCGCCTTCCACAGGAGTCAAGCGGCACACAATTTTATCACCCCAATCTACTTTCCGATTTTTCGCAAAATCTATGGCGTTATTTTGTATATTTAGCTAACGCACATTATACACAGGGTCCCATCGCTCTGGAGGCAAACGACTTTGCTGTTCAATATAATTAACCAATATTATTTCACCGCATAAAAAACAATTCTGTTTGAAAGAAAAACTCTGTGTCTTGAAGCGTCTTCGCGGAATCACGGGATACTCCGGCAATGGTCTGTTTTTTACATACGATGCGATTAGCTTCTCGTTAACGTATAACCTTTGTCACCTCACCTCCTATGCACCACAATCGTCGTACGCCCAGTTAAAAGATCATATTTACTGTCTATCCGCTTTAAACTCGCGGTCTGGAAAGATTTTCCGTCACGTTCACTGTTGTGTCATCCGATAACAGTTGCGCGCAAATGAAACAATTTAAAGTCATATCAACCATGTCTAAGGGCCTCCTGACAACAGCATGCTAGCTCGAGAAGCGTGGCAGGGAAGCGGGGTACCCCAAGAAGATCGAAAGACGAGAGAGCAACTGTGGAGTTGTCGTATGATACCTAAATGCATGCGTGGCGCCGAGGCGCATGTTTCAGGACCCACTCGCTCTCCTCCCATTCGTCGTATGTGAAAATATCAAAGGACCTTTTTTGTTGCAATTTTTTTCTACTTTCCGAATTTCTTCGGAAAGTATCTTTTTCCTAAAATGAAGAAAAAAAAAAAGATAAAAATAAAAAACCATTTTTTTTGTACAGGACACCGCACAAATTCTTATATAAAAGTGGCTTCCATTAAATTGGCTGGATTTTTTATATGTTCTATATTTTGGGCCCCATCAAATGTCTCAATGGGTTGGAGGTCCCAAACCACAAGGGTTTCAAGATAGAGCCAGTTAAAGTTGGGATTATGAGGTATTGGCCGCACATCGAACATTATTCAAATGATACCCTTGTTCTTGGGTCTGGAGAGTTTTGGTTGGCCTACGGTGAGGGAAAACCTGTCAATGATTATTCAGTGTCATGCACCACGTCACATAGGGCCATGCCATGTCACATACAGTCATATCAGGTCATTCGTAATTCCCTGTTATTGGGACAATTAGTCAACGCTAGGAGTAATTGTGGAATGAGTAGGTGAGAGTGGGGGGGGAGAGGCACTATACAGTACTCGGTGGTAATCAAGGACAATCTACGGTACTATCGAGCATCGAGCAGTATTCCGAAGCTAAGTATGGCACTCTTTCGGGGTATTCAACTTCATTTGATACTCATTCACGGTACTCTGAGGTACTCTATGGTACGTGGTTTTGAAGGGTAATTCACAGTAATATTGAGTATCGTGCAATATTCTGAAGCTTATGTGTGTTGGAGGGAGAGAGAGAGAGAGCAGGTCGTGGATTTTGTTGGTCACGAAAAGAGAGACACACATAATAGGCTACGACAAAGCAAGTAACGGAGAGATAATCCAGTCAACGAAGTACAAAAAATGCTGAATAGGGGAAATAATTCGTGTAGTACCCAATTTTTGTACAGTTGGGGGAATGCTCTGAACAGCATGCTCATGGGCAGCTTAAGGGCCGGGCAACCCGGGCGGCTGCCGGCTCGGAGGGGCGCCAAATTGAGGGTAAAGGAGGGGGTCAGAGAGCAAAACATTTTTTTGGATTTCTAATAGTCCCCACTCTATGAGGCGATAAAATTTTTTTTTAGATTTCTAATAGCATCTCCTTGTACTTTAGTATGAAGTACGTCCGTGATGACCTCAGGAAAGGGTGCCAAAAAGTGCTCCCGCCCGGGTGGACAATTTACCTTGAGCCGCCCCTGAGCATACTATAAGTCCTGACCAGTGGGGGACGTTTTTCTTGAATAACTCGAAAACTACGACCTCTAGCGAAAAATTGTTCTTATACCTTATACAAAATTAAACCCGATGAAATTTTCTACAAATAAGTTCCTATTAATTTTTTATGTAGGATTAAAACTTTACGAGATATAGAGGTAGTCCAGTCAACGGAGCGCTAAAATGACCAAAATCTCTAATTTGAGTGCTAATGAATGGATTTTGATGAAGCCTTGTGCAATGTGTTTGTAATAACGTTAATAAAAAAGTTGAAAAAAAAATTAGTAAGAAATGTAACTTGTAGAATTAGGTCAAAAATGAAAAAAAAAAAATCAGTATACCTTTTTTGGTCTAAAATAAGTAGGGATTGCATTACCGGTTAACCGGTTATTAGGACAAAAAACACATGACGATAATTACCGGTTATTTTAATTTTTTACCGGTTATTTCGGTAAATTCTGAACTTATGATATGTCACGTATTCAACGTTTCTATTTATGTCACTGACTAGTATTCACTAAATACAGAGTGACTGTCCCAACACCGAGCACTTTTAACAATAAATAAATAATATTATAAAAAGTCCAAACACCAAGCCCTAAGAAATACAAGAGAGACATTGACAATATCTTACGACAGAAAATTGAATATTTCACTGCCGCAAATATCCGTGGAATACATTTAGAAGTATGTTATTATCAATTCTTATTATCGACCCACCAATATCGATTGAGGAAGGACATCTTCAGCTGGTGGTATTCTATGCACAAATATCAGACGACTAACAGATATAGCTTTGAAAAACTAACCCTTTTAACAGGCTATTTTTTTTTAAAATATTGTATTTTTAGACTAGGTATTCAGTAAATGCCCTATTTGAGTTTATGTTTATAATTTTTGTTATTTAAACGGATATTTTTGTTATTTGCAGAATAATTATTTAATTTATATTTTTTCCTTTTGATAAATTAACTCCTATATAAAAAAGTCTATTTGACAGTCACATTTTTGTCACTTTGACAGCGATAAAAAAGGTGCATCATTTTTTATCACCGATAAAAATGCCTGTTCCTCAAAAGCCTGGTAGTCGCACGTCACTATGAAATCTGTACTGTCAGCTATAATTTTTAGGTATTGTATTGTGGAAACTATACTGTACTATATGATTCGTTTTGGGAAAATTATAATTATTTTTAATAAATTATTGTTGTTGTTCGTTCACATTCATATTCTGTCGTTAATTTATCTTGCCAAAAAACACTCGAGCTTTTCTTTTATGGATAAATTTCCTTTTAACTAAAAATTTTGCCAATCAGTAATTTTGCTCGAAAAACTGACATTTGACAAAATCGCTTGACCTCCGGTCACGCGATTTTTTCATTTCAGTTTTTCTTATAAAATTACAGATTGGCAAAATTATTTCATTACAAAGAGAAATTTATCCGATAAAAAAAGCTCTTGTAATTTTACTGTTGATAAAAAACCTTTTGTTTGTTCATTATATCAAATATACGTATATAAAAATGTTTTTTGTTAAATTTAGATAATTTTGTACATGGAAAAAGACAATTGCCATTTTCGCCACCCTAATCATCCATTTTAAAATTTACCGGTAAATACCGGTTAACCGGTTATTTACATTTTTATTTACCGATTTACTGGTTATTTAAACTTTCGGTAAATTGCAATCCCTAAATATAAGATGTTTTACTCCTGTGAATTTTTTCGAAAAATGCATATTTTTCGAGATATGGCCACGCGAAAATTCCTAAAAGTGGCGGAGGGGAAATGTAAAAGTTGAAAAAAAAATCTGAAAAAATTCAGGTGAATGTATCATCGAAATACAAGACTTTTTATTTGCAACTTTTGTGTAAAGTGCGGTTTCACTGAGTTTTTCCGAAAAAACATGAAAAACTACCTAATTTTTGTTAATTCGTGACTTTTCCATCCTCTGTATCTCGTAAAGTATTGATCCTACATAAAAAATGAATAAGAACTTATTTGTAGAAAATTTCATCTAATTTAATTTTATATGAAGACAATTTTTCGCTAGAGGTCGTAGTTTTCGAGTTATTTAAGAAAGTGAAAGTGATAAGGGGACTTTTAATCTACCCCTCACCCCCCAACCGGACAGAACTTTTGGTATGTTGTTCAGGGCACTCCTCCCGACTATACAAAAATTTGCAACTACACGAATTAATTCCCCTATTTTTCCCTCGTTGATTGGACTAAGATGAGTAGGGTATGATTAGGGACGGGATTCACTACTAACAGCTGTTCACGTAGACCCGTCGAGTCTTAAGTTATTCATATGTCAATTTGTGGTAAAAGGAAATATTCTCTAGTTTGATATCTGTGCCGGTGGCTCCCTGGATATAGCTCCTAGAGGTATATAATATATAGAAATAAAATAAATAGAAAATCTGCTAGCTATTGCTGCTTTATATGCAGGCCCGTGGAGAGCCAGTACGGGCCCAGGGGTAAAATCAAATTGGCGGGCCCCCCTCGGCTAGGACAAATAAAAAATACTAATTTTCAGTACACAATTTGAAATGCAATCAATACAAAAATGTATTTAACAGTGATGATGCTGGGCCCTTTCGGGCCCGGGCCCCGGAGCTGCAGACCCCCCCCCCGTCGTCAGGCCTGTTTATATGTTATATATTGAATATCTAGAGGTAGACATTTTATATGAAATATCTAGAGAATACTTATGTTGCTGCACGGTGGTAATCAGGATAAGTTGTAGAATATAACACTACAGGTCATAGTATACTTCTGGCCAGTACGGATCGTCCTTTTAGAAAGAGATAACTGCACCGCTACTGCGCGTTCGAAGAATAAGTATAGTCTGACTTTTCATCCCCGCACTCACTTCTCGCCTAAAAGCTGAATACGATACGAGAGAACCTTATACTCTACAAATCTTGCCAACTATCGGCATTCTGAATGAAATGGAGGAGAGCTCGACTTGGGTATTTTATATACTGTTGATATCGTGCCCATCCTAGGAACCATAGGACACTTGCTACATATGTACAACAGTCCAAAGTCCTCGCTCCACCCTTGCAGGTGCTAAGATAGGATCGCCTTCTCCATTCCCCATTGCATCATCTTCTGTATAATTTTCTTCTTCTCCAGTTCGGAAAGATATCCTTAGCTGATAGTGAGTAGCATTTCTGTGTCGAGAACAGATCCTGAGTCTAAGAAAACCTGGTTCATCTCTAAGCCCATCATTGGTATGGTCCAATTTATCCTGGATATATGCAGGAGCTAATTCCACTTGGTATGGGCCAAGGGTCAATAGACGTACATATGGGAGATCAAATCGAGGAAACTCAGGGACGTGTACCTGATTACATTTCTTCTGGCGAGATTTTCAGCTTCAACTCTCGAATGTACTACTTTTACATCATCCCTAATCTTTCGAGCTAAGGCCGCAGTTTTACTTACCATATGTAAAGGCGCTATATATTTATTTATCAAGCCTCCAGTTATCAAGTAGAAATCTCCTAAATGTAAGATGTGAGCCCTTGGTATAATTTCATTAAAAAACTTAAATGAAAAAATAATTTTCTTGTGACCATTCCGAGCTTCTACGACCCATCGCTGCATGGTTACCATGCGTGCACAGCTGGACATCTTAGTAGAAATTTGACGTTGATTGACTTCCATACTAGGTGCCATTTTGACAGTGTACCTTGCACCTTCTAGAAACTGAACTGCGCCCAGATAGCCACGATCAACAAGAAAAACAGCTCCATCTTGAAACCAATCATCAATGTTAATATCTTTCGCGAACTGATCTAATAATATCGATGCATCGTTGTTCCTCCATCTGCAAAGTATGGTCCGTGAATATCAAGAATGTAGCCATCGGGTGCAACCATCAAAACCAGTTTCATTAAATGACGCCCATTGTGAACCGAACAAGACTGCCGCAAACTCCAGTAATTTCCAGATTCTTCAATATAGCTGGATGTTCAATCAACCATCACAATGGCTTTGACAGGTTTTCCCTCACTGTAGGCCAACCAAAACTCTCCAGACCCAAGAACAAGAGCATAATTTGAATAATGTTCGATGTACGGCCAATACCTCATAATCCCAACTTTAACTGGCTCTATCTTGAAACCCTAGTGGTTTGGGACCTCCGACCCATTGAGACATTCGATATCAAAAATCCAGCCAATTTAACGGAAGTCACTTTTATATAAGAATTTGTGCGGGATCCTTTGGAGATTGACTCAACAGACAGGTGAATATAAGAATTATTACCCAAAGATCCATTCAACAGAGTAAACTTTTATTTATTTCTTATAGATTGTAATAAAAAGATAATTATTTTTCAACTTCAATAAAATGTTTACTGGGCAAAATAGTTTCATAATCACGTGCAATGCAATCAGTGGCCGGTTCTAAGGATTTTTTTGGAGTGGCGTACCCAGCCTTTTGGGATGGAGGGGCAGTCCGTCTAAAATGCGGTATAAAAAAGTTGCAAACAAAAATGAAGACTGATAAGCAGGAGAGGGGGGAAAATAGGAATTCTTTTTTTTTCGGGGGGGGGGCGCAAAATGGGAAAAAAATGGTGAGCAGGAGGCGGAAAATGAAAAGAAATTTGATGGGCGGGGGCGCAAAATAGAAAAAAAAAATAGTTTGACTAAAAATTTTCACATTCCCCGACTTTTATAAAAATTACTAAAATTGGTCCCTATGAACCTTGTTCTGTCCAGATCAGTATTTTTAAATATCTTAATTTTTAACATGTGGCGCCCCTTGAACCAAGTGCACTGGGTGACCTCCCGAGTCACCCAGCCCTTCTTCCGGCACTGTGTGCAATGGATATAATATTGTCTTTGGTTGAGCACCTAGACAAAAATAATAAATATATTAGATTACATATAATACATACCTTAAACTTAACTGGAATAAATACATAATATTGAAGTAATTTTTCTACTGTCTGATACTTAGTAGACACTTCCACTTTCACTGGTTCTTGTAAACATGCTCTTTGCAACTTTTTTACTTTCTTAGTCATTGTAGCTGAAAACAAATATGTTCTTCGTTCTCTTGGTATAACTTTTAAGATTTTGTCAACTTCAACTTCAAAATCCATATTTAGTATTCGGTCAGCTTCATCCATAACCAAGAACTTTAAGGCCCGTAAACTAAAACCTTTCGTATTTTCTAAATGGTCCAGTAAGCGACCTGGAGTTGCTATCAAAATGTGTGGTTTCTTTGCTAAAATCAAAGCCTGTGACATCATGTCCATACCACCTACTATTACCGCACATTTTACCCCTATACTGGAACCTAAAATAGGAATGACGGTTTGCTAGGTAACTGATAAACACGGGCCTTTGGTGGAGTATACCTACAATTTTTAGAGAATTGTCTTGCAATAACATTTTTTTTTTTTTACTGGAACTTGTAAATATTATACAAAATGTATCAAAAAGTTTTGCAATAAATCTGAGTAACGGAAGACATTTCTTTAATCAATATAATTTTCTTGGAAATTCAGAGTCGATATGTAGTGTCATCAGACAATTTATTTACTCCTGTCGCGGTGTGTCAAATATCATTTCAGTGTTTATTCATTCATAAATTTATCCTAACTTTTGTTTTAAGGTGGATAAATAAATCTGCAACTAAATATTCTAAATATTGCTTACTGCCAAATTGTGAATCGACGCCTTATTTTATCACACCGCTGATAGGAGTAAATAGTTAGTCTGAAGTCACTACACTACGTGTATATTGTGACGCCAGACACTCGTTTTACCAGGTATGTAAAATTGCACTGTTTCAAATTCAATTTCAAGTCATTAATGAAATTAATAATCAAAAGGCCATGGCATGGTTGAGTGCTTGACGTTTCAACCAAGTCTATGCGGAAGAAGACCCAGAAACCAGCAGTATGATCACCAGCTCTGCGAAAGCCTTAGCTCCAAGATCTACTGTACTCATTCACATGTTACGTTTAATATAACATGCTGTTCTGACCAGTAGAAATTGATTTTGTTTTTGATATTTCCATATTCCTAATTACCATTTATAATGAAGTTTTCATGACATTCATTATTTATTAAGAAATATTTAATCAAAAAAATTTTTTTAAAAATCCTATTGAAATCACCTAAAAAACTCACGATTTGCTTATTTAAATTAAAAAAAAAATCATGATTTTTTTCCACCCTGGAAAACTTGAAGTCCCTTAAAAGATCCGAAGTATGAAATGTAACGTACACTGTTTTTTGCCAGTATTTCAACTCTCGAACCTAAGATGTACTTAATTGCATAATAAATTATAAGAAATATACCTAAGGCTTCGAATTGCTCAGAAATTTGAAAAGCTAGTTCTCTCGTAGGTGTTAAAATAAGGGCAAAATATCTTTGTGGATTTTGTAATAAGGCCTGTAATATTGGCAGAGCAAACGCTGCTGTTTTTCCTGAACCAGTTTCAGCTAATCCAATTATGTCTTTTCCTTCTAAAGCTACGGGAATCGATTCCTTCTGAATTTTAGATGGTTCTTTCCATTTCAATTGCTCACAAGCCTTACAAAGGACATCTACAAGACCCTAAATTTAATGAAATCAGTAAATTAGGTTAAGTTCATGTTGCAATATTCTTACCAGGTCTTTCCAAGTTACCGGCTTCTCCATGGTTTTTGAATCATCTTCAGGATTAATAACTGTGTTTCCTTTTTCATTTTTATCAGAGTCTGAATCACTTTCAGATGCCATTTATCTATTAAATTGAAATTATCCACAAGGAATTAAATACGACGCACGTGTCAAATTTAAATTATAGGATAGGACAACCTGACGACCATCGAAATAAATAACATACTGGAAGGCGCACTCGACCACGAAATTGAAGGAAAGAGAGAAACACGCATGCACCTATTCCATCCTTTCTTTTTCGGCCACTATTAGTCCAACTGAACACTTCAGTTTATCTATCAGCATAGTCTTTCTGAACTTTTAGGTCCATTTCTTTGCACAAGTAGTGCGACACTAATTTTGAGTGACATTGATAGCATCAATGCAGAAATCATAAGTGAAAGAGAGACAATCTTACACCAGTGCAGCTCAGTGCTACACTTTCAGTGCAAAGTCTCACTAGAATACGCCCACGGTCAATAAACGATACGGTTACATCAATCAGCAGCTTTGCGACGAGAGAGACGCGGGGGGCGGGAAATCGAATGAAAGAGACAGACATATCTGATTTCCGTGTAAAAGACAGAAAAAGATGCCTGTAGTGTCTACAGGTGACGTAGGCTGTAGACCCTACCGGAATTTTTGTCTCTGTCTTCTGCACGGAAATCAGTTATGTCTGTCTCTTTCAGATATTCTCTTAATTTTTTTCGCTTGTACTAAAATGGAAATCTTCCGAAATATTATTTCCATAATATATTTTTTTTGTTTATGAATTTTACTAATATATATCTCATAGAAGTACGAGCTGAAATATGTATGATTGTCGAAAGATATAGATATATCACAGACAATCAATTTTCGTAGCAATATGTGGTGGCGCAGTGGCTAAAGCTTTATGCAGAGGTCCCGTATTCGAATCCCACACAGGTTGGATATTTTTTTCATTTTTTTTATATAATTTTTTTCACAACAAAGATGGTATCACAAAATTTAGGATGTCCAAAAACTAACATTATTTACAAGAAAACTGCGAAGAGTATCCTATAGAATGTGTAACAATTATATATAAAAAGCTGAGTAAATTGGCGAAAAGTACGTTTTTAGCTTGTTTCTTTGTGCTCTAACCTCAAAGCCTGTTTTATTTATTTTTATATGAATTGCTTTCCATTATTCAATAATTCAATACTTTATCATAGATTTTCATCCTCTAACCTCGTGTTTAAATATTTATTTGTAAGTATTTTCACTTAGAAACGCAAATAAATAAAGAAATTACATATTGTATCATTTATTCAGAACTTATTTCTATTAAATCTATAAATGATTAAAATAGTTTAAAATTGAACTGTCTAGTAAATACGACATATTCCATGAGCATGCTTCATCTGTTTAGGGTACGAACATGCCGAAGATGCTACCCAGTAAACATTAATGTAACTTTACCTCTCTGAGAGGTAAGATTAATAGAACATTTTTATATAAAATATTTTACATAATTTTACATAGCATATACGTAAAATAATATCATATTTAAGTCAACATATTAACTTAATTACTTATACACAAGTTTACATATTTGCTACATAATTTTACTTAAAAATATTTACCTACTTCACTTTACGACATCGAACTCATGGAACGCGTCAGTGTGTCACGCTCACGCTGCACGCCAGTGTAAAATGATGTAAAATCTAACGTTTGTGTTTTTTGATCATTTTTGTGAAAAATTGTGGATGATGTCTTTTAATAACTTTGATGCAGAACTGTGAACCATAAAGCGTTGTGACTTCTTTAAATATTATTTTGTTTGGACGTTTTATTAGTGTAGAGGTTAGGTGCAAACATAAACATGCCCTCTTGTTTGCGAATTTGGTGTACATACCTATATTGAAGGTGCAGCACCATTTTCCAGTGAATGACCCAGAAGTAAGTTTGTGTTGTACTGTTTTTATAAAGATATTTATTTAAATGAAACGTAATCTTTTTATAGGTTAGAATTATTTCACGGGCAATCGTTATTCTCGACAGACAATTATATCATTACATGGATTGATTTTGTTACACAAAAGCTGTATGTTGGTGCTGCTCCCACATTATTAAGTTCAACTGAATCCAGCGTAAGAAGTTGTAATTCAAAGAAACCCAGATCACAAGCTTTTGTGAAGTAAGTACTATGCATAAGTATGGTTATTGTTTACCGACATCTTATAGCACCTACTTTGTGTTCGTTATTGTATTGTACATATATTTCAAGGTTTTGTATGTGTAAAGTAGGCTAATATTTTCCTGCAATTTTTTTTTTGTCCAAAATTGGCTTAAGCACGTCAAAATACTTCAGAAAAATTAGATCATAACCTTAGGACAAAACCATTGCCCCTTTTTAGAGGATAATAGGGGTGGTAACCAAAAACTGATAAATTTTTTTTTAATATCAGAATCGGTTTCAACATGTTAAAAAACAGGATTAGATGGTTCTGATCAAAAGCGCAGCCCCTTTTCTTGTTGTCTTGTGATTAATGATATTGCTTGTATCGCTATTAAAAAAATTAATTTGATCATTATAAAACTACGAAGAAAACTAGAATTATCTGAAACTTTATGGTTAACTTTGTTGCAATAAATTAAGACAATTAATATTTGTCATTATTAAAAATATGCTTCTGGTAGAATTAAATCATCTAGGTAAAGGTCCCGTCACATTTTCTTACATCAAATGGCTCTCGGTGAATGTAATAGTATAATATAATTTAATATTTATACAAAAAACACTTAAGAAACAGTAACAAGTTCGAAAATTGAATCGTTGATTGTTTACTTTTCAGTGGCGTTAATTAACAATTTGTTTATATGACCTTTAAAGAAACTACTTTTATCATGGGATTCTCACAAGATTGATGCACTCGTCTACAACTTATGCATGAAAAAAGTACTGCTTTACACACTTGTTGCATAAATACCCAGCAAACAAAGAATGTATCCGTAATGTTATGCAATGTTAAATGGAAGTAACATTTGTAATGTTCTCTTGCAATATGATATTTATATTACAACAACGTAACAGAGAAATGTTAAACAAATATTTATGTAATGTTGGTTACATTACGTAACATTTAATAGTATGACAAATTACTTTCTGACAACTTTGATGTTATATTAAAGTAATAATGCATTGTTTAGTGGGTAAGTAGGTATTTTAAAATTATTTAAAACAATTTTTTGGCAGTTATTTAACAAATGCATTTTTTTCATGCTTCACGGCTCCCAATTGGCGTAGAAAACCCCGTTTTTTAAAATTGTTTCTTTTTTTGTGATCTTTTGAAGCATTCTAATAATTTTTAATTGTTTAATTCTGAGAAAAAACGTTCTTTATAAAAAATTTAAAATGATTCTAAATAGTTTAAAAAATTTTGTTAACACCACTGAAGAGTAGGAGAAAAATCTACATTCTGAAACAAATTGTTCTATGACTTGATGCACTTAAACAGTCAACGGTTCAATTTTCGACTTTGTTATTGTTTTTTTTGGGGTTGTTATAAACATTTCCACTTGAAATTTGGTGTGATGATTTAATGGGCTTATTTGGCATATTTTTTTATTACATTTTGTAAAAAAATCTCTTAATTTTAGAGTGAAATTCAAAAAACCAGGATATTCTAAGATCTCTAGGGGCTTTAAAATTAATCAAGAATATAGAAGCTGCGTGAAGTCATTCACTCCTAGTTGCATTTTCATTCCCCTTTTTTTTGGCAGTTATATGCTGCATACTCTTATGTTGAAATACTCCATTAGTCCCCAAATCACCATCAGATTAGACAAATCTGATTTTAAATAGCTGGGTTTTAACAGTATAAACTCAACTTTGAGGCAGAGTTTCGGATTGAATGACAACACTTTGAGCACATCGGTTCATGTTTAAAGCAGTATACTTCTGAAACTTATCGGATCGACCTCAAATTTTCCATTCCATTGGAAGCGTGTTTTCGTAAAGTTTTGTTAAAATATATACATTATTATTTAAGCTATCATAAATTGTTTAATAACTTAACAAATTGATCAAAATAGTTTGCATCGTAAAGGGATACAAGCTATATAACCAGATTTACTACACTATACAGGGTGCGCCACTTAAAACTCCCCAGACTTGTAACTTTTTTATTTTCGAAGCAATGACCATGTTGGGCACATCAACTTGTAGACATTTTTAAAGCCTTTAAATATCCATACAAAGTGATTAATTTTTTTTTTGAATGGTTAAGAAAGGAAACTTAATTTCTTTGAATATTTTTTTTACCTCACCCTGTACATGGACTGTGTTATTGTTTTCTTATAAAGGTTTTAATTAGCTTCAATTTATGTTATTAAAATAAAAAAACTTAAGAAATAAAAAATTTGCAATTTCCTACTTATTACATTTTAATATAAGTTAGTTTTTAAAAATATTTTTTTTTAATTCTTTGTTACTGTTTTATTACGCTGAATATTGTTTGTGATATATCTTTTACAGATAAAGCATAAAATTATTATTTACATTCCTTTCCAAGTAATTTAAAAAAAAAATCAGTTTGGAGTGTTTTTAATTCCTTTCTCTAAAACCAAAAAGAATTTCGAATATTAATAATATAAATTGAAGCTAATTAAAACCTTTATAAGAAAACATTAACGCAGTTCATGCACAGGGTGACGTAAAAAAATATTCAAGGAAATTAAGATTTCTTTCTTAACAATTGTTTTAAAAAAATTTTTTTAAATGCTTTAAAAATATCTACAATTTGATGTGCCTTAAAAAATAAGAATATTACAAGCCTGGGGAGTTTTAAATGGTGCACCACCCCGTATGTGAAATAGACTAATATTTCAATTATTTTCACAGGTTGTGTAACTTATGTTCAAATAGCAAATGTCAGAGTGATGAAGGCTGACCAAAGAACGAGTACAATCAGAAACGACCCGAGAAATGCTTAACACTTATTGTAGATACTTAGTTAACTTGAATATAGAATAGTTACACAAAAGACACTACTATTAATCTCTCCTAAATCAACAGTTAATAAAATAAATTAAATGAAATTTGAGCTTTACTAGGAATGCAAGGCAAGGTAGGTAGGTGGGTATATACATCATTGGAGAAGAAAAAATATCATATAGCTGCTTTCTAAAGAACATATGGATGACAACGTCGAGGACAACGCCTAATGCCTGGTTTACGTACTGGGATATGCAGGGATTAAGATGGAATTGAAACTTTGTTGATACTAATTAACTTAGTTTAAACTGTCATTCAACTCTAGAATCTTTCCTAAGCTAATATATGTTGACAAATCAGACAACCATATCTTGCATTATATACTTTTTATCTATCTCTTTTTGATGTAGCATGTATTTGTTTTATATACCTACCATAATGTTCAAAATAACCCTATAGTACTTTTTAAATATTGATACTAGAGAACTGGATTCTTGGAGTTAAATATATGAATATAAATTCCTCATGAATTGTCCAGAAAAATTGATATTCTTTAGGAAATAACTGGAGGAGACATCAACTTTTATTTTCAAGTAGAATACCTCTGAACATTTTTAGAAAGTTAGATAGTTTTATATTTTAAATATAACCATTTTTTACAAAAAAAATTTCATTCAAAATATAAAACTACTAGGCTCTCTAAATAAGGTATCCAACTTAAAAATAAAACTTGGTGTCAACTTCGGTAATTTTCTAAAGAAATATATTTTTCTGTATAACTTATAGGGAACTTTATTCATATATCTAACTTTAAATATCTAATTGTGTAGTATCAATATTTAAAAAGTGCTGGGATATGCTATTTTGAACATAGGTTGGTAGATAAAACATATACATGCTACATCATAAAGAGATAAAAAGTATATAAGTTACATACCGTAAAGTCACTATCAAGTGGTTGAATATACATACACTGAAAAAAAAATTGGTTTGATTCAAGCATATATTGGTTTATATATACGCAAATAAATGTATTCTTCATATAAAACAAATACATTTGTGGCAAGTAATCAAAAGCTGGTAGTAAATTAATTATTCTTGAAATAAATGTACTTGTTTTATATGAAGAATATATTTGCGTATATATAAACCAATATATGCTTGAATCAAACCATTTTTTTTTCAGTGTATATGCTACATTATAAAGAGATAAAATTAGTTACGTATGCTTTACATAGCAAGTGGTTGAATATACATATACGCTACGTCATTTGTTCTATACCGTAAGGTCACAGTGTTACCTCTTCACTATGTAAAAATCATATGCACATGCTGCTGACATTTCGCAGAGTATGCACATATGATTATGCGTCACATTTTACATAGCACGTTACTTCTGTGAAACTTCGTTTACGTAGCATTTACGTATATGCTATATATTTATGTTTGCTGGGTATGCAGCTAGAAGTTCAGGCCGCAGTTTCAGTAGAGGCATCGAAGTCATCAACGTGTCAAACAAACCTATATGTTTAAATGTGAATGCACATACCGTGGATGATAGCAGGGTAAACTGCTCATAGCACAAATTGATGGCTTCAACGCATCAACTGAAACTACGGCCTGAACTTCTATAGCTGCGTAGCGTCTTCGGCATGTTCGTACCACTGAACTCTACTATGATAAATGGAAGGCCAATATAGGTATATGCGCGTGAACAAAATACGGCAATTACGCCACAGAATAAAACTCAAAATATAAAGCCACGCGTCGACGCAGTAGAGAAATTGATGTCTGAGCATGAACCAAACGGCTGTCTACGGAAGTTATGCGCTGACGCGATTCTGTGCTTTATTCGTTTCTCATAGATTCCGTAGCGTAAGTCTTGGATTAGATGTAATTTCCAGAGTCGGTGTCACTCATTTTATTCTTTGTTTATTTCTGTCATTTATGTAAAGTTGTTATAAATTGATTATTTTGTGAAATATATTTTGTGACTGTTATAAACAGTTAATTAAGACAATATGGTGCAATCTTGTATGGTACTGTGTTGCAAGAATCGTTGCAAAATCCCGTGTTTTAAACAGTTGCAGTAACAATAAGACCGGCTCTGGCGTATTTTGTAGTGCGATTGCGCTCCGCTTTAAGGTCACCATACTTGCGCGAGGTTCAATTTCACGTAAAAATTGGTATAGATATTGACCTTCCATTTATATAGTAGAGTTCAGTGGTTCGTACCCTTACAGAAATATTATAATGTGCAAAGAAAGCCATAGCAGCCATATGATGTCATAACCATAATCCCCTTGGACAAATACATTCTGCATCTGTTATATTTTTATCGTTATTTAAAAAAAATCTGAAAATAATTAATTACATTAAAACTAAAATATATTTATTTAAAAAAATGCACACACCTCTACTTTATCTCCTTTATAGATTCTATCTCTCATGCCAGCATTAACTTCTCCCTTAAGGTTAGGATTTTGCGGAGTGAGAGGGAAATATGCGTTTATTTTCGATTTATTGTAAATATTTAAAAAACTACACATAGTATAATCTTAAAACTGCTTTAGATACTTGCTATTGTTCTAACGAATGCAACTATATATATTTTTTTATTATAAATTTCTGTTATATTTAAATATCGTAGTTTGTCAATGAAAATAGTCCCGAATTTCATTATTAAAGTATGGCATTTGACTATATACAAAATTAATGATAAAAACTATATATGGTTGTATTCTTTAGAGCAATGGGAAGTATCTGAAATTAATTTAAAGATTATATCATTTATGATTTTTTAAATATTTATAATAAACTGAAAATAAATGCATATTTCCCTCTCACTCTGCAAAATCCTAGCCTTAACAATCAGTACTTCAGAATCATAAATCATTCCCTTCATGTGGCCCGCTTCAACAAAACTTTCTGCCTTGACCATGCACGTACTTACTTATTTACTAAGCTTGTTTGTGAATCTGTTATGTTTTTGACATTTATTACTTGTTATAATTTTGAAACCTCATTAATCTTCTGTTAGTAATTGTTTCTTGTTTTACAATTAGTTCGATTAACATTATACCTTCTTACATCTCGTATATTCAATTTTTTATTTACCAATAGCCTACTTTTTAGATGATTAACATTTGCTCCTACACAACTTTAAATATGAATAGGAGGAATGCCTAGGTTTAGTAAAATATTTCGCCGCCAGGCGGTTACCGATCGCCTTTGGGTACTATATTTATTGTGTTCTGTGCTTTGTAGTTTTGATGTGTTGAAATAAGTTTGTTTATTTGAAACATACAGAAAATGGATAGTTTAGTTGAACTAAAAGAAAAACTTGGCATTTTTAAAGAAGTAGTAAACAAAGATGCACAGAAAATGAGGTTATGTTGCAGTACCCAAACGCGACTCTGACGCCGCCTACATGCATTCGGTCTGTGAAATGTTTTGAACACACTAGATGGGCTTTTTTGTAATTTGAGAGCAACTATCCACTTTCTTCTAAAACTGCTGCATACTGGAAACTGGTGAAACTTTAAATTTTGATTTTTTCTATAATAGGAAGTGCATTGAGGCATACAATTGCTTGGTATTTTTAAAGAATTAGTAAACAAAGATGCACAAAAAATGAGGTTATGTTGCAGTACCCAAACGCGACTCTGACGCCGCCTACATGCATTCGGTCTATTCAACTCTTAATTCGCAAAAAATGGGAAGTTTCAAAAAAATAATTTTATATTCCTGAAATTTGGTATAGAGGTATAAAATTGCATTCTAAATAACTTTTCTTAGTGGAATTTTTTCATATTTTGAAAAATAAAGGTACTTTATTAGTGGTGATTTTTACAACTTTGCTTATAAAACACCCTGTAGAACACCAAATCAAGTCATTTTTGGTATACTTTAGTTTTACAACACGCAGGACTCAAATCCCAAATACCATTCCAAATTCCAAAATTTTTGGTCCATTACACCTCTTGTTACATCTATCCTGGAACACACTGTATATGATTATTAAAATGTACATTCGAAAAAACGTGATTTGACGTCACTTCTGGCAAAACCGGAAGTCCAGGCACATCAATCTAAGACCAAATAATGGTAAATAGTCTGGTTATTCATTTTCAGCAGTTATCCTCTCAATAACTGCAGTAGTTTTGAGAAATCGTGGTACAGTATCGAGGGGTAGGTCCAGTCTTTGGGGCCATCTATCAGAGGAACTGTCCATAGGTCCCGTTCGACTGGCGGGCGGACCACGGTCGGACTGCTAAACAGCGTTCTAATCAGCGGTCTGAAGTTGGTCGACATGGTCACGTTTTATGATACGACTGTGAAAGCGTTCGACCTCGTCCACTATGGGCGTTCCCACGGTGGTCCCAGTCGAATATAGCCATAATTTGAAGTTTTGCAGAGGAACTTATTCGCTACCTAAGGATCAGACTATCTTATGTCCACTTTTTTCAGATTTTCTGGTTTTTACATGACGTTATTCTATGTCCACAGAGCTACTTAACAATCAAACCGATTTTCTCCTGTCTATGATTCTTACGTATCGAAAATGTCGAACCATTTTATTCTATGTCCTTTATATTCACACCGCAACGAATTAATGCATACTATGACCCTGCAACCAATAGCTATAAGGTTAACGTTATTCTATGTACAATTTTTTTGAAAAACTGTTAGAGGTAGTGAAGAATCAATACATATACAACGTGATCTACCAGGACATGTGGAAAATTTAACAGTAGGTTGTCCCCACCGAAAGGAGTAAAAAATGAAAAATTTTTTAAAAAATGACCAAAAAAATTACCTTATTTTTTTTGTAGGAATGCGCCGCCAATGACTTCAACTAATCTAACGTAACGCGGTACAACCATATCACTTTATCAGACTTGGGATTGACACTACTGACAGCAAAGCTGGATAATAAGATAGAAGTGACTTTTTGGTTTTAATCAAATCACACTACAAAAATACCGAAATAAATCGAAGACGTTGATCTCATGCTGAAATGACAAGCAGATATACGAGATATTTAGTTAAACCGGTCAATGACACGGCCGTGTTACCATTGTTCAACTGGAAGCAAAAAACGCGGCTCTACACACGATCCAGCGGCACAGAGCCAGCCTTGTCGGCATGCTTTGAACTCATTCGTAAAAGTGAATTGGTCCGCTGGAATTCCAATTATCTTCAAAGCGTACCAACAATGTTGACTACCTGCCGCTGGACCTCTTTTTTTGATCTCGCCGCACTTTTTATACCAATTAAGGAAATGTAAACAACTCGAATACGTTCTTTCACCAGTAAGTTCGTCGACCTCTTCAGAATTAGGTCAGGACTTACACAACATCAGTAGTGTACCTTTGCAAATTGACTAATAATTTAATATACTAAATTACCTCAGAATCCTCTAAAATTTTGCAGGGGCTTTCCCACATGAAAACTAGCACACCATTTTATTTTCTGCATTTCTTGGTAGATCACGTTGTATTAGAATCTACTATTGACAATTACTTACATAAATAAACAATTAAATGTAAAAATTGCGCCCTTCACTATGTATCAGTTGCTTGAAGTTTCAAATCGCGCTCCTAAGTCTGATCCTCATGTAGCGTATTGTTCAGAATCAGTTAAACTACAATATGTCAAAAATTCATCAAATTTGATAGGCCACCAATTTACCTATAAAACGTGCGGTGTCCTTTATGTTTTTTAAATTTTTCAATTTTTTTATTTTGATGAAATATATATTGGATTTTTGGACAATTCTGAACAACTTTCATTAATAAAATTTTCCGATAAAAAAAATTCCAAGCACCGGAAAATCGCAAAAAGAGGTGGTGTTTCGGGTAGTGGTTGGAGGGTAGGTCGGAAAATATTGTCACCGTCGTGTTCCCCGCCCTCGAAAACGGGGGAGTACATGTCTTGCGGTCCAGTTGCAGAACTTTTGGGGTAAAAGCTTCACCTCAAGGGATTAAAATGTGTAACATTTGTTAAAAGGTAGTGTTAAGGCCATAATGTCTATTTTATTTTGTCAAGTAATTTTAAGTTCTTTTTAGCCTTTATGCAATATATATAGCAACGTTGATATTGTGAAAAGACCACTTGAGGGAGGTACGGGCCATATGTGTCGAAAAGAAATCATTCACCCACCACAGTTTGCATTGTACATATACCGATTTTGTTAAGTTTTTTAAATAAATAGTTTAGTTGGAAACAGACTTTTTCACTTAAATGCAATTAAGTGTCATACAGTCCACAAACATAGAAATAACATGGTCCAGTCGAGCGGATTTTAATAATAAATAATTAGTGAAACAATTAAATTAAGTCAAGTGACAGTAAGAAATCTGTGCCGACCGAGAGCAAGTGAGCAGAATCATCCCAGGAGAAGTTCAGCATAGAGCAGTGGCGTCGCCAATATAAAAAGTGAGTCCGTTCCTTTATATTTTCAATTTCTATTTTCCATTTCCAATTTTCATTGAATTTGTTTATTTATCAATTTGGATCAATACAATTACAATGGCCGATGATTTAGCCAGTTTAAATATTCGACGCGGACAAATGAAATCAGCTTTAACACGAGCAAGAAAATATGTCGATACCGCAGATTTTTCGAATGTTGACTCAAAAACAATTACAGAATTAAAAATAAGATTAATTAAAATCGAACCACTGCTTGATACATTTGATGAGGTACAATTAGCAATAGAAAATATCAATAAAGCCAATGCCGGGGATAATTATGATAATACTGCCGATGAAACTGAATATGTCACTTTCGAGAAAAATTATTTTCCTTTAGTCGCAGACATAAAGCATATCATATCTGTATATGAGAGTGAAAATCAAGGTAATAATAATTTAAATAATGTTTCTCCTTCTTCTAATGAGTCACTTGGTCAAGTTAAGTTACCAGCAATATCTTTGCCTTCATTTAGTGGTCAATATTACGATTGGATTGAATTCAGAGACTGCTTCAATTCATTAATTAATGAGAGTAAAAATTTGTCGAATGTTCAAAAATTTCATTATTTAAGATCCTCTTTGCAGCCCGAAGCATTAGAAATTATTGAAGCTATTAAAGTGTCATCAGAGAATTATTTAATTGCTTGGAAAATGCTTACCGAACGATTTGAGGAGAAATCTCTCATAATTCACAGTCACATTCGTGCTATTTTCGAGTATACAAGTGTGAAAAAACAATCTCATGTAGAGTTACGGAAACTATTCGACACAGTAACAAAACATTTGCGGTCTTTGAAGGTATTAGGTGAACCTGTAGAACATTGGGATTCTCTAATAATTTATATCGTTGCGGCAAAAATGGATCAGGAAACTAGCAGGGAATGGGAGTTATTTGAGAAAAAAGGGGAACGTGCTACTATGGAAGATTTAAATAAATTTATGAGACAACGTTGTGCGGCATTGGAAAAAATTGCGGAAAAATTAGATAATACTCTATTCGAAAAAAAGGGAAATAGCAACTATAAAGGTAAAAATAGGGCGCACGCCTATGTCACAAATATCGACACATCTGGAAGCGATAATAGAAGTGGTTGCTCTTGCTATTTCTGCCAAAGGGACCATACAATATATAAATGTCAAGAGTTTTTAAAACTTTCGCCCAATGAACGAATCAATGCAACTAAAAGGCAACGTTTATGTTATAATTGTTTACAACCAAGTCACAATCTACAAGCCTGCACAGCGGTTGGTTGTCGAAAATGCGGTAAACGGCACAATTCTTTATTGCACATTGAAAGGAAATACGAACATTCGAATTCGACTTCTAGGAACAGTCAGGTACCCAATAATGACAGACAAGAAGCCTCGACGTCTCAAAACCTCGGAGCGACGCCGACGGCATCACTGCACGCGGTATCTGAAACGAACTATGTTGCTGCGTCACAGGTATTACTGTCGACAGCAATTGTCCAGGTAAAGGACTCGCGGGGAAATTTCCATCAATGCCGCGCATTATTAGATAGTGGCTCACAAAGCAATTTTATTACGAAACAATTATGCGAAAAATTAAATTTACAATTAAAAAATGCAAACTATTCTGTGGTAGGTGTGGGTCAAGTAACAAAAAGAGTAAATTCAATTATTGATTTAAAACTATATTCAAGAAATGATAAATACAATGCTTCAATTTCATGTTTGGTGCTAGAGAGAATTACTGATAATTTGCCTACAATTTCATTTAACAAACGGACAATTAAAATTCCTAGCTATATTCAATTGGCCGATCCTACCTTTTACAATTCGGGTCCTATCGATCTATTACTAGGATCTACGATTTTTTGGGAACTATTGTGTGTTGGACAATTTCAATTAGAAAATTCTCAATTAACTGTACAAAAAACACGATTAGGTTGGGTCATAGCAGGAGGTTTAAATATTACTCCCACCAAACAAACACAATCTATCAATTGTTTAGCTATAGACAATAATTTAGAGGACACTTTAGCTAATAATCGACTCGAGAGTCAAATTGTCAAATTTTGGCAAGTTGAAGAATTTGACAATAAATTAAATCAATCAAAATCAGAGGAATATTGCGAACAACATTTTGTAGATAATTTTAAACGTGATAATGATGGACGATTTATAGTGAAACTACCATTAAAAGAAAATGTGTACAATTTAGGTCAATCAAAACAATTAGCGATAAATCGATTTTATTCACTAGAACGCAAGCTAGCAAAAAACAATAATTTATATATAGAATACTCAAAATTTATGCGGGACTATGAACAATTAGGTCATATGGAAAAAATTAAGAACAATATAGACGATAACAATTTAGATAATTATTATCTGCCGCACCACACTGTTGTGAAAGAAGCGAGTGTCACTACCAAGGTGCGTGTAGTATTCGATGCAAGTATGAAAACCGATAGTGGTTTAAGCCTGAATGACATTCAGTATGTGGGACCTACAATTCAAAGTGATCTGTATTCTATAATATTACGTTTTAGGCAATATAATTATGTCATGACGGCTGACATCTCAAAAATGTACCGCATGATTTGGGTAGAGCCGGAACAACGATCATTGCAAAGAATATTCTGGAGGCCAAGCCCATCCGATATTTTACAATGTTATGAATTAAAAACGGTGACCTACGGGACGGCTTCAGCACCCTATCTCGCTACAAGATGTCTCTACCAATTAGCCATTGACAATGAGAAAACTAATCCAATGGCAAGTGACATCATAAAAAATAATTTCTATGTCGACGATTTATTAACTGGCAGTGACTCGAAGCAAGAACTATTAAACCTACAATACGATATAAGCAAAATTCTATCCAGCGCAGGCTTTGAGTTACGCAAATGGCTATCAAACGATGAACATTTATGCAATCAATTTATTCTTAATGACAATCTAGAGTCAAGTATATTATCAATCGGTGACAATGAGGCAAATAAAACATTAGGCATTTTGTGGAATGCAAAATTAGATACTATACAATATACGACTTCAAATGTAGGCAACAATCAAATCGTAACCAAACGTACAATACTATCGGCTATTTCGCAGATTTACGATCCTCTTGGACTATTAGCTCCCATAATAATTGTAGGGAAATTATTAATACAAAAATTATGGCAAGCAAAAATTACTTGGGACGAAGCTTTACCTCACAATTTATATACAATGTGGATGCAATTTCGTAACGATTTACCAAAGCTAAATGAAATTAAAATATTGAGGCAAGTTACAATTTCAAACCATAACTATATAGAACTACACGCTTTTGCGGATGCGAGCGAGAGGGCGTATGGTTCGTCCATCTATTTAAAAAGTAGAAATAAATCAGGGCAATTTGTAACTAGATTATTAACTTCGAAATCGAGAGTAGCCCCTATTAAACAAATAAGCTTACCGCGGCTTGAACTATGTGGCGCTCTTTTGGCGGCACAACTCGCGCATAAGGTTGTCAATTCATTAAATGTAAAGATCGACAAATTTTATTTTTGGTCAGATTCGAAAATTACTCTTAGTTGGCTTCAAGGTTGCCTCAGCAGGTGGAAAACTTTGTCGCTAACCGCGTGAGCGAAATACAACGTTTAACTCAAATTGAGAGTTGGCATCACGTGTCGTCAGAGGACAATCCTGCGGACTTATTAACCAGAGGTTTGAACGTACGAGATTTAAAGAGTTCAACTCTATGGTGGACAGGGCCGGACTGGCTTAACCAAGGCAATTTAATGTCAAATTTAGATAATATCGAGTACGACTCGGGCGGTATACCAGAACAGAGAACCATTACAAGTGTTGCAATAAAAAGAGATCTAGAAATTTTTAACCGACTTTCGTCAATAAAGAAACTTCAAAGAGTTTTTGCATATGTCATTAGATTCATTTCCAATTTAAATTCGAAAATAAATTCAAAACTATCAGGTGTTTTAAAATGTGATGAATTAGACAATTCCTTGCATACACTAATTAGACTTGCCCAAGAGGAATCATTTCCAGACGATTATCAACAATTGATTAAAAATAAATCATTAAACAAAAGAAGTACCTTGCTCAATTTGAACCCATTTCTGGACGATAAATCGTTAATGCGTGTTGGCGGACGAATACAAAATTCCGATTGCGATTACAATAAAAAACACCCTATTATTTTGCCACCTAAACATTACTTAACGAAATTAATATTAAGGGGCGAACATGAACGATTGTTGCATTGCGGTCCGACTATGTTGTTAGCGTCTGCAAGGGAACGATTTTGGCCAATCACAGGGCGTAATTTATATAGGGCTACCGTGCGCCAATGTATTCAATGTTTTCGCGCAAGGCCTCACGACTCAAAAAATTATTTAATGGGCAATTTACCATCATATAGAGTCAATGAAAGTGTACCATTTTACAACACAGGTTGTGATTTTGCAGGCCCCTTCCTGTTAAGGGACCGGAACACAAGAACAGCCAGAGGCGCAAAATTAATTAAAGGTTACGTGTGTCTATTCATATGTTTAGCCACAAAGGCTATTCATCTTGAAGCCGTCTCTGAGCTAACGACAGAAAATTTCCTAGCTACTTTAAAGCGATTTATTGGAAGAAGGGGCAAACCTCTAAATATGTATACAGACAATGCTAAAACATTTCTAGGAGCAAATACAGAAATGATAAAGCTTCAAAATTTTTTAAAGTTACATTCAGACGATATTAAAAACAATTTATCTCAAGACCTCATCACATGGCATTTTATACCCGCATATTCTCCTAATTTTGGGGGAATATGGGAAGCAGGAGTAAAAAGCGCGAAATTTCACTTAAAACGTGTTATAGGCGAAGCCCATCTAAACTTTGAGCAATTTAATACGGTATTGGTCCAAATTGAGGCCATACTCAATTCTCGTCCTTTATGTCCTTTGACTTCCGAATCCGATCAATTAAACCCACTTACCCCAGCTCACTTTTTATTGGGTAAACCAATCACTGCATTACCCGAACGACAATACATCAATGTACCGGAGAATAGACTTAAGAGATATGAAAAGCTGCAAAAATTAGTCCAACATTTCTGGGCACGTTGGCATCGAGAATATCTCTCTGAGTTGCAGACGAGAAATAAATGGAAGGAGGTCACACAAAGCCATATCAAAATTGGCACAATTGTTTTATTGAAGGAAAAGGATACTCCACCACTTAAATGGCACATGGGTCGTATCACTCAGCTTCACCCAGGACAAGATGGTGTTGTACGAGTTGTGTCTGTGATAGTGAACGGACACGTATTAAAACGTGCTGTCTCGTCTGTGTGTTTTTCCTTTCGAAATTGAAAATGAACATTGAATACTAACAAGCCATGAACAATAAGACTCTAAAACGTTTATTAATTATAAGAATCGAAATAATGTTTATTTCACCTAATTATAATGTTTATGTTCAAATCTATTTACTATGTGTTGAAATATTTTACATTCTTTATTCGGACATATTTCAAGGCGGCCGGCATGTTAAGGCCATAATGTCTATTTTATTTTGTCAAGTAATTTTAAGTTCTTTTTAGCCTTTATGCAATATATATGGCAACGTTGATATTGTGAAAAGACCACTTGAGGGAGGTACGGGCCATATGTGTCGAAAAGAAATCATTCACCCACCACAGTTTGCATTGTACATATACCGATTTTGTTAAGTTTTTTAAATAAATAGTTTAGTTGGAAACAGACTTTTTCAATTAAATGCAATTAAGTGTCATACAGTCCACAAACATAGAAATAACAGGTAGTACCATTTATTTATCAGTAATTTTTGTTTCCAAGGGCACAACACAAGGCACGGTGAATTATTGAATGTTCCTTATCATAATACAACTACTTACAAACATTCAGCAAATTATAATTGCATAAAATTATACAATAACGTATACCTACTTATTTGAAAAATATTAAAAATTTTGATAAGTTTAAAAAACATAAAAGTCATGGAAGTCATTGGTCGATGGATGTTTTTATCCACATTTTTTTATTACTAATAATGTATTATTTTACTGATTGTTAATATACAGGATGGACCATTAATAATGGGTCATACTTCAAGGGTAGATTCTTTGGACCAAAATATGAAGGTATAACCAAACATGCTTTAGTAAATTATTGCTGTGGAGAAAGTTACAGGGTGTAAAATTGTAATTTATTTTTCTTTTTTTGCAACATCTCAACTACCTCTTGACCGATCTTCTCTCAATTTGGTAAGAAAACATTTTTTAAGCCAAGAAACAATAATTTATGTATTACATCACGCTAGCTGGAGGGCGTCTCATGAGTTATACCTGATGATGAATATTTTTTCTCTTTCTTTTCTACGAAACGTAGTGGCACTTTTGACTAGAAAATCTCATATGAGAGTCATTTCTACGAAAAAAAAAAAAAAAAAAAAAAAAAAAGGTACACTTGATATAACTTGATAATTCCAACCGTTTTTGAGAAAATTGCCGCGAGGGCACTGCATCAGAAAAGATGCAGCAAGCTCTCGCTATGGTAGACAGATGGTGTACCCAGGAAGGTCTTACCGTGAATCCAAGGAAGACTACTGTGGTCGCCTTCACAAGAAAGAGAAAACTCAACCTGGGAAGATTATATCTCCGGGGAAACGAATTGCAGGTGAGCAATGAAGTGAAATATTTGGGACTGATTCTAGACATCAAATTAAACTTCAATGCACATCTAGATAGAGTGACTACCAAAGCTACGCGGGCCTTATGAGCCAGCAGAAGAATGGTAGGTAAAAACTGGGGACTACAACCAAGAATGGTGCACTGGCTGTACCAAAGGGTGGTAGTACCAATAATAACCTATGCCTCCCTGATCTGGTGGCATAAAGCCGGAAAAGGGGAGGCAATGAGAAAACTATGGAAAGTACAAAGACTGGCATGTCTAGGCATAACGGGAGCAATGTCAACAACGCCTACCGCAGCCATGGAAGCGCTACTTTGCCTGTCCCCACTACAGTTAGTGGTGGAGAGTGAGGCACTGTTGGCGGCGTACAGGCTGAAAATAAACGGACATGGGACCATTCCAAGAATAGGATACCACACCGAAATATTCCAACAAATAGGAAAAAATCGACTACTAGATATGCAGTCAGATAGAATCAGCATAAGCCACAACTTCACAAAGACCTTCAGGGTATACATATCCGATAGGGAAGAGGAAGGAACAAGGCAAATGATACTATATGGTATACTGACAGATCGAAAACGTCAAGTAGTACTGGAGCAGGTGTTACGGGGGATCAACCAGGGACAGACATCAGTCTGAACCTGGGCAGTTCCGCAACAGTGTTCCAAGCAGAGGTCACAGCCATAGAAATCTGTGCACAAGAAATGATACGGAGGTCATATACTGACAAAAGAATCCGCATCATCACTGAAAGTCAAGCAGCTCTCAAAGCTCTGAATGCAGTAGAGATACATTCCAAAACGGTAAAAGACTGCCTTGAATCCCTAGCGAAACTGGCAGAACACAACAGTATACAACTGGAGTGGACGCGAGGACACCAGGGCAATGAAGGCAACGACAAAGCAGATAAGCTGCCAAAGAAGGCGCAAAAACAGCCTTGATGGGATCTGAGCCATCCTGCGGGATATCATACAATACCGCTAGAGGAATGGTAAAGGAACTATTGAGTCAGAAACATATCTTGTATTGGACTGGCGCGCCGGGGATGAGGCAGTCAGGCATGTTCATCACCGGCGGGCCATCCATGACAAAGACCAACGAATTGCTAAAGCTGAGCAGAAAACAGCTGAGATGTGCAGTGGGAATCCCAACAGGACACTGCACACTGAATAGACACCTAACTAACATAGGTGTGAAAGATATCCAGAATGCAGGATGTGTAGTGAGGATGAAGAAACTCCTCACCACATGCTATGTGAATGCCCAGCCTTAGCGGCTGGGAGGTTGTCACACTTCGGGGGACTAACCGTAACCCCGGAAGAAATAGCCAGAGCTCCCATTGACTGTATACTCTCCTTCTGGAGAGGAACGGGATTAATGGGATAACGAGACTATGGGGTACAATAAGCTCAAGCTTCAGTACAGCAGGGCTTCGGCACCGCAACCCATAAGGAAAAAAAAAAAAAAGACGTCACCAAAGCACACTTTTCAATAAATACAATTTTTCCTTTTCAAATTAGGTTTGTTTTCAAAGAATTTTTGAGATCTATGCGGCAGTTTTCTCAAAAACGGTTGGAATTATCAAGTTCTATCAGGTGTACCTTTTTTTACGTAGAGATGACCCCCGCATGAGATTTTCTAGCCAAAAGTGCCACTACGTTTCATAGAAAAAAAAGAGAAAAAATATTCATCATCAGGTATAGCTCATGAGGTGCCCTCCACGGGATAGAGTGATGTAATACATAAATTATTGTTTCTTAGCTTAAAAAATGTTTCCTTACCAAATTGGGAGAAGACCGGTCAAGAGGTAGTTGAGATGATGCAAAAAAAGAAAAATAAATTACAATTTTGACACCCTGTATCTTTTTCTACAGCAACAATTTACTAAAGCACGTTTGGTTATATCCTCATATTTTAGTCCAAAGAATCTACCCTTGAAGTATGGCCTATTATTAATGGTCCACCCGGTATATTTATTTTATATTTGACTCATCATGTTAACATTTAATCTATATTTTACTATACACACAATTTGTAATTTTTATTTGTGTACTTTTAAAATGTAATTTTATATTGTTTGTCCTAGTTATATGTGTTATATTTTGTTTATATTATACGATTTTTTATTTTCATTCATTATTGTATTATTATATATTGTATCTCACATTTCAGATAATATTTCGATATCATGTAAATGAGCCTTTGGATGAATAAAATTATTATTATTTCGCCATTTTTCAAAACTTTGAGTGCAATACGCGAACGGAAGATATTTTTTTATTTGAATTTTTTTTTTTCTTATTTTGCTTAGCTAGGCGATTAGGCAACTTTTCCGGGGTAGAGCCGGCCCACCCTAGTGTACAAGCAATGGCCATTTTTTTTTTACTTCATCCACCCCCACTGCCGATGTGGCATATCGTTTTACGGGAATTTGGGGTCGACAATTTCAAATATTATATTCCTTATTAAAGTTCCATAAGCAATTATTCCACATAGTGGAGTGCAAATATAGTATCAAAATAGTTTTCGTGGTAGGACGTGGGAGTAGTGATTTCTTGGGCAGCAGTTTATTATTTGAAAGTCAAGTAATTTGTATTTTTTTTTTTTGGCAAATCTCGAAATTTTGCATAGGAGTATAACTTTTCAATCTGAATAACTTTCCTAATTGATATTTTGCTGTACCTTTTACAGAAAAGGTATTTTATCTTACAAGGTAATTTTTGCTCAACTGCCATATTCTACATAATTTATTTATTTATTTAAATTACATTGTTCTACAGGTGAAATACCCAATTACAGAACAGAAGGGTATGATAAATATAATATAATAATTAAAGAACTAAAAGAAAACAATAAAACAGTAGATGAAGCAAATATAAATCATAGTAATATATAATCATTTAGAGAAAGAAAAACAAAGTCATTTATTCCAAGTAAATGGCCCTTATGTTACTAATAGTCCGGCGGTACATGACCAGTCAGGTGCAACGTTTTTAAAATTTATGCCAATAATATATATGAATGTAATTACCATGAATATGCCAGAAACGCGAATTTTAGGCAGTCGTCGCGTGCAGAAGGGTGTGCAAATCGATTTTTTTGTTTTTTTTTTATTTTAAAATAGTGCCAAACGAAAAGCCGTGAAAAAAATCCAGAGGAAATTCATTGGCATACAGTTTCCGCGAGCAAAACAAATTTTGGTGCGCACATTAAATCGTAAAATTTTTTGGTATTTTTGATTTTGGATTTTTTTTCACGGCTTTTCATTTGGCACTATTGGCACCCATTTTAAAATCAACGCGACGACTGCCTAAAATTTGCGTTTCTAGCATATTCATGGTAATTACATTCATATATATGATTGGCATGAATTTTAAAAATGTTGCAGCTGACTGATGTACCGCCGGCTGCAATATATTTATATTAGTCGGGGAGCCCTCCCTAGCTGCACGTGCACCCCCCCGCCGATCCTGGGGACAATGTTTTTCATAAAGATTAAAGCCTAAGGAACAATTTAAGACACGTCCTAAAAAAAAAAAAAAAAAACTGGCCGTACTCTCATAATGGCGGCTATATGTTAAAAAAAAACTGTTGCCAATGTTGTTTTTGTCATTTAACAACAAAACTAAAACAGACGGATAAAAACAACGTGCATAAAATTTTCTACAACTTTGTTCCTATACAACATTTTGATAGGAGTTACCATTTTCCAGATAAGAAAACATGGAAATTCATATATTGGTAAATCACTTAGAGGAAATAACTGTGACAATTATTGTAAGGCGTATAATATAACTTTATACAAAAAATAAAATAAACTGAAAAAATTAATAATAATAATAATATTATAATTTGCAGACATTTATCTCGAAAATGGTAATAATGGTATCTGGAAAATGGTAACTCCTATTTAAATATTGTATAGGAATAAAATTGTCGAAAATTGTATGCACTTTGTTTTTTGTGCAGAAAGTTTTTCTCCATCTTTTTTAGTTTTTGTGTTAAATGACTAAAACAATATTTGCAATTTTTTTTTAAATGGACGCCATTTTGTAAGTGCAGCCAATTTTTTTGGGGGACATGTCTAAAATTGTTCCTTAGGCTTTAATCTTTATGAAAAACATTGTCCCCAAGGATCAGGGGGGTGCACGGACAGTTAGGGTGGGCTTCCGTAGTGTTATGTTTTATGTTGAATTCTATATTGTACTTTAAGAGATGAATCATTTATCTGGAAAATGGTAACTCCTATGCAAATATTGTATAGGAACAAAATTGTAGAAAATTTTATGCACTTTGTTTCTTGTGCAGAAAGTTTTTCTCCATCTTTTTTAGTTTTTGTGTTAAATGACAAAAACCATATTGGCAATTTTTTTTTAAACGGACGCCATTTTGAATGTTCAGCCAATTTTTTTTTAGGACATGTCTTAAATTGTTCCTTAGGCTTTAATCTTTATGAAAAAAACATTGTCCTAAAGGATCGGGGGCGGGGGGATGTGCACGGGCACTTAAGGTGGGCTCCCGTAGTAATGTTTCTATTTTGGATGTGTCTACGTAAAATGTAATTTTTCGTTATATTAAAAATAAATAACTACGCAAATTTTCTTGGGTACGTGATAGATCAAACACTTTCGAAATCAACATTCTTGTGTAAAATGCAGATATAGTGAAAAAATATTAAAATCATCAAATTAAGTGGATCTTCTTGATATTTTGCATAGGAGTATAACTTTTCAATCCGAATAACTTTCGTTATTGACGTTTTGCTATATTTTTTTAAAGAAAAGGTACATAACAAGAAAAAAGTTTTTGCTAAATTGCCATTGCAATTCAAAAAAAATTAAAATTATGCACAAAATTACATTTCAGATATGCAAAAGATATTCTAAAGTTTGTGTCCATTTCGCCTAGTGCAACTTTAACCAGGGAATACCCTGTATATGTATTATACATAATGTGTGCTATTTAATACTGCAACGCCCCATTATTTTGGAACGCGTTGACAGATTTTGACATTTTTTCTTTTTTTGAGATATAGTGCTCGATGAGCTTTATCTGACTATTTTGAAAAATTTATAATTTTCATATTTTCAATGCCTACTAAGCTCCTCTAAATGGGTCGAAATGTCGAGATCGACTATTAGGCAATTTTTTATTGGCAAATTGGATAACGTATTCGATTCGCAGTTGTCTCAAATACCTCATACAAAATTTTAGCTCAATACCTCATACAGGGTGTTTGTTATTCAATAGCCATATTTAAAATTTCTCACTTTTCGACGGGACCTGTATAAAAGTCGGTTATATAGAGTGTTTGTTATTCAATAGCCATATTTAAAATTTCTCACTTTTCGACGGGCCCTGTATAAAAGTCGGTTAGGCCCTATATAAAAGTCGGTCATATAGGGTGTTTGTTATTCAATAGCCATATTTAAAATTTCTCACTTTTCGACGGGCCCTGTATAAAAGTCGGTTTACTAAAAAGGTAAAGTAGTCATTCGACTTAAGGAACATCAAATGAGGAAGAAAAAAGAAAAGTTATACTTTAAATAAATAGTGCTTTATACATTATTCGGTTGCTGTACGTAGGTGCCTTAATGAAAATTTTTCGAACAAATAGATTGGACAGAATAGCCTTTCTTTTTTCTTCCTTATTTAGTGACATCAACTTCTCAAAAAAAAAATAATTAAAATCGGTCAATGCGTTCCAAAATAACGGGTTGCGGTATTAAATAGTACACACTGTATAAATAAATTAAAAAATTTTGCTAAAAATAAGTTTTTGAGCATCATAAATTATATATTAATGAATCATTCATTAATTTTCAGTGTGAATGGGCTCATTTAGCACTTTTTTTTAATTTGATTATCGGAAAGATCTTAAAATTTTAAGACCCTGGGCAAAAAACTAGAATTTTGTGAGACCTCCAAATCGTCTAAAAAAAAAATCATAAACATGAGCCGCATTCGCCTTGGCAAGTTTCGGCCGTGACGTCATAAGTGACGTCACCTATTAAGATAGGAACCCGTTGGCCGAAGCGGCTAGCTACAGCGCGTTATTACTGTTTCACAATATTACAAATCGTTAACTCAAACAGTGTGCATTGAAACTTGCGTTTTTGAAAAATTTCGGTTTATCAACTATTTTACACGATTTATACTAACAATGAATAATAGTGATGGTAAAAGGAATTATTAATATTGTATTGTTCCTGACTGTCAAAGGCGGAAATGTCTACTATACCGTTCCTAGAGATTTAAAAATGTAAAAGAAATGGCATCAAGGTATAAAAGAGAGCACTACTAAATTAACATATTATGTTTGTAAGAACCATTTCAATATAAGTATCTGTATGTTAAATTATTTATTTTTAAAAGCAGTAAGTATTTTTGAAATTGGAATGTAATAGTATATTATATTACTAGGAGTAGAACGCACTCTTTTTTTGTGTTGAGCCCAGGATTTGCGAAACACAAAAAAAGGCGTTCTACTCCGTGTAATATATGTGCGGCGGAAAGCAAAAAGGGACCTCTTGTCGGCAATTTCCTGTTTTTAGTTATTGATATTAAATGAATTAAGCTCTAATTCTGAACAATTTGGTGCAAAAATCGTGTCTCTATGATTTTTTTTGTTTAAGTTACTAGTGCGTTTATGAAAAGGGACCTCTTGTCGATCCCATGTTATTTCTCCATAAGCGACAAGAGGTACCTTTCCAGGGCTGAACATTGACTACTTTATCGATTATTTTAAGTGTTTCATCCAATTAGATCGGTTTTGTAATCGATTACAACTTGTAAAGGACAAAATCCGAAAATCGATAATTTTGACCCAAACCACTAATTTCAACTGTACTGAAAAATTGACATCGCCGACAAGAGGTCCCTTTCTGCTTTCCGCCTCACATATACTATTTTTTCTTCAAGCGTATTAAAATGCAAAAATTCATTTATTTATCATAAATGTACAAATATTCAAACTACAGTCTTACATGTTGACACAATATGACAAGTGGCTAGTGGATAGCGCGCCACCGGTGGCTTTCAGTATTAACATTATGTTACTAGTAAAACAATACCCACTAAGGCGGCGCTTTCGGAACTAACATTATGTTACTAGTAAAACAATGTCCACTACGGTGGCGTTCGGTACTAACATTTTGTTACTAGTAAAACAATGTCCTACTTCTACTTCTGTTTTTGGTGACATAATTTAAACATTTTAATACGCTTGAAGAAAAAATACATTTTAAATACTAGCAGTTCTTATAAGTCTTCCCAATTTTGATTTAAATGGATTCGAGAAAAACGCTATTTTGTATTTCAACACCGAGTTGCTGTTATACAGGGTGTCACGCAAATATGTTTTAAATATATATTAAATTTTGATTGTATGGGAAAACTGTGAATTTCTTATGATTGTTTTATATACTGTGATTAAAACTTATTTTTTAAGTTATTAATGCCCCTTTAATTCATTTTGTTATAAAATTTTTTAAGGCCAGCATTGATAAAAATCTAAAATACTATTTTATTTTTAACTCGACATGGAAAACTACATGTATTATAAATTAATGGACAATGTTCATATAAAAATGAGACCTGACGTTGTGCCACACATTTTTGATTGTCAAAAAAATCGAACAATAACACAGTTTAGAGGATAACAGCTCCAAACCATTCTTCAGGAATTTAGTGAACTACAAAAATATAACAAAAGATATTACCTAATTTAACGCCCAAAACCAGAAAAAGACTCAACGATCTCGAGCGGAGTGCAAGACCTTTGATATGTTGCGCGACCGTTTCGTTTCCTAGCAAGTGACGCCACGATGTTAGTTGCACCACGCTTCAAATTCCCTCTTTAAAAGTCGTATACCTATTTCGAGAACCACATATCAGATTCATCTGAAATATTTCAATATCGCTTAATTTTAGGTAGTACTTTATCCACAAGAAGTAACTACTAAATAAAATTCATTAAATGAGTAATTATACGAATTTTCCCAGAAAATAAAAGTTTCGTGACATTCAAAAAATTTATAAGATTTTTTTTTGGCAGAATTTTAAGAGGAACATTCTTCATAATAACCTCCATTTTTACCTCTAAGTGTTCTTGAGTTACAGCTAAAAAATCGTTTTGGAGATATAACTTCTAATTTTACTATTAGTACAATTTTCTGATAAAAAAATGTCTATGATTTTTTTATTTTTCCTGCTTATTTTGGTACTGCAGATGGCTTCTACATCTGTAGGAGGCAAATGTTCTTTGGCCATAAGTAGATCCTAATCTGTTTTATACTTGAGTAAAATTTGGTTGAAACCGGAAAAAAAATAAAAGTTATAAGTGGGTCACACTGCATGTTCATTCTACAAGTGATCTACTTTTTTGTCCGACCGAGAATAGGAATCGGTTTAAGTGGTCTAACACGCTGGTATGTTCAGTTAATGAAAAATCATATTTTTATTGGGTAGGTAACACACTAATGCAACTTATATATTCTAAGATAATAAATACTGCAAGAAGAAATGGATGAACAGTTTATTTATTTGTCATTTAGTAAATGATTATTATTACATTTATTATTTTAAATTATTTCTGTACAAAGAGCAATTAAAATTAAAATCTATATAACTGTACCTTTTTTTATTCATGTCTGAATCAGGTAATTAACCATCTCCTGTAACTATCACATTATTCCCATTTTATTGTCCTATATGGAAGCTAACATTTGAACAGGTGGTAGAACGAACTGCTTAGGGTGTAGTCAGTTGAAACAACCAGAACGCATAGAGCATATACTACATGCTTATGTTGTTTGCATTACTTTACAAAATGTAAGTTCGGCACAAAACAGAAAGTTAGATAATAATGGCATACCTTTTAGTTTGTATTTAGTCCCTGTATGTTTAGCAATTCGTTTCCTAAGCTCATGTTAGGGCTACTACATTCATGCAATTATACTTTGAGTTTTCCATGTTGATGCACACACAAGGAAAATCAAAACAGCCACCTTTAAGGATAGTATTTGATAGATCCATTGATATATACCTTCGGTGCGTACTCTCAAGGCAAAAAAATAAAATTCTGTAGAAGTCACCAGGTATTATTTTGCTCAAAGTTTGCTATAAATTATTAGTGCAGCCATGTACAGAATATGATTGTCACTTTGAAGCACGTATTCACTCGTTCCAATTTTCCATCTACTATGCATTAATTTGAATTCATTGAAGATCTTCTTCGTCATAGGTACCATGTGTTAATATGACAATGTCGTTACAATGTGAGAACATGATACATATAATGCTATATTTTCCAGTTTTCCACATTGGCATATATAAGACCCAGTGTCCATTTTTTCAAATATACAGGCACGATTACTAAATTTGCTCGTTTTAATCAAAAATTTTTATTTATCTAGAATAACTGTAGTATTGTTAGTATTTATAACACAAACATGACTTGAAACTTTAAAAAAAGTTTGACATCCAACAAAGTTTGATATTTTTTTTATGAGCAGGTGCCAACTGATAGAATTCACAGCTATTAATTTTTCTTGTGGGATAATCGATACTATTTTAAAATATGGGATATTATGACGAAGGTGGTATAATAGCCAACAATTTTACCAAGCTGATCATCAAATATATTTACGTGATTAGGTTCAATATTAGAAACTTGATTTCAATATTCATCAAATTATTTAGAGTAGCCAGGTCCGTTGAGGAAATGTGGTTTTCCGGCTTCCACTTACTCGCTCATTTCTAATCAAATTCAAATCCTACATTGACATATTCTTCGTTCATTAACACTGCCCATTTCATCCACCAAATTTGCTTTCTTTGATTAACCAAATAGCATATTATTTACAAGTGTTGTCAATGTAATGGATGTAGCTAATAGGTCTTAAACACGTAAATACAAACAGAAACATTATGCTGAGATACTCCTGCACCTACCTATTTTTTAATTCCCCAACCATATCGTATCATGTTTTCAGAAGTACATAGTTCCAAAACTTTCAAACATTTCTGGTAGAAAGGACTACCTATAGTCACATTCATAAATTGGGAAGTTTTTGGATAATAACTCGCCTCAATGTTTATGATTTCTTTTTAATTTTTTATCTTGAATTTTGATAGAATATAAGGATATATAACTGCTTGTGAAACTGTGTATTATACTGACAATCATATAAACCTGACCAACTTACGGATTCAATCATATTAATTGATGACAATAATTTATCTATTTTAGGGACACATTTCATTAAACTGCCCATTTCATCCTTCATCCATAAGTGATTTTTTTTATTGCTCTGTTGACACAGTAAACGTTTGAAATAAGTATGGATCTTTTTTAATTGTCTCCTGTTTCTTTCATGATTCTCCTTTATATAATTGAAATTTTACATCTTTGTGATGCATGTTTTTTTTTTAATTTGAAATTTTCTTTCTGTCACTACCATAGTTTTCTTAAAAATTGGCTTTCTTTGATTGACGAAATAGCATATTATTAAAAGTGTTTTCAATATAATGGATGTAGCTAATAGGTCTTAAACACGTAAATGACAAAGAGAAACATTATGTTGAAATACTCCTGCACCTATTTTTAATTCCCCAATCATATTGCATTAAGTTTTCAGAAGTACATAGTTCCAAAACTTTCAAACATTTATGGTAGAAAGGACTACCTATAGTCACATTCATGAATTGGGAAGTTCTTGGATAATAAGTCGCCTCAATGTTTATGATTTCTTTTTAATTTTTATCTTGAATTTTGATAGAATACAAGGATATATAACTGCTTGTGAATATGTGTATTATACTGACAATCATATAAACCTGATTGTTGTTTTCCCACCTCATTTGAAGAATGGCAAGTAGGTTATTCTTGTGCCTCAAACCTGACTTATGATTCAATCATATTAATTGATGACAATAATTTATGTACTTCAGGGGCACATTTCATTAACACTCTGCCCATTTCATCCTTCATCCATAAGTGATTTTTTTCTTGTCTGTCACATAAACCTAATCACTGTCACATAAACCTAATTGTTGTTTTCCCACTTCATTTGCAGAATGGCAAGTAGATTATTCCTGTGCCTCAAACCCGACTTACGGATTCAATCATATTAATTGATGACAATAATTTATGTATTTCAGGGACACATTTCATTAACAATCTGCCCATTTCATCCTTCATCCATAAGTGATTTTTTTTCTTGTTGGGTTGACACAGTAAACGTTTGAAATAAGTATGGATCTTTTTTAATTGTTTCCTGTTTCTTTCAAGATTCAATAGGCTCCTTTATATAACTGGAATTTTACATCTTTGTGATGCATGTTTCTTTTCAATTTGAAATTTTCTTTCTCTGTGACTACCATAGTTTTTTTAAAAATTTGCTTTCTTTGATTGATCAAATAGCATATTATTTACAAGTGTTGCCAATGTAATGGATGTAGCTAATAGGTCTTAAACACGTAAATGACAAAGAGAAACATTATGCTGAGATACTCCTGCACCTACATATTTTTTAATTCCCCAACCATATCGTATCATGTTTTCAGAAGTACATAGTTCCAAAACTTTCAAACATTTCTGGTAGAAAGGACTACCTATAGTCACATTCATAAATTGGGAAGTTTTTGGATAATAACTCGCCTCAATGTTTATGATCTCTTTTTAATTTTTTTTTATCTTGAATTTTGATAGAATACAAGGATATATAACTGCTTGTGAAACTGTTTGCATCATACTGACAGTCATATAAACCTGATTGTTGTTTTCCCTCCTCAATTACCGAAGCAAATAGATTATTCTTGTGCCTCAAACCCGACTTACGGATTCAATCATATTAATTGATGACAATAATTTATGTATTTCAGGGGCACATTTCATTAACACTCTGCCCATTTCATCCTTCATCCATAAGTGATTTTTTTCTTGTTGGGTTGACTCAGTAAACGTTTGAAATAAGTGTGGATCTTTTTTTAATTGTTTCCTGTTTCTTTCAAGATTCAATAGTCCCCTTTATATAACTGAAATTTTGCGTCTTTGTGATGCATGTTTTTTTTTTAATTTGAAATTTTCTTTCTGTCACTACCATAGTTTTCTTAAAAATTGGCTTTCTTTGATTGACGAAATAGCATATTATTAAAAGTGTTTTCAATATAATGGATGTAGCTAATAGGTCTTAAACACGTAAATGACAAAGAGAAACATTATGTTGAAATACTCCTGCACCTATTTTTAATTCCCCAATCATATTGCATTAAGTTTTCAGAAGTACATAGTTCCAAAACTTTCAAACATTTATGGTAGAAAGGACTACCTATAGTCACATTCATGAATTGGGAAGTTCTTGGATAATAAGTCGCCTCAATGTTTATGATTTCTTTTTAATTTTTATCTTGAATTTTGATAGAATACAAGGATATATAACTGCTTGTGAATATGTGTATTATACTGACAATCATATAAACCTGATTGTTGTTTTCCCACCTCATTTGAAGAATGGCAAGTAGGTTATTCTTGTGCCTCAAACCTGACTTATGATTCAATCATATTAATTGATGACAATAATTTATGTACTTCAGGGGCACATTTCATTAACACTCTGCCCATTTCATCCTTCATCCATAAGTGATTTTTTTCTTGTCTGTCACATAAACCTAATCACTGTCACATAAACCTAATTGTTGTTTTCCCACTTCATTTGCAGAATGGCAAGTAGATTATTCCTGTGCCTCAAACCCGACTTACGGATTCAATCATATTAATTGATGACAATAATTTATGTATTTCAGGGACACATTTCATTAACAATCTGCCCATTTCATCCTTCATCCATAAGTGATTTTTTTTCTTGTTGGGTTGACACAGTAAACGTTTGAAATAAGTATGGATCTTTTTTAATTGTTTCCTGTTTCTTTCAAGATTCAATAGGCTCCTTTATATAACTGGAATTTTACATCTTTGTGATGCATGTTTCTTTTCAATTTGAAATTTTCTTTCTCTGTGACTACCATAGTTTTTTTAAAAATTTGCTTTCTTTGATTGATCAAATAGCATATTATTTACAAGTGTTGCCAATGTAATGGATGTAGCTAATAGGTCTTAAACACGTAAATGACAAAGAGAAACATTATGCTGAGATACTCCTGCACCTACATATTTTTTAATTCCCCAACCATATCGTATCATGTTTTCAGAAGTACATAGTTCCAAAACTTTCAAACATTTCTGGTAGAAAGGACTACCTATAGTCACATTCATAAATTGGGAAGTTTTTGGATAATAACTCGCCTCAATGTTTATGATCTCTTTTTAATTTTTTTTTATCTTGAATTTTGATAGAATACAAGGATATATAACTGCTTGTGAAACTGTTTGCATCATACTGACAGTCATATAAACCTGATTGTTGTTTTCCCTCCTCAATTACCGAAGCAAATAGATTATTCTTGTGCCTCAAACCCGACTTACGGATTCAATCATATTAATTGATGACAATAATTTATGTATTTCAGGGGCACATTTCATTAACACTCTGCCCATTTCATCCTTCATCCATAAGTGATTTTTTTCTTGTTGGGTTGACTCAGTAAACGTTTGAAATAAGTGTGGATCTTTTTTTAATTGTTTCCTGTTTCTTTCAAGATTCAATAGTCCCCTTTATATAACTGAAATTTTGCGTCTTTGTGATGCATGTTTTTTTTAATTTGAAAGTTTCTTTCTCTGTCACTACCATAGTTTTCTTAAAAATTTGCTTTCTCTGATTGATCAAATAGCATATTATTTACAAGTGTTGCCAATGTAATGGATGTAGCTAATAGGTCTTAAACACGTAAATGACAAAGAGAAACATTATGTTGAAATACTCCTGCACCAATTTTTTAATTCCCCAATCATATTACATTAAGTTTTCAGAAGTACATAGTTCCAAAACTTTCAAACATTTATGGTAGAAAGGACTACCTATAGTCATATTAATGAATTGGGAAGTTTTTGGATAATAACTCGCCTCAACATTTATGATTTCTTTTTAATTTTTATCTTGAATTTTGATAGAATACAAGGATATATAACTGCTTGTGAATATGTGTATTATACTGACAATCATATAAACCTGATTGTTGTTTTCCCACCTCATTTGAAGAATGGCAAGTAGGTTATTCTTGTGCCTCAAACCTGACTTATGATTCAATCATATTAATTGATGACAATAATTTATGTATTTCAGGGGCACATTTCGTTAACACTCTGCCCATTTCATCCTTCATCCATAAGTGATTTTTTTCTTGTTGGGTTGACACAGTAAACATTTGAAATAAGTATGGATCTTTTTTAATTGTTTCCTGTTTCTTTCATGATTCAATAGTCTCCTTTATATAACTGAAATGTTACGTCTTTGTGATGCATGTTTCTTTTTAATTTGAAATTTTCTTTCTGTCACTACCATAGTTTTCTTAAAAATTTGCTTTCTTTGATTGACCAAATAGCATATTATTAAAAGTGTTGTCAATGTAATGGATGTAGCTAATAGGTCTTAAACACCTAGATGACAAAAAGAAACATTATGTTGAGATACTCCTGTAGCTATTTTTTAATTCCCCAATCATATTGTATCATACTTCTAGAAGTACATAGTTTCAAAACTTTCAAACATTTGTGGTAGAAAGGACTACCTATAGTCACATTCATTAATTGGGAAGTTTTTGGATAATAACTCTGCTTCAATGTTTATAATTTCTTTTTAATTTTGATCTTGAACTTTGATAGAATACAAGGATATATGACTGCTTGTGAAACCGTTTTTATTATACTGACAGTCATACAAACCTGATTGTTGTTTTTCCACCTCATTTGCAGAATGGCAAGTAGATTATTCTTGTGCCTCAAACCCGACTTACGGATTCAATCATGTTAATTGATGACAATAATTTATGTATTTCAGGGACCTATGTCATTAAAACTCTGCCCATTTCATCTTTCATCCATAAGCGATTTTTTTCTTGTTGGATTGACACGGTAAACGTTTGAAATAAGTATGGATCTTTTTTAATTGTTTCTTGTTTCTTTCATGATTCAATAGTCTCCTTTATGTAACTGAAATGTTACGTCTTTGTGATGCATGTTTCTTTTTAATTTGAAATTTTCTTTCTGTCACTACCATAGTTTTCTTAAAAATTTGCTTTCTTTGATTGACCAAATAGTATATTATTAAAAGAGTTGTCAATGTAACAGATGTAGCTAATAGGTCTTAAACACCTAGACGACAAAAAGAAACATTATATTGAGATACTCCTGTAATTCCCCAATCATATTGTATCATATTTTCAGAAGTACATAGTTCCAAAACTTTCAAACATGTGCGGTAGAAAGGACTACCTATAGTCACATTCATGAATTGGGAAGTTTTTGGATAATAACTCTGCCTCAATGTTTATAATTTCTTTTTAATTTTGATCTTGAATTCTGATAGAATACAAGGATATATGCCTGTGAAACTGTTTGCATTATACTGACAATTATATAAACCTGATTGTTGCTTTCCCACCTCATTTGCAGAATGGCAAGTAGATTATTTTGTGTCCCAAACCCGACTTACGGATTCAATCATATTAATTGATGACAATAATTTATGTATTTCAGAGACACATTTCATTAACACTCTGCCTATTTTATCCTTCACCATTAGTGATTTTTTTCTTGTTGGGTTGACACAGTAAACGTTTGAAGTAAGTGTGAATCTTTTTTAATTGTTTCCTGTTTCTTTCAAGATTCAATAGTCTCCTTTATATAACTGAAATGTTACGTCTTTGTGATGCATGTTTCTTTTTAATTTGAAATTTTCTTTCTCTGTGACTAGGTACCATAGTGTTCTTAAAGATTTGCTTTCTTTGACTGACTAAAAAGCATATTATTTACAAGTGTTGTCAATGTAATGGATGTAGCTAATAAGTCTTAAACACGTAAATGACAAAGAGAAACATTATGTTGAGATACTCCTGCACCTATTTTTTAATTCCCCAATCATATCGTATCATGTTTTCAGAAGTACATAGTTCCAAAACTTTCAAACATTTGTGGTAGAAAGGACTACCTATAGTCACATTCATGAATTGGGAAGTTTTTGGATAATAGCTCTGCCTCAATGTTTATGATTTTATAATTTTGATCTTGAATTTTGATAGAATACAAGGATATATAACTGCCTGTGAAACTGTTTGCATTATACTGACAGTCACATAAACCTAACTGTTGTTATCCCACTTCATTTGCAGAATGGCAAGTAGATTATTCTTGTGCCTCAAACCTGATTTACGGATTCAATCATATTCATTGATGACAATAATTTATCTATTTCAGGGACACATTTCATTAACACTCTGCCCATTTCATCCTTCACCAATAAGTGATTTTTTTCTTGTTGGGTTTACACAGTAAACGTTAAGTCTTTTTTAATTGTTTCCTGTTTCTTTCAAGATTCAATAGTCTCCTTTACATAACTGAAATTTTACGTCTTTGTGATGCATCTTTCTTTTTAATTTGAAATTTTATTTCTCTGTGACTACCATAGTTTTCTTAAAAATTTGCTTTCTTTGATTGACCAAATAGCATATTATTTATAAGTGTTGTCAATGTAATGGATGTAGCTAATAGGTCTTAAACACGTAAATGACAAAGAGAAACATTATATTGAGATACTCCCGCACCTATTTTTTAATTCCTCAATCTTATTGTATCATGTTTTCAGAAGTATATAGTTCCAAAACTTTCAAACATTTGTGGTAGAAAGGACTACCTATAGTCACACTCATGAATTGGGAAGTTTTTGATAATAGCTCTGCCTCAATGTTTATGATTTTATAATTTTGATCTTGAATTTTGATAGAATACAAGAATATATAACTGCTTGTGAAACTGTTTGTATCATACTGACAGTCATATAAACTTGATTGTTGTTTTCCCACCTCATTTGAAGAATGGCAAGTAGATTATTCTTGTGCCTTAAATCCGACTTACAGATTCAATCATATTAATCGATGACAATAATTTATGTATTTTAGATACTCTTTTTTTCATTTATTGATATTCTAGTGATGGATGGTGTTGGGTTGGCTCAGGCGCATTGGGAACATCAGTTGGTATTTCTCTATTTTGCTGGAATAAGAAAAAAATCACATTAATTATGCAATATTCTGTCTATTTTAGTAGGACCACGCCAAATATTTTGCTTAATATCTTGTAGAAGAAAAAAGTAGTGAGTTATCTCAATTTTTGTGAGCTTTATTTCAGTAAAAAGAAATTCAAAACCATAGCCTACCTTATGAGATGTAGTACGCTCTTTTGCAAAAATAAAAAGAACAAATCTCAAGGTAGGCCTTTAACACCAATAAACCCATTACTTTTTACTTCCACGTCCAGTGGAAGTATAGTAACGACAAAAAAATTTTAAAAATTTTTATTGTCCAAATAGGCTTAAAATGTCATGAAACGTCGAGATTTTAAGTTTGAGCGAAAAAAAAATTTCTGTCTGTCGGTCTGTTTGTAACTTTTTTTTGTGCGCACGTTTACTCTGGAACCGTTTAAGATATTGACTTGAAATTTGGTATACATATGTACTTTAACGAGTTCTAGAACTAGATTATATTTTCATCTTGTTCCGTCGAAGGGTTGGGGGGTAAATTGGGGTAAATTTGGGGTAAATGGGTAAATCAAGCAGGTAAGAGTCCATGAAATTGGTATTTAGTATAAACAAGAGAAGCTAAGGTCTCAAAAAAATTTTTGGCATTAGCCACCCCCATTGCCACCCCCACCTCCTCCTTATTAAAGGGGATGACAAAAAATTGTGATTTAGTGTATGTACAGGAACCAGAAACCTCAAAATATTTTTTACTTCATCCACCCCCCACTACCACCCCCTATCACCACCCCCACCCCACTACCGATGTGGGGTATCGTTTTATGGGTTTTTGGGGTAGAGGATTTCAAATATTATATTATTAAAGTTCCATAAACAATTATTTTCACATACAAAGTTTTTTCGTTGTGAGTGACTTGGATAGAGAATCTGGATGTGGAAGTAGTGATTCCTTGGGCAGCGGTTTTTCTTTTTCCAACGATATGAAACATGTCATAAAAATTTTAAGTCATACTGCCAAAATTTAAAATTTTATGAAAACCATAATATCCTGACTTCAGCATTTTCTTTTATTTTAAAAATCGAAAGTAGAACACTTTTTAAGGCAATTTCCAAATTTTTAGGTTTTTATTATGCCCTTAAATAAATTACCAAAGTTGCACCACGCGAAAACGGGGCGGAGCTTCGCGTGACGTCACTAGGGTTTTCAATCCCGGGATCACCAATACCGGGATCCCGGACGAATTTGTGGTCCCGAAAATCCCGGGATTTCAAAAATCAATCCCGCGCATCCTTCAGGACTGAAGTATGCTCGAAATTCTCGGAAATGTTTTCAATCAAAATTTGATATAAGCGGCTTTGCTGATTTGTTTGCTTCATGTTATTGTATGATATTATATATAACCAACTTAGCAAATATAAATGTTACATACATCACACATGCGTATAATACCAATAAACGTAAAAAAATAATTTCAAAAAACGTATAAACACAAACTCATAAAATAAATGAAGAAATTCAAAGCAGTATGAAGCTGAAGGAAAGAGCGGTGATAGAGCCATTAAGCCTACAAACAGTTATAAAACAAGAAATGGCGTTATTTGAAAATGGGGTTTTTTTTTTAGGAAAAAATTTAAAAATTGCATATCAGAATTTTATACCTCCCACAAGTGTAAAGTCGGAGAGGGCCTTTTCTAACGCTGGTGGGCTCTGTACAAAAATCCGGTCCAGACTCAGGGACGAAACACTAGATACATTAGTTCTTCTAAGATCCTTTTTTTAAAATAAATTTTAAACTGTTCGTTTTTGTTATCTATTACTATTTCATTCAAGTAAATAAAAAAAAAACTATTAGTTTTAATTGCATGTTAATATTTGACAATGTATTTTGAGCCTGGAAATTTGTAATCCCGGGATTGAAAATCCTAGACGTCACTATGCAGATGCTGATCAGGCGACATTTAATAAGCGTGTGGTGCGTGTTATTGTGTTTCTCTATGGAAACGGTGTTTGATTGTTAAATTATATCTTTTTTATCTTCTTGATGGTTTGAAATGAGTAGTGTTTATGCAGAATAATGAGTCATGAGTCGGCGAAACGCTTTGTACTAAAACTCAATCTTTAACATTGAATATCTAAGGATTGGATATACTTATGAAGCTGAAATTTTAACAGCTTATCTAGATAATCGAATGCTACTGAACGCCACAAAAAAAAATTATTAGTAACAAGCCCATTATCATTGAATCATAAAAATTACCTATGCCACGATTAGAGGGAAACAATGTATGCAGGCTATCAACAAATCTGACCAATTGTCACTGTCGTATGTTGTCGTTGTCGAGATATATAAGACATGTTTTATATCCAGTATACACCAATATTGAAAAATTCGATTATTACCATTTATTGTCAATGCAATTTTGATGCTGTGATGACAGTTACAGTTTACAGTGAAATCGAACTATGTTTAGGAAGTTAGTAAATCTAAAAACATATAGTTCATTTTCCAAAAAAGTAGTAAGGTGAAGACATATTAAGGGTAATGTAAGAAAAGTGAATAGAGTATTGAATTATGTTAACCAAAATGATGAAACCTATTTGAGACAAATTCAGAGAAACTGTCACATAGAAAAAGAGAGAAGTGCAAGAAAAATACTAAAAAAAAAAACGGATTTCGATGCTACAGAATGAGGAAAATTCAGCATTTAAGCTATCTTTTACTTCTTTATTGAAGTGCTTTAAGTAAGATATGTTCTTAATATTACTTGGAAGCTTGTTAAAAATTTAATCCTAATATCACGTGGGATCCATTGGTGAGACTAAGGTGGTGTAGTGAGAGTGAGATCATTTCTGTTACGAGTTTCATATGAGTGGAACTGACTGTTTATATTAAAAATATTTTTATTGATGAATGCATACTGAGGGAGATTATATATAAAAAGATATTATTTTGAAATTTGGTAGACTTATATAATGCATGATTGTCCTTTTTTTAGTACAAACAATAAATTTTTTCCACTTCAGTTCCACATTTCATACCATAGCCATCTTGATTTAATGCAATAAAATGGTTTTCAGCAACCATTTTAAAAACGAATGCCATCTTGCTATACATAGTTGAAAAAAGGAATTTAAGTAGAACGAGATAGGAAAAAAATATATATATACAAGGTGCCATTTAAAATAGCAAAGTAGATGTCACTTCCGGTGAAACCGGACGTGGAAAAAATTTATTGTTTTTACTAAAAAAAGGACAATCACGCATTATATAAGCCTACCAAATTTCAAAATAGTATATTTTTAAATAAACATGCTAAGGGGTGTTACATATCTCCTGCGTCACCCGGTATATAGTCCACAGACAGTTAGTATGCCAAACTGGCCAAAAAGGTCTTGACAAGAATGCCTTTTATTGACACCTGCCATGCACAGAATAATCCTTTTTTGTGATGATAAGGAGACACAAGAAAACACACATTGGTGTAGGGAGATTGCTTTCCAAGAAAAATTTTCTACGAATGTTTGGGTGGATCAGGGACTAAAATAATTATTTTTATAATGGCAAATTAACCGCTCGTGGATATCTTAATTTCCTGCAAAACGAGTTTCAAGATTTTTATTATGAATTAACATTCGCCGAAAGATTAAATTATTAATATTTTCAACAAGATGGGGCTCCACCGCACACTGCTGTAATATGTGCAAATTTAATATAATCAAGTTATGCCAGATAGCTGGGTAGGCAAATATGGACCCATTATATGTCCACCTCGATCACCAGATATTACTCCTTTGGATTTTTTCCTCTGGGATTACGTTAAAGGCAAAGTATTTCAAACTGTCCCTAAAAATATTGAAGACGTCAAAACTAGAAACCCATGTGAGGCAGTTACTCCTGAAATACTACAAAATGTAATGCGTGAGGTGTCTCGTACAGCACATTTGTGTATTAGAAAAACATGGTGCACAATTTAAGCATTTATTGTATTTAGTAGAGTAAATACACACATTTTCTTTTCAGTATGGTAGTATAGCGATGCTTGAGAAACAATAACTCTTATCTTCAAATTAGTAACTTTACAGCAGATTAGAAAAACTAATTTTTCTTATTAATATGTATGAAACCTACATTTTTTTTTTTCTTTAATCACTTATTCTTTTAACACATTCGTGGACAGTACTGAAATTGAGGATGAACTCAAAAACACACTTTTGAAGTACTGGTGCGATTTTTATGAAAATTTTTTCACATTATTTTGCACAAACATCTAGGAACTTCTTCTTTTAGCGGGGCGACTGAGAGTCGCCAACATCTAGGAACGGTTGCGTTTTTACTAAATATAAACTATTACAACACAAGACACGCCCCCTTAACTACGTCATTTCAATGCATAATCTGACTCAGCGCAGCGCCGCAAAATCTAATCGGTTGCAGCACAATGCGCTAACACCTGATTCCTAATTTCTAACAGCTATTAGATAAATTCGGGTTCTGAAAATAATCATCCCAGAACTATTCGAGAACTGTCAGGAGTTTGCGCAGTTCCAAATCCGACCGCATCAAAAGCAACTGGACAAACTCTTGACAGTTCTCGGACGGTAATTTTCAGAACCCGAATTTACCTATTACTAACTTCAAATTTGGTTTATTTGTTGTCTTTTCCACGCGTGTTTACCATGGATGCTTTATTGCATGTTTTAAACCCATTGTGTAATAACGGAAATGTAAATATAATAGAATATGTAAATAACGATAATTACATAGCAGTACTCCGCTTGAAATTAAATGGGAAATGTGATGAAGAATGCAATTCAGATGATTTCAACCTGCGTTGCAATTAATGGATAAATACATTTTCAAATTCAACGAAGATACAATGGATAGTAAAGAAAACTTTGCCGCAATTACAGAGATTGTTGTTCCGTAAACAATATGTGTGCCATCACAGCAACTTTAATAAGGTTTCGTTTGATGACAGAAAGTGAGTAGCCACTCGAATAAAGTCCAAAGGATGTGAGGCATTTATCGACATAAAAATCAAAAAAATTAATAGATTCACTAAGAGAAATGATCCATTTTTAAAAAAAGGGCTATCTGCTATAATAGCGGTAAGTTTCTGTTAAGTTAAATATGTAGTTTATTTTTCAAAGGCTATAGTTTAACTCACATTTTTTGCATTTTTTGAAATTTTTTTATTTATCTCTTTTAGATAAAATTTAAACACACCCATCTAATACATGTTGCTGAAGCGTATAGTTATTTAAAAATGTCGAACAAAACAAAAGAGTTATTTATTAACTATTTTAATAATGGAATGACTCCGGTTGCTGCAAGGAACTATTATGAATTACAAATATTAAATGACGCCCATGATGATCATTCATTAACTAAAATTTTGGCGGATTCTCAAACCAATCCCAAAGACCGCGAAATTTATAATTTATGTGATGTGTGGAGGTAAATTTAGATAACTTTCTGCAGTATTATTTTCTTAATTTATAAACAAAAATATTCTAGGCAAAACAAATATGGAAATAGAGAAGTAAGTTCTGTTCTAAACAATCTACGTGAAAAACAAGAAGAAGGCCGTAAAATAGGTGTTACTATTTACATTCATGAGGATCCACTTGTTGTCTTAAGATTAACGCCAATTATGAAACGAGCCCACGAACAGGCATTTTCTAGCGAAATCTGTTTTGTTGATTCTAGTGGCTCCTGCGATCAAACCTCCACTGCTATTACTTTTATTATTGGTGTTCATAAGACTGGAGGAATTCCACTTGCTTGTTTTTTACATACAGCCCAAACAGAAATGGATTATACTTTGGCATTTAAAATATTAAGATCTCAATACCCCAATGGTTTTGGAGGGAACGGCGCACCAAAATGATGACTGATGACGGTGCTGCAGAGAACAATGCATTAAAATCGATATTTGCGTAAACTTCTTTAATTTTATGTTCATTTTACGTATGTCAGGCTGTATGGAGATGGTTGTGGGTCAGAAAGAATCACATAGATCTTAAAGACCGAAAAAAACTAATGATAGAATTCCGTTACATACTTTATGCACAAACTGAAGAAGAATCTGAGAAATATTTTCGTACCTTGTGTAAAGGATGTGAATACATAAATTTTGTTGACTATATTAAAAATTTGTGGGAAAGAAGAGATGAGTGGTGTCACTTTTATAGACAATCGTTATGTACTAGAGGACATAACACAAACAATTATGTTGAAGCATCAATTAGGGTATTAAAAGATATACTGGAAAGATGCAAATCGTTTAATGCTGTTGCATTATTAGATTTTATAACCAATATTCTAGAACATTATCATAAAAGACGCCTCATATCATTTGCTAGCAACAGGCGGGGCAAAAACAATTTAAACTATTTAAAATTAAAAAAAAATATTGTTAATCTTACAGTGAAGAAAATAGACGAAACTTTTTTAGTTTCTTCGTCTGAAGACAAAAATATGAGTTATATCGTTTTAACAGATTGCGCTTTATGTGACTGTGCCAGTGGTACAGGAGGTACATTTTGTAAACACCTATGTGCTGTAGAAAATTCGGTTGGCGTTAATATTTCAACGAGTCCTCAGCTGACGGATGGTGATAGGCAAGTTATTGTTTATATAGCAACTGGTGAAAAAAATAGTTCTTTCTTCAAAAACATGATTGATAATAACGAACCTCCTGCATCTGTGGAGCTAAATACCATTAATATACTGCAAATGAAAGTAATCAAACACAAACGGATTCTACAATTGCCACTGAGGATCGTAATATATTCTGTATGATAACCAAAGAATTACTATGGCTTCTTGCTTAATGAGCGTTTTTATTTTAGGTAGTGAAGTACATAAAAATGCAGTGGAAAATCTGAAAGAATAGTTTAGCCGTATTGCAGATTTAGCAGAACACGAAACCTGTAATACAGAGTTAATACGAAAGTTTGTAAGAAGTTTAAAAGAAGTTAACACTGGCAGTCAGTTAGATTCATTCCTAGCTAGCAGGAATATTTTGTCAAATGTTCCCAATGCTAAAATATATTAATATATTCTTATGTCAAACGGATTTTAATTTTTTAAACTTAGCGAAGGAACGTGCTAGCAAGCTGGCTCGCAAAAGTAATCGTGCTGCAACCGATTAGATTTTGCAGCGCTGCGCTGAGTCAGATTATACATTGAAATGACGTAGTTAAGGGAGCGTGTCTTGTGTTGTAATAGTTTATATTTAGTAAAAACGCGTCCTGGCTAAATATAAGTTGCACAAACTAATGTACAATATTTCAAGTTATTCAATACAGTTGTATTAGCATAAGGTTACAAAAACTCCATACTATCTCAACTACATTAGCTTAGCAAATTTGAATAACTTATAAGCATAAAAAATAAAGTGATTACAAATGAGAGGACACTACCCGCTACACTTGCATAGATCACAATGGCAATATTACTGCATATACAGTAGCTGCCCTGCGATATACCCACTTAGTTCGAAAATGACTTGTTACCAATGAGGCATTTACAAGACCTAAGAGGACAGTACCCAAAATTGTATAATGCTGCTGTGGGACAGTAAATAGGCAACTTCACTTATTCTTACCTAAAAATGTACTGCTACAACAGTAGTGTGTTTTCTGGCCTCTCAAATATGCACTGTTACAGCAGTAGTGTCCTATAACATCATCTGAAATTTACTGCTATAGCAGTTACTGTCCGCGAATGTGTTAAGTAGAGTTTTAAGTATCAATATTAATCTTGGAGACCCTAGCTATTAGGTCCGGTTGCCAAATTCTATATGTTATGTAAACCCAAAATTTTTGTATTAAGTTTTTTTATTTCTGAATTAGTACAAGGACATATTGAGCTGCAAGAAAATTGATGATGACATTCTGTCACCCTTGGGCAACTCGATATATTCAATATGGCGGCTATAAATTACCTTAATTTGAAAATGATCTTTTCATGCAAGTTTGGTATGTCAAACTATATGATTTTTAGGATGCGGAGTTTAAAAACAGTATAGTACTAAAGACTGCACAAGATCAGGTAGATCTACAGGAGTAACCAGAGTCCGCGTACTCACATATACAACACCTCTGCCTTCACGGAGAGATATTTTGAGCTCAAATGAAAACAAGAAGCAATTGATTGAACTGATTTGCAGTAGCATTGTTGGTGACGAATCGTTTAAAAAAAACAAGACTAGTAAATACAGGCTAATTTTGACAGGTCCACAAGAAGAACCTTACGACATTTATCGTACAGAAGTAAAACGAAGGCATGACCTAAGAAATACTCACGAAGAAGCAGATACGATTCTTGTACAGCAAGCTATCCTGGCTGCTGATGATGCAGACAAGCAGGTTGTCATCATATCAGATGACACAGATGTTTTTCTGCTTCTTTTGTACTTCTACAACCTTAAGAAGATATCTGCAACAGTTCTGATGGAATCACCTGTCCAGGGTCATTCACTAATTGACATTAGAGCATCTGCTATTAAACACGAGAAAATAATACCTGATGTGCTAGTACTTCATGCCATCACTGGGTGTGATATCACTGCCATGTGTTATGAAATTGGGAAGAATAAAGCCATTAATGTTTTGAAAAGAGGACACCTTGATATTGGGTGGAGATCTACATGCTGATCTGTCTGACATGAAGTGGCAAGCATCGAAGTTTGTTACATATTACGGAGCAAGTAAGCGTAACACCACTTCAGAGGGTCGTGTCAAACTGTGGGCTGACAAAGTTGGAAGTGCGAAATCACAACTACCGAAACTGTGCTCACTGCCATCAACAAATTCAGCGTTTGAAGAAAACCTTAAGTGAGCTCACTTAAAAACCTGCATTTGGAAAAACTCAATGGAATCTGACCCACCAGATTTGGATCCACTGCTTCACGGGTACTACAAGGATCAAAACTTGAGATATCTGCTACCCACAACGTTACAGTTTCCTGTACAGCCTCCGGTCTAGGCGCCGGCACTCGATCAGCGAAGTTAAGTAACATCTTGGCTTAGATTTGTGACCCAAGTTCTTGTAGGAGATCTCAATCCATATGCTGAGCTGTAAAGGCCTGACTGGACTGAGGTGGCTCGGCGAGAGAAAGACAGGGGCTGATAACCGTACCTGGGGTTCCTTATCAACAGACTCGAAATCTAGGAAGGACCATGTTTGGATAGGGAGCCTTAAGGCACAAAAAAAAGGAGTACTACAATAGACCTTGGTCGCAGTGGGGAAGGTCAATCGCCTGCTCCTTCAGAGTAATCTAATCTACCCACAACTTTGCCAGAAAATATTGAAGTTGCACCGCCGGAAATTCTGAAATTGGTTAAGTGCTCCTGTGAAAGTGTATTGACATGCAAGAGCAATCGATGTAGTTGCAGGAGTGCCAGCCTATCATGCATCATGTTTTGTTCATGCACAAATACTTTCTGTTCCAATGATTTCACACGGTTTGCTGAAGTAGAAGTGGAACAGGATGAAGACTTAATTGATGGTGATCTTGAAGAGACTACACCCGATTCCATATCTTAAAAAAAAAAAGGGCCGATCTTTATCTAGACATGTTGTTAGTCTTGATTCATGAATGTTTTCTTTTTATATCAAGAGAAATTACCATATTATTTATAATTGTCATCAATATTACACAAATTACATTGCTTATGCTTGAGAAATGAATTTTTTTTGTATACTAATTTCAACGGTGTTTTTGAACTCTACATCCTAAAAAACATATAGTTTGTCATGCGAAACTTGCATGAAAAGATTATTTTCAAATTAAGGTAATTTATAGCCGCCATAATACAAAATTTTATGGTATTGGTTTTGGCAACCGGACCAACAGGAGTGGACATCAATTTAAAATTCCAAATCAAATTTTGGCAAAAATGGAGATAAGAGGTATTATTTCCTAAGTGTCAAAGGTAGTACTGTTATACAGTTTTTTGTGTTTTTGGATGTTCGTTTTGTACTTTTATTGTTATTTATGAGATACTTGTATTAAATTGTACTAAATAATTACCGATTTATAATTGTTACATAGTGAATTTAAATAATTATGGCATAGTTGATTTTTACGATTCAATATGTAGGTATTATAATATGGTGTTCATGAAATTTTAAATTTTGGCACTATCAGTGAACATTTTTATGACATGTTTTATATCATTGGAAAGGAAAAAAAAAGGAAATTATTTAATGGTGTCATATCCTACCTTGAGATTTGTTCTTTTTATTTTTGAACAAGAGCGTGCGGCATAAGCAACTGCGTTTTTCGAATTTTTTTTTTATACATGTTATTATTCTTAGTCTTTGCCAGTAACTTTCATCCCTTTAATTTCTTTTCGTATCTCTTCAAATAAGGAAGATATAAGTGTTTGTGTATTTTGTACTGTATCTCACACAGTAGGGTATGGATTTCGAATTTTTTTTAATTGAATTAAGGCTCATAAAAATTAGGATAACTTTTACTTAAACTTTTTCCTTCTACAATACATATTAAACGAGATATTTGGGACGGCCCTGGTGAAATAGACAGACTGTATATGTGCAAATGTATAGTTTATTGAATAAAAAGTAAGAGTAAAAAATGGACTGTCATTATTTTCGTAATGAGAATAGATATTTTTAGTACTATGAAAATGTTACACAAGCCAAAATAAAATAACTCGTCAAATAACGATTTTCAACAGACGAAGCTGGGTTATGGCGACAATAAGCAAAAATATATTCGATAAGTTTTGCTATATATGAGAAAATGCCTGCTGATATGGTCGTGTGGAGGGCGTAGTTATGACGTCATCAAGATGACTGTAAGTAGCAGGGTTGGAAACTTTTTTTTTCATTTTAAACAAAAAAAAACTGTTTTTTTATGTTCCATACAATTTTTTTTGTTTTAAATGGTATGTTTAAAACAGGTTTAAAACGTTTGCCGATTTTCCAGTCCGACGCGTGGAAATCGTCTTTTTCATGCCGAGGAGGAACGCCGCGTTTACGAAAATTTTCGAAAAGGAAAAAAGTGATAACTAGGCGCAATTATGCCGTACAAGCAGTTATACGAGGATATGTATAAATTGTATTTATGTACGCGGGCACCTAGACTATATATTTTAGCAGTATTTCTTTTGAAGATGTGTAATATAATTGGCACATATTTTCCGTCAGATGAATATAGGATACGTACTTGGCTGTAAGCTGCGACATGGAATTCTTCTGAAAAACATTATCTTCGAACAATCGAGCATATATGCTCGAAGGTTATTATCATGAAATCGGGATATATGATTAAAAAAAAAATATTGCTATTTTCTCGTAATCGACTGTTAAGGCGAGTTTAAGTCCCAGTCCTAACTTAGCCTATCTTAAGGCGAGTTTATAAAAAAAGTCCCAGTCCTAACTTAGCCTGTCTTAGTCTTAATTTTTCCCTAAAATATATCTGATGTTTTAAGACGGGTTTATAAAAACTGGCCTTTGTCTTAAGTTGATCGTAAAATAGATACGCGAACTTTTCATGCCAATTGGAATTGATTTCTGATCTATTCAGTGGTATTAGCCCCTAGGAAAAATTAATCTAAAAATTTTAGGTTAAGTTAGGACAAGACAGGATTGCGACTTTTATAAACGGCATACGGGTAACCTGTACATTTAACTCTTTAGGGAAAAAATTAAGACTAAGATAGGCTAAGTTAGGACTGGGACTTTTTTTATAAACTCGCCTTTAGTCTTAATTTTTCCCTAAAACATACCTGATATCTTAAGACGGGTTTATCAAAACTGGCGTTTGTCCTAAGTTGATCGTAAAATAGATACGCGAACTTTTCACGCCAATTGGAAGTGATTTCTGATCTATTCTGTGGTATTAGCCCCTAAGAAAAATTAATCTAAAAATTTTAGGTTAAGTTAGGACCAAGACAGGATTACGACTTTTATAAACAGAATACGAGTACCTGTACATTTAACTTTTTAGGTAAAAAATTAAGACTAAGATAGGCTAAGTTAGGACTGGGACTTTTTTTATAAACTCGCCTTTAAATATTTGCATGTATATAATAACGCAAACAAGTAAAGATGCTAATTTTACTTACTCTATTGAATTTATTAAAATTGATCAGCCGTACGAGACACACATCACCTTCCCATTGGTTTTTTTTTACAATTACTACATCATATATAATATTCTTTAATCTAGGATTACTACTTACTACTTTGTACTTTTTTTATAGTTCTTGTAATAGTACTTTTAGCACAGAATACTTCTGTTTTGCCACAGATCAAACAAACCAGATGTTTCACTTATGACGTTTCATGGTTTAGATAATAAATCAACTCCTGGAAGGTACCAATTTATGTAGTGATCTGCGCATATACCAGGGTGTATTAAATAGGTGATCCGACGGCAACCCTCACAGTGGCTTCATAAGTGCTTACTTTGTACATAATGTAATAGATGGCAGGACCAATAAATTCTCTCATTACTTACGCATAAATAGATTATTTTACAGGTTCTGTGCATACGTGCATACAGTGTTGCATACATTCCCGGCCTTTTGCTTTTGTTTAGTGAAACAAGAGTCCAGTGACATCTGACATTAAGTAGCTAAATTAAAACATTGAAAGAATATATGCAACACTACATGCAGCATTGCACGTGTCACCACAGCTAACCTCAAAAATATATATTTCTTAGGATTTACAAGTATTACGTAGCTATTATTAAAATTTCTGCCTGGTTCCTGTACTTTCAACCAAAGTCAAGTTCAACATAATGTGTATGAAGTTTTAAATAGTTTGTCACAATAAAATAAGACACTTTTTGCAGGTTAATACACCGTGGCATACAGCGACATAATAAGGAGAGACTGGAAAAGTAGGCGTGGCACATGGCCAGAACATATTCAAGCAACTAGTCCGCATGGGCGTCACTTGAACTTAACGTTATGGAATTTGCGAATATTTTAAAAATGTATAGAGCAGCATTTACTCCTTTTTTAAATATAATATAATTTATTACTACTTCTACAGCGTTTACTAATAGATTTGAGCTCAACTAATAATAGAACAGTGTAATAAAAAACAATATTCATTAATTAATTGTATCTCTCAAAGCAGTACTCCACTGCAAATCTTGGCAACTAGGGCCAACAAATGCACCCCCACTGCGTCCCTCGGGCGTTTATTGTATGTCCAAACAAACCGTACGTATACTGAATTGGGATTGCCCCTCTATACTTTAGACCACAAACCACCCATACCTATAGACTTTCAACTTATATGGAAGCAAATGGAATCACTTTGTACGGTCACGTGATATAAGTGTAGTTGCGCTTCCAACCCAGAGATGTCGCGCTCTAGAGTAATTTTATCAATAGTGTTGGTAGCAAAAAAAATAGTTGGCAGCGACGTGGTGTCACAAACGTCAAAGTTATGATCAAAGTTGTTTATTGTTTGGAAATGGGATATAAAATGTTGTGTTATTAATTGTGAGGGCAGTATGATTCATAAGCATCGGTTCCCTCATCCATCTAAAGACCTCAATAGATTTTAAAAAGTGGTTGAGAGTAATCAACAATCCACTGTTTGTCATCGACATTTTGAAAGCCGGTATTATTTATGCGGAAGGTGCTTTACAATGGTGATCTAATAAAACACTTTTTACTTTGTTTTTTATCGCTAATGTATTGTAAGTAAACTTTACTGCAGTTTCAACATTAAGCGTTCCATTTTGAAACGAGGATCTCTTGTGAAATGTGAAATATTTGAAAATGACACGCTTAGTGTTGAAACTGCAGTAACGTTTAGTTACAATAAATTAGTGATAAAAAATAATGTAAAAAGTGATTTAGATCATCATGATTAATTAATTATTTCAAAGAAGGGCTTCCACTATTCAGTTTTAATTAATATATGTTATTCAAACCTCTTGAATCATTAATTTTATTACCCAAAATATTTTGTTCCTGCAGCATAATTTCAGTGTCTTTGAAACTGTGCTAGTCATATTTTGATATTTAATTATCAAATGTGGCATAGTACTGCTTTTAAAAGCATTTAAATGAGATTTAAGATTATTTAAAACTTCCCGCCGGCCGCCAATATAGCTCCGCTTGCGCTTCCAACCACCAGAGGCGCTTCAGTTTTGATCCCATTCGAATGTACGGCAGTAGAACGTCTATAGGTGTGGGTTGTTTGTGCTTTAGACCTCGTTGGTATAGTCACAGGAGGGAGGTGATGACACGTAACAATAATTAAAAGTCACCTAATAAATACTCAAAAAAACCACTTAAATGTATAACAATAAGAACTCTAAGCTTCAATAGAATACACTGCATTCCAAAATAATTAATATCACTGGTGTAGCTGATGACGACTTCCATCTCTGAGATTTCAGTACTAAACACTCTCTCCTGTGATATTGTACTCGCTAGTCTTAACTTCCATGTCAACCACTAGGTTGCTCTGTTTATGACTTCTGCGCAGAATCCTGGAAGGTAAACGTCACACGACAAAAAATGAAACTGGTTACATAGAGAATACTATTAAGGGCCGTTACTTTCGATCCCGATTAATCGTTAACGGTGGGTCAAACCAATTCAGTTACCATGGAAACAATTGTACTTTCGATGATTTGGCCGACGGTTAAACTTTAATCGGGACCGAAAGTAACGGCCCTAAGTGAAACATCTGATTTGTTTGATCTGTGGTTTTGCTTCTGTCTTATGTCACAGAACAGAAGACAGGAACTATAGTTACAGAATAGGGAACAACCAGAAGCGACACTCTCAGCACCGCCTTTGATGTTTTTTGTGACCTTCGCCATTTTGTTGTTGGTAATTTTGGCGGTAAATTTAAACAACATGTGTATAAACAAACTTTACATAGGCTGAATACAATTACGTTATTCGAAGAATTCTATTTATAATGGGTATTAAAACTATTAAAGTAAACTGGATAAAATTATCTCTACGAACAATTGTATTCTTAGTATAAAGTCACAAAATGTATTGAAATCAATACAATGTCTCGCCTGAGAAAATCTGTAATTTCTTACTGGGAGGTTGTTCTGGGGGAATATTAATTTTTCTTTTTAACCTTCATAGGACTGACCGGGGTCCGTTTGTACCCCAAGACATATTTTTTAACTATATCTCAAAAAATTCAACATTTTTAGAGTTGTCCTTCCCTTTAGCTGTAGCTTATACTTTTTATTGATAGAATATAGTGTATACTTTAATATTTAGAAGTTACGTTAATTTTAAATTTCACTTTTTTATCTCGGGGTCTTTTCGGACCCCGGTCCGCCGTTTACGTCCATATAAATCCAATGAAATTCCGGGGAATATATATATAACATATGTTACATACTAATATTTGGGTTGAAAGAAAATAATTATTAGTCCTTCTCCAATGCAAAACCAACTTTTTTGCCGAGAAAAGGCGGGAATTTTCAAAGTTCGCTGCGGAAAATTTCAATGATCGAAATTGGCAGCCTGGCACCCCGGTCCGCTTGTTACCATTAGTAACTTTTTACCAATAAAGGTATTTTATTTAAACAGTAATAAAAACGACTTTTTATGATGAGTGAAAAAATATAATTTACTCGATGTGGGTCCATTTAGGCCCCGATCCGTCTGTCCTGTAAGTTTTAATAGCCGCCGTCCTATGAAGAAACCATCAAGTCGAAGGAAAATAGTAGGTAGTGCTGTTGGTAGCAATCTATTTTGATATACATATTTGTCGTGCGCACAACTTAAAATTGTTATAAAGTTCGGCTGAACTTTTACTTGCCAAATTCCCACATTATAATTACATGCTTCCAACTAAAATACGGACCTTAAAAGAAGAAAGGTTTACAATTACTTGGAAATATCTTATAATTTACATCAATATAATAAAATACCTTTGGGGATCCTTAGGAAACGTAAATAAACTAATGTTTTTTCCTGTCGTACTACTTGGACATTCATTTAACAGAGCAAACGGTTCCACCTCGTTTACTCATATCGCTAATAAAAATTACTATATTAACAACACTTTCTCGCTATGATCTTTTACTAATATTCACAGCACAATAAAACTAAAACATTTCAAGAATTTATTTCGGTATTAGATGTCAAAGATTGTCATTTTTTTTTGTTTTAACCTAAAACAATAAATTAACTCAAGATCTTGAAATGAACTGACGGATGTAGCAACAACAAAATGGCGGCAATGGAATTTTGGCGGGAAGCCCAAGTGACATGACACTTTTTACCAAACTTTCTAACGTAAATGGTCGAAGGTCCACGAAAGAAAGTTTGGTAAAAAGTGTCATAGCGAACACTAGATTGGTATCACTGTAATTCACTCCACATGTTGACCAACTCGTCTAATTTCCAAACTTTGCAACAACTAAATACCTATAATATAATAATCATAACATTGTTTTCATTATCTTTAATGTTAAACCTACTTCCATTGAACATAAATCATCTTTATTAGGTTGTTTCGTAGTCTACAATATTTAAGAAATGTCGAATTATGCAATTTGTCAATCATTGCCGCGAACTCTTCTAAACTGAGAGTTGGAAACAGTGTGTTTGACAAATTGCATAATTCGACATTTTTCAAATATTGTAGACAACGAAACAACGTAATAAAGATGATTTATGTTCAATGGAAGTAGGTTTAACATTAAAGATAATGAAGACAAAGTTATGATTATTATATTATAGGTATTTAATTGTTGCAAAGTTTGGAAATTAGACGACGCGGTCAACATGTGCAGTGAATTACAGTGATACCAATATACTGTCCGCCATGACACTTTTTACCAAACTTTCTTTCGTGCAAATCGTCAATTGACCCAAGATTTGATTTGATTGACTGTTTAGTGGTTGCAATCAGTTCGTTCAGCACTCTTTATTTAGCTGTTTTCTTTCGTGCTGAATGAACTGATTGCAATCACTAAACTGCCAATCAAATCGAGGTATTTTTGAAATCTTTGATCTCTATTGGTTGCTTACTGATTGTGTTCACTTTGTTCAACACGAAAGAAAATAACTTTTATCTGAGGTTCAGCACGAAAGAAAACAGCTATAGTAGATCCTTTCCTTTGCACAAGAAGTGTGACACTAATTTTGGGTGACAAAGATCACGGTCAATTATTGACCGTGGACAAAGATGGCATCGATGCGGATATCATAAGTTAAATAAAGACAATCTTCACCAGTGCAGCTCGGTGCAAAGGAATAGACCTAATGTGTCCTTAGATCTTGAAATTCCTTGTAGTTCGATAATCTTTAACTTGAGTATGTGTTCTGTGATCTTTAATCTATGGATAAAAGTAGTTCAAAGTGTATTAGTTCAATTGTTGAATTACAGCTATCCTAACCTAAGAAAGACGTTGTTTTTTAAGTTTGGTTTGAAATGGTTTATTTAAAAATGATAAATGGGATTTTTAAAAGTGTCTCATTGTTTTAATGCCAGATTCAAAAGTTCCGTATATTTTAGTATAAGACTTTTTAGTAAAGATTTAAGAAGTGGGATTATGAAATATTTAAATGTAGCAGAGAAAAACGATGCAGCCAAAAATATTGCCGCAATTTTGTCCAGAGGAGCTTCAAATAGAGTAAGTATGTGAAGTATGAAATGAAAGAATAGAAGAAGAGTATCTTGTATGTATGTTCTTCGTTTAGAATATTTTTATTTTTATGTATATCCATTTTAAACTACATTAAAACATTACTTTAATATGTATATTTTTCAGAGAGAAGGTTTTTCCCAGTACAACAAAATATATGAGTTTGATGGACAGGTTTTTGGAGAGCAAGCTAAAATGGTTATGACCTCCGTTTCTGGCCATTTATTAAATTATGAGTTTGCAGCTACATATAAAAATTGGCAGGGCTGTAATCCTGTGGCACTTTTTGATGCACCTGTTATTAAGACTTGCCCTTCGGATTATCAGAATATTAAGGTATCTACTCTTTTAATGTTCAGACAATAACTACGGTGTTAATTAGACAGTTATTAGTGCATCGTCGCTAAGAAATACATCATGGATATGTTTTTTTTTATATTCTTAATTTTTAATAAATATATTTTTAGAGGACACTTGAAAGAGAAATACGATCTTGCCAAGGTTTAATTATATGGACAGATTGTGATAGGGAAGGAGAAAACATTGGTTTTGAAATTATCAAAGTATGTACAGATATTAAACCAAATCTTAGAATTTACCGTGCTAAGTTTTCTGAAATAACTGCTGCCTCAGTTTTCCGTGCCTTAAATACTTTGGGGCAACCTAATAAAAATATCAGCGATGCTGTTGACGTTAGACAAGAACTGGATTTAAGAACAGGTAAAATTGAAAAATTTAAATAGTTGACCATACATTAACCGGGAAAGGAGGATAGCGACGAATTGAACAGTCAATAGTGTTAAGTGGCACATGTCATTGAGCAACGTTTAATTGATAAGCTCTTGTAAAAATTATTTTAAATTACATCCACTCCAAATTCAAGCTAATAGGGTCTTGTCGCACACACTGATAACGAGCTTGTACTATTATCCTTCTTTCCCAGTTAATGGATGGTTATTAAAATTTAAATATTTGTGTAGTTCAGAAAATTTTTATTTGTAAATTTTAAGACAAAGATGGTTGCAAAACACTAGGGCGCCTGAAGTAGTAGTATGATCTTAAAAATCAACCTGGACGAGGTTGACATAAAATTTCAAAATGTTTATTTTAATTTATGTCCAGATGCCAAAGCGAACTGAATGCCAAAAAGTAATTTCCGGTTTGAGGCTGGTGTACTTAAGTATAAAGAGTATTACAAATAAAATTAATGTTGACAAATTAATAGTTTCTCGTGCCATGATCGCCCGTAAATACTCAAATTGTTATTTTCTGAAATGGCCATGTTTAATGACTAAAACTTATGACGCTATTATTACGAAACGTATAATTAAAACATTGTCTTTAAAATATTTTACATCATGCGTGAATATGTCACCCTAGATGCTGAAAGCTATTTTTTATTGTCTTCGGAACTAAAACTCATTTTTATTCATTAATTTAATATATTTCATGTTTTGTAATAATGGCGTAAATTTTGACCATCAGAATGGCATATTTCAGAAAAAAATCACTTTGAAGTCGTTTTCACTAAGAAATACGACTTGATAGTAATTGTTACTTGACAATAGTGATGAAAACAGCAAATGAGCAACTTCCCAGCTAGCACAAAGTGGTTCCTATAATATACTTGAATTATTCTCATGGAAGATTCGAATATACATAGATAAGTTTTTTCGATATTCCTGGAATATCAAAAAGTACATACTTTTCTATATCTACAGCTTATTCCTAAAATTATTCTAAGAATAATTACAAAATATTCCAGGAATAGTTATGAAGCAATGAAATAATAATTACAGAATAAATCAAGAATAACAAAGCTAGCACAAAGTGGTTCCCATAGTATACTTGACTTACCCATATAGCACAATCTAATTCCTAGAACAATCATAGATTATCTCGAGGATTAGATGTTTCGAAGGTTTTATTATTCCTAAAATAATTTTTAAACATTCCAGATATTACAGGAATATTCTTCTTTATGCAAATAGCATAGTCTATAGATATTCTACGATTATCCAAAATGCATATTACAGGAATAATCAAGTTACTGTAGGATACCAGAATGGAACCAAACTACAACAAGAGACATGATAATTGCTTACAACTATCAATTTCTAACTGTTGGTTATCGTCAGAATTATCAGTGCAGCGCATATTGCATGTAAGATTCTGTCTCAAGGTATCACATCGGAGCATTTATATGTTACATTGCCAATGCAAACCAGTAATAGGATTAAGTCGGCGACTTATAACCAGATTTATCTACCAAAATCTATTGCAAATTTGGAAAGACTTCAAAATGAGTCAAATACCAATAAATGCGCGATTAATTCTAGATAAACATGACCAATAGTTATTGCCTTCACCGTAGCGACATTATATTACATAATTGATATTTGATGCCATCTATAGTTCCAACCCATGTTTGTGTGTTTAATGGGAATATTCCTGTCTTTTTTTCCTGGAATATTATTGTTTTCTTTTCAAAAATCATATATCTTCTAAGAATATTAGACTATTGTTCAAAAAGGATGTTCTTTTATTATTCTTATGAAATATTCCAAGATCAACATGTAAAATTGTATATATTCTTAGGATAATAGAATAATATTTCGAATATATACATTCCTCAGAGGACCTTTACAAATCATTCTTAGAATATCTTGTGCTATCTGGGGCAGCTTCAACAAATATAAATGCGATAGGAGACTCTCAAGCATCGGGTTGGAAATGGCCGGTCGCAAATCACTGTCCACTTTCCGCCTACCTGTTGGATTGCTTTGTCGTGCGCATGATGTAATCGGCGTGACAAACGTTTCAAAAATATCACTGTATGTAATACCAACATAAAACTGTATCTAAGAAAAACACCTTATTTAAATCGTTTCTTTGAATAATCTGGTTTATTTCAACCAGTACATAACTCGATATAGTTCCAATAACGGACAATTCGATTTAATTTCATAATGTCATATGTGACTGATAAGTTGGATTATTAGTTCAGTTTCTTTAGATGTACTAATCATATTGTTGAATTCAACTTCGAAATAAGCAAATATTCTATAATTTATTATTTGTGTTTATCTCCTCTGGGAATATTAAGAGCATATTTCTTCTATATATTTACGAATTTGCTGTAATATTTGTTACATGAATATTCCTTTGATAATATTTTACAAAGAATATTACACAGTAATATTCTACAAAATTTATGTGATATTTTATCATCTCTAGGAATATTATTAACACATATTTTTAACTATGATGAACATTACACGAATGTTCCTTTCATAATATTTTATAACTAATATTACAGTAACATTCTGCAAAATTGTAGAAATTTGTATGATTCCTGAAGATATTAAAAATTATTGTTTTCTATATATTAGGCAATCCAAGCCACGTGATGCGTTGTGGGCAAACATCCGGCAAACGTTTGTTTTCATCCGTTAAACGTTTGTTAAGAATTTGTTTTTCGGTTGCCTTGGCTACGTTTCCACGAGTTAATTAAAATTAACCCCGTGTTTGCTCACAACGCCATATTGCCAAAATAATTTGACAGGTGTTGGATTGCCTAATTATAAGAATTAACTGTGATGATTATTATGCGAATATTCCTCTCTTAATACTCTCCAACGAATATTACAGTTATATTCTACAAAATGTATATGCAACTATATCTTCTATGGGAATATTAAAAGCATATTTCCTCTACATATTATAAGAACTAACTGTGATGAATATTACGCGAATATTCCTCTCATAATATTTTTTAACGAATATTAGTTATTTTCTACAAAATGTATATGCAACTATATCTTCTCTGGGAATATTAAAAGTATATTACTTCTATATATTATAAGAATTAACTGTGATGGATATTACGCGAGTATCCCTCTCATAATATTTTACATCGAATATTACAGTAACGTTCTACTAAATATATATACATTACGAGAATATTATGAGAATATTAATAATCCATAATATTTTCAGAAGATTTACACAGATTATTCCATGAATGTTGTGTGTTATCTGGGTTTAAAGTTATATTTACTGCAAAGTACCGAATGGTACTGTAGCATCTTATACAGTTTTTTTTATAAAATCTAGAAGAAAAGTAGGTGAAAGGTCATAAATAACTGCCTATAAGCTGAAGTCTGGTGACCAGTGGAAGTATGGAGAAGAGAATTCTTAGGTCATACAGGGCCTATCCGATGCGATAGGAGGCGAGGAGTGATAATATGGTGCCTTCCTTCTCAGAGCCGTTTGAGGTTGTCATCTCCAAAAGGGATGACTGGAATCCATTCAAAGACATACTCAGACCTGCCAATATTGTCTGTTTCACAGATGGATCGAGGCATGAGGAAAGTGCTGGAACAGAGTGAAAAACTCAGGGTTAAACTTTCTTATTCTCTGGGTAAATTTTCCAGACTGAGATCTTTCCTATTTTGATCTGTGCACAGGAGAATATCCGCAGGAAGTATTCTAACAAATACATGTAGCAATAGTCCAGCAGCCCTTAGCGTCCTTGCAGTACTAACTTGGTCCTACCAAGTCAGTACTGGTTCAAAAACTTTTCTCAATATTGGGGCCAAATCTCAGTAATCTGATCCCTGTTAGTTCGTAGAGTACGAATGAAGTTGACTTGACCACGTTTTAGGTTTTTGTATACTCACCCTTATTAAATATTCTTGTGGTCAGCATGTGACTCCAGTACTTTACATCTTGTAGATAAGAATTTTTATTTTTTCTACAAAGAGTATTCTCAGCATCTGTTCTGATTCCGAAGCAGTGTTGTCACCTTCAATCTTCAAGTTTTTCCTGTCTTGTACAGTTAGAGCTTAATTTTGAGTTAAGCTTCTCAATATGAATGTTCCAATTTAGATTAGAGTTTATAGAAACGCCCAAGATTTTGACACTTTTCAGATTTTCTATTGATCTGTTTTCTAGACTGACATATATGGATTCAATTGGATTTTGATTTCTGAGTTTATTGAGAACTATTAAGCCAGTTTTTGCAGTAGTGAGTTTAAGAAAGTTTTCATTACACCAGTCCTCCGTTTTTTCTGCAACATGCGATAACTTTTGTGGTGTGTCACCTCATCATTTCAGGTTCACAACTTTTTTTTGTGTGCTGATGCAAAAACAGAAAAAGTTGTGAACCTGAAACAAAACCTATAAAAACGTATGTATTTTTATGCGCAGAATCTGAATCTGCCATCAGATTTGGCCTCTGCCATCGGAATCTTTTTCTAGAAAAAAATTCCGATGACAGCCAAATCTGATGGCAAATTCGGATTTGGCGTACAAAAATAGGTACATTTTGACAGGTTTTGTTTCAGGTTCATGACTTTTTGTGTGTGCCAGTGTTACCGATCTGATTTCCATTTGTATTGTTAGTCCTAGTTGTGCCAATGACGTAAATTTAGACCGTACCCTAAGAGTAACTGTTTTATCATATTAGCTTCGGTACTTATTGTTTCAAAATTATCATTAAAATCTCCGCATACAATTATATATCTCGAGGATATATATAACTGATCTAAAATTTCTGACATTTTTCTAACAAAACAATCAATATCGTCTGATGGTGACCTGTAAGTACAAATTAAGTAACATACTTTTTTGTGAATGGTAAATTTATAACAAGAATATTCTATTTGCTTTTCTTGTGAGTCCTGCGACGGACGTGATTTTAATATCCCTTACTGCATATATTGCTGTTCCACCTCATTTCCAATCACTTCTGCAACTACTGCTAACAAAGTTAGTTGATTATGACGACAAATTAGATGTTAGATTAGGCTCAGTTAACAAACTTATAATATCACATCTATGAGTTGACAGTTAGGGAATTCCCATTCACAATTGTGCTCGGCACATGGGCCACCTATGTGTTCATAGGAAAAATTATTGTCTCGGGTTGAATGTCAACAAAGATTCTATAATTTTTACTGACTAATTTTATATACTAACATATAGGTGGCTCGATTTCAAGATTTCATCAATTGTGACAAACCTTTGGAAGTGAAAGAAGATAAATAATTAATAATCAATGTTTGCACCCGTGAAATATAAATACAAACACTATTTTCAGTTCTCTGGTCTCCAGAGTGCAAATTTCAACGGTTTTTACGGGATCTTTTGAGAAGTACCGGTTCTTTTCGATATTTCAACCGGTTCTTTCAAACATTACTGTTAGCTGGTGAATATTTACGTAGACCATTTTCAAAATAATTTTTTTTTAGATATTTACCTTTTAGTCCAGTCGAATTAGACATCATAAAAAATTTTGCGTACTGCGGATTTTTTTTTGTGGAAGTTGTTTAAGAGGGCATAATAAGCAAGTACACCCTGCTACACCATGTGCGTCCCCTATTTTTAGGGGTTGAAACTTTGAAATTTTACTTATGTGTCCGTATCTGTTTCCCTATTGCCCGTAGGGCTCTTTACCAAGTTACACTTTTTGAAGATTCATCCCTCCTCTACATAATATTTATATTACACATTTGCCGTAGGACAAACGGTTTTGGCTGTACGAGGCCGGAAAGGTCGCGCTGTCCGAATTTGGAGGTCTTCTGTACAGGATAAACGGCTATTATTTCCAATCTACAATACAACACATACTAATACCCTTAAGGAGGGATGATGATTTGTGAAAAAACTTTCATCGAATACCGCGCGGTTTCCATGATACGTAATGTTGAAATTTTGAAAACCTTTTTTAAAAAAAAAGTGAACCTACTTTTTTTCGCTCATTTTTTTTTTTCATGTATGTACGACCCTAATATAAGAAAATTTACGTTGGTTTCATTTTAATACATTCGTTGGTTTAGGAGCTAGACAGCAAAATATGCCAAAAATGGCAATTCATTGCGCATAGAAAATGTTTTTGTATTTATGTAAGATCAACACTTATTGTGTAATAACGATTTATGCCATGTGTTCTCCAGTCTCCTTTTTCACAATTTTTTTCTTGCGGCCTTATGGTTCATAGTAGGGCAGAAAGCATTATACACGTGGACAGGGCACATAATAGGGTGTTAAAATGGGTCTCTTGTTAAAATGCGATAGGACGTACCGTTTTCGAGTAAAACGTACTTGTTTGCAAAAAATTATTTCAGATCACACTTTTCATCGACTGACTAGTAAGTACTCACCGCTGACTATGAAAAAATAAAACTATGTGTCACTTCTTGCTTTTTTTGTTTATGAGGGATATTGCTAATGAAAAAATGAAGGGACTCGGACGGAATGGGGGATTCTCACTCCCCTGTTTGAAGGTTCACGCTTGTCTCGAATCATCATTGCAACTTATTTTGTGTCTATAACAAAATCTACAGTAATTTTACCTTCCTCGAGAATATGTCCATTTCATCAGAAAATGATTTAAAAAAACAAACTCCTAAGAAAGAAAACACCAAAATGTAGAATTTATTTATCAGATCACAATTCAGAACACAATGAAAACTCAAAGCAAACATAACCAAACAAGTGCGTTTTACTCGAAAACGGTACGTACTATCACATTTTAACAAGAGACCCATTTTAACACCCTATTATGTGCCCTGTCCACGTGTATAATGCTTTCTGCCCTACTATGAACCATAAGGCCGCAAAAAAAAATTGTGAAAAAGGAGACTGGAGAACACATGGCATAAGTCGTTATTACACAATAAGTGTTGATCCTACTTAAATACAAAAACACATTTTCTATGCGCAATGAATTGGAGTTTTAGGATAAACAAAAACATTTACCAGAATTATACTGGTTTTGGTTTTTTTTAATGCAACAATACCAAAATAGCCATTTTTGGCATATTTTGCTGTCTAGCTCCTAAACCAACGAATGTATTAAAATGAAACCACCGTAAATTTTCTTATATTAGGGTCGTACATACATGGAAAAAAAATGAGCGAAAAAAAGTAGGTTCACTTTTTTTTTTAAAAAGAGGTTTTCAAAATTTCAACATCCCGTATCATGGAAACCGCGCGGTATTCGATGAAAGTTTTTTCACAAATCATCATCCCTCGTTAAGGGCATTAGTATCTGTAGTATTGTAGATTGGAAATAATAGCCGTTTGTCCTGTACAGAAGACCTCCAAATTCGGACAGCGCGACCTTTCCGGCCTCGTACAGCCAAAACCGTTTGTCCTACGGCAAATGTGTAATATAAATATTATGTAGAGGAGGGATGAATCTTCAAAAAGTGTAACTTGGTAAAGAGCCCTACAGGCAATAGGGAAACAGATATGGACACATAAGTAAAATTTCAAAGTTTCAACCCCTAAAAATAGGGGACGCACATGGTGTAGCAGGGTGTAGTTTTCTGAGCTTGCTTATTATGCCCTCTTAAACAACTTCCACAAAAAAGAGTCCGCAGGACGCAAAATTTTTTATTATGTCTAATTCGACTGAAGTATTTATTATTTTTAGATATTTTGACCTCATGTCCGCATGTCAGAGCTCTTTCATGTGGTAACGACATGGCCAATTTAAACATTCCACTGACAGCAATATCATAGCCCAATGATCTTTCTCCATGTAAAGGGTGTATCCAAAATATTCCACTTTTATTTTCTCGTGTCTTTTACAAGAAACGTGTTTGTTAGTCATTGCTGCTTGTTACTGGTGGTGCGATTATTGGCACACCTAAAATCATGGCCTGTGAATGTTCTCTAAGAACTTTTGTCAAAATTCAATGTTAGTGTATATGTAGCTAACCAATTTGATATTAATGTCATCCACATATAATTATATCAAACACAATTTTAACCATAAATAAAAATATGTGTGTTTTTAATTTTCAGGGGCTGCATTTACCCGTCTACAAACGTTGAGACTTCAAAGGGTTTTCCCCCAAAAATTAGCTGATAAATTGATAAGCTATGGTTCTTGTCAATTTCCCACTTTAGGTTTTGTAGTAGAAAGGTACCAAGCAATAGAAGATTTCATAGCTGAACCATTTTGGAGAATAAAAAGTAAGTACTGTTGAGTGTTTAAACCCCTTTTGTAAACACCCTGTATCGTGGATCCGGAAATTATAACACCAGGGTAACACTAAACACTAATTTATTAACTTAATAATAATACTGATTACTATAATTAAAACAATTAATTACTTTACTAATATTACACTAAGTACTATAATTCACTACTTCAGTCACTTGATCACTTTGCTTTCTTTCTTATCTTACTGAACTTGCTATCAAAAGTAAACTGTCCACACTTGGTTTCTCCATGCCTTTATATACCCGAGATGAGAGTTCCAGAATATTCTGTTATGATATCACCAGTTCTATGATATCACCAGCTCTCTGTTATGATATCACCATGTTTCTAAAAGGCCAGATATGACACTGCGCCCTATCTCTGGGCCGACTGCCGAACCAACCAACTAGCTTAATTGTTTCCTGTTACTTTTATAACTGGAACTTAGAGAGAATCTCCACAGATGTCTCTGGGGATAGAAACATCTAACAGAAGTAACAAAATTGTCTAACCAAGGTTGACCGTAGGTGGTGTGTCACTGCATAACAATTTTCATGGATATACGGTGCGCCACTTTAAAACTTCCCAGACTTGTAACTTTCTTATTTTTGAAACGATGACCATGTTGGGCACATCAAATTGTAGACATTTTTAAAGCCTTTAAACATGCATATAGAGTGATTTAAAAAAAAAAAAAAAATTGTTTAGAAGGGAAACTTAATTTCTTTGAATATTTTTTTACCTCACCCTGTACACTATGCAATAAAATCCGGTACACTTGAAAAATCAAGTAATCCAGTTTTTACTAATATTTTAAGTGATGTGAATCAGAGTCTTTTTGGAATTTAGATTTTTTATCATATAGGTTATAAAAAAGTGACATTGATTGTGAAATGTCATAAATAAGGTATTTGGAAAAATGTTAATGATTTAATGATTTCGATTACCCATGATACGCCACGCTACACCAGGGCCATACATGCTTACCCATGCCCAAACATTAACAGAAAATCGTCCGGACCTGTTCCGCGGAGACACGTAGCGTTCGTGAAACCTGGAATTTGCAGGACGGTACATCCGAATATGTCCATTATTACAAGACTGAAAAACTTTTTCATCGGTAAACACAACATTGTTCCAAAACTCCAACGGGCGATAGACATAATTTAAACAAAGCAGAATGTGGGCTTGCTTATGTTCTTCTGTTAATATGGTCTTCTTGGCACTTACACAGTTTTTTAATTCCGATTTTCCTATCCTTCGGCTAGCTGTTGACCTCGATGCTGGAAAATTTGTCAAGGACACAGCGTCTACTGCTGTTTGAAACGGATTTTCCCTCAAATAGCCAAGGAGCGCTTCATCTTGAGCGAGATTTGAACTTCTCGGTCGGCCTGAACCATATTGTCTCTTTATGATACCTTCCTCCTCCCACCTTTTCTTCACACTCATAACGGTACTTTTATTTAAGCGATAATGGTTAGCAACTGCTCTGATAGACCATCCCTCTTCAATTTTACAGAGAATTAGAATTTTTTCATGTTCAGTTAATTTCGGCATTTGGAAAATATGTGTACGGGATTTTATTGCACAGAAGTGTACATGAACTGTGTTAATGTTTTCTTATAAAGGTTTTAATTAGCTTCAATTTATATGTTATTAAAATAAAAAATTTAAAAAAATAAAAATGTTACAATTTCCTATTTAGTACATTTTAATATATTTGTTTTTAAAAATAATTATTTCTTTTGTTTCTTGTTGCTATTTTGTTACGTTGAGTTTGTGATATGTCTTTTACAGATAAAGCATAAAATTATTATTTACATTATTTTCAAAGTTATTTAAAAAAAAATCAGTTTGGAATCGGAAAGAGTGTTTTTAATTTTTTTCTCTAAAACCAATAAGAATTTCGCATATGACGAAATATCATAAATTAAAGCTAATTAAAACCTTTATAAGAAAACATTAACGCAATTCATGTACAGGGTGAGGTAAAAAAATATTCAAAGAAATTAAGTTTTCTTTCTTAACATTTTTTTCAAAAAATTTTTTTTTATCACTCGGTACACATGTTTAAATGCTTTAAAAATATCTACAATTTGATGTGCCCAACATGGTCGTCGCTTAAAAAATAAGAAAGTTACAAGCCTAGGGAGTTTTAAGTGGCACACCTTGTATAACACAATATCTTATAGCTCCTCTCATCTCTATTTTGTCAGTTTACAGGGTATTTCAAAAAGTTTCAAATATTTTGGAATTAATCTTTGGCATCTTACAATAAAAATGTTTTTTTACATGGCGTGTAATAATAATGTATTTTTACTCTAGTGTACATATACCAGTTTTAATTTTTTGGTATATTTTATTTAAGTATACATATTTTAGTGAGCCATACTGTTAAAGATCTAACTACTGATTTTTCTTGGAAGAGAGATAGGCTTTTTGATAAAAACTGTTGCGAAGCCATATTGGATATCTGCAAAGAAAATCCACAGGCAACTGTAGAAAGTGTTGATAGCAAAGAAAAAAGCAAATGGAGACCATTGCCACTAGATACTGTCGTAAGTAATTACTAAACTAAACTATCTTAATTATTATGTTTGTATCCAGGCAGGTCCAGTTTTAGAATCATTTCACTCCTAGGTAATATTTCTGTGCACCTCTGCATGTTTTAATTTAACATGATTGGGGAATGGAAATTATTACATTATTTTTTCTTAAACAAAAATGAAAATAAATAAATAAAATAAAAATGTAAAACGACTAAAACGATAAAGTAATATTAAAGTTAACAAAAGTGTAACACAACAAAAAAAATTAAAATTGTTTTAAACCTGCAAAATCTTTAATTAAGTATATATTCAAATATTATTATTATTAAAATTTAATGCGGTCAATTCACCAAGCTTTTCTTCTCCAACCAAATTGCTGAGAGCAGTCATACTACGTTTTAGAAGAAGAAATGATCTTTCAGCGCTTCAAAAATTCTAAGGACAATATCAATATTTGGAAATGTGAAAATTTTCACATATAGAAATTCATTGTACTGCAGGGAGTTTAGCAACGGACCGGCGCCCTTTTTAGCTAGAGAGCTGATGGTAGAAATTTTTATATGATCTTATTGTACGACTGAAGTTGTACACTAGTAAATTCTGCCCTCTAAAAACATACCTACTAGTCCTGTACAATGTCTCATACAATCCAGTACAACTTCCAATCAAACTACTAAATAACTTTCATAAAGGAAGTGGTATTAACTTTAATAAAACTCCAAGCCAGAACTATAAAACAACTCTCCTATAAACTTTATATTCATTTTAATAAAACTTAGATTAAATCATCCTAAAAACATTATTACACGACGTTTAAAAACTGTTTACAAAACTTTAGGTTTATAATTTCAAATAATATAAGTTGTACAAACGTTTATCATAGTTATAAAAACTGTCCTAAGACTATGTGCTGCTTAGGATTGATATGAAGTATGACTTATACAAGCAAATAATAAATGTAGCGTACATTTTATTGCACGGAACTGTATATATTTGTTTGAACAGAGAAAAAAAATAACTAATTTAATTAAATTGAAGTTGCCGAACATAGAGAACTGTTCGGATAACAAGTCGATAAACCTCTGCAGACTGTGTTCTATAATAACACAAACACAAGGTTTATCCACAAAGCTGGCTTCGACAGAATTATTTCGTCAAGTATATATATATATGTCTTGCATAATGGGGTGTTTTCCATTTTTTAAAATTCAGTTTTGGTGATATATATCAAGTAAAGTTATTATTTTAACAATTACTCCATAATCAATTTAAACCAAAACAATAATGTCTTAAATAAAAATAAGAAATAAGAATACGCCCGTCTAGACACAGATTTCAAATGATTTTATTTTACGGGAAATAATTTAACCAATCATAGACAATTTTCTCTTAAACTGTAACTAACTTATATGAATGCCAAATTGTGTATTTACTTTACATTATTTTACCTATGACACTTCTATTTTTCTCAATATCTTGAATATCCATAAATATTATAGACATGTATTTAGAAGGAATTAAAAGGTATTTATATTTGTTATTATGTAGAAGTTATCTTAAAAATGTAAACAAAACTTACGGCGAGGATTATGTGGCAACATTTCTTGCGTGCCGCCAGCTGACACTTATGATTTTTACTTTATCAATAAACTATTAAGATGGAGTTGATTATGACTTGATAGATTCTTTCTGTAATAAAATTTGGATTTTTGAAGGGATGGGATCAAAAATATTGAAAGCTTGCCACCAAGTTCTTTGAATATCAATTTTTTCGGAACAGTTACAAAAATTTTTTCCGAAGCACTTATATTTGTATTTCCACAATTTTTATAAAATATCTTTTAAATGACATTATCTACTATTTGTAAATTACAGCAAATACCTCGATGAAAGAAACTGAAATGCTTCAAATCAACATGACGTTAGAACACATCTGTCATTTGAGTAGCCGTTGACATTGTGGTCATGTTTTGCTAAATATGTTTTTAAGAATCTACTCGGCATTAAAAATTATTTAAAATATTTAATAATTCACACCTATTATTATTTTTTACATAGGAAAATTAAATTTCGTAGATAAATATATTAAAATTGATTTAATAAATAAGCTTTATACTCCCGTTTTCTTCAGTTATCTTTACCAGAATTAGAGAAGGAATTTCAACTTGGCAACACCACACTGTTTTGTATAAAACCATTCTATCAACAAATCCATACAGTCCAGCTACGTCATCGGCCAAACTACCTACGTCACCAATTTAAAACACCTGTTGCTCCACTTATTTTAACTTCTGTTTTCTCAAAAAATTGATAATTATTTTCGCGAAAATCTGTATTGGAAGGATTATTTGTACATTTTCTATGATATTATTCAATAAAAAAAAAAAAAAAATAGGAAAATACCTCATTGTTCAATTCAACCGGTCAATTTGACTGGACATTTGAACATAATCCACATTTAGGTGTAATAAAACTTATATTGTATCAGGAAATGGAGAAGAATGCATCAAGAAAATTGAAAATTAATGCTAAAGACGCAATGAAAATAGCGGAGAGGTTATATACTCAAGGTTTCATTAGTTATCCTAGAACTGAAACGAATATATTTCCAAAAGAATTAAATCTTGCAAATTTAGTAGAACAACAAAGAGAAGATGCTAGATGGGGTCCATTTGCTCAAAGAATAATGAATGAAGGAGGGCCAAATCCTAGGCAAGGAAAGAAATCAGATCAGGTGAAATTTCATTGTTCTACTTACATGTTGTTATTTTAGATACAGATTCTCTTAACTTTACTTGAATGATTCCCATTGTAGTGTGAGGTCCAAAGTTAATACGAATGAACGAAACAAGTTGCAAAGTTGTACAAATCTATTCTATATTAAAACTATTGTTGGACAGATTATTTAGAGATTGGTTTTTCTTTTTTTTTTGTTCTTAAAAATTAATTTGAAATTCACATCAATGTGCTGTATTTTCAAAACCAAGATTTTAAAATTTGAATTCTTTCAATAAAGACAGGAGCACTGTTAATTACTGCTTGTGTATACATTTTAGGCTCATCCTCCCATACATCCTACAAAATATGCTGCCAATTTAGCAGGCAATGAGCTAAAACTTTATGAATTTATCGTACGACACTTTTTGGCCTGCGTTCATAAAGATGCCAAAGGTTTTGAAACTACAGTTAATGTTGACATCGCCGATGAAAAATTTTATACTAAAGGCCTTATTATTCTAGAAAAAAATTATCTAGATGTCTATATTTATGACAAATGGTATGCCAAGGAAATTAATAACTATAGACCGGGGGACACTTTTATACCAACCATTCTGGACATGGTAAGTATTTTCCTTTGTTTTGTGTAAATATTTTCAATTTGTCGAATTTACAAAAATATACCAATAGGTACTGTGCGAATTTCTGACTAGCGCTACCCAATTAGCAATTTGGTATTTTATAAAAGCTGCAGAAATGTTTCCGACACAAATTTTATAAAACAACGTTACTCTCAGAAAAACTTTAGAAACGTTATTACGACAGCTATAAATGTAAAATTGGCACCATCTTATAAAATAATTCGGTCACTGTTGATATTTTGTGAAGCCAACCATTACAAAATAACTGTATAAACATTTCCGCAGGCTCTAAGAAAATTCGGTGCCGCCACTATAAAACAGTTTTATTAAAGCTTCATTTAATTGCGTTATAAAGCACATACTTCACTGTTTGTTATTATTGCTATAAAACACCAATAAAATATAACGATTTCTTAAATGTATTCAAAAAGTCACATACATATCAAATCAAATCAAATATGCTTTATTGTCTAAAAAAAACCGCTGCCCTAGGAATCACTACTTCCACATCCAGATTTTCTATCTAAGTCACTCACAACGAAAAAATTTCGTATGTGGAAATAATTGTTTATGGAACTTTAATAATATAATATTTGAAATCCTCTACCTCAAAAACCCATAAAACGATACCCCACATCGGTAGTGGAGTGGGGGTGGTGATAGGGGGTGGTAGTGGGGGTGGATAAAGTAAAAAAATATTTTGTGGTTTCTAGTTCTTGTACACACATTAAATCACATTTTTTTTTCATCCCCTTTAATAATGGGGTGGGGGTGGTAATGGGGGTGGCTAATGTCAAAATTTTTTTTGAGATCTTAGCTTCTCTTGTATATACTAAATACCAATTTTATGGACTCTTACCTGCTTAATTTACCTATTTACCCCAAATTTACACCAATTTACTCCCCATCCCTTCGACGGAACAAGATGAAAATATAATGTAGTTCTAGATCTCGTTAAAGTACATATGTGTACTAAATTTCAAGTCAATATCTCAAACGGTTCCAGAGTAAACGTGCGCACAAAAAAAAGTTACAGACACACACCGACAGACAGAAATTTTTTTCGCCCAAACTTAAAATCTCGATGTTTCATGACATTCTAAGCCTATTTGAACAATAAAAATTTTTTAAAATTTTTTTGTCATTGCTATACTTCCACTGGATGTGGAAGTAATACAAAGATTTTTATTGACAAAGCCAGTCCTTAATCTATATATAAATACATCCTGGTATAAAATACAAACACAATGACACAAAACAAACTTTGTTTTTTGTATAAAACAGGGACTTAGTCTAAAGAAACAAACAATAAAAACAAATAAAGTCAATCAAATGTGTCCTGAAAGTATTCATCTACTGAATAGTAAGATTTACTAAGTAACAATTTCTTTATGCTTATCTCTATATATACCAAGTTTTCAATGATTTTACTGGATAGTGGATAAGAACTTATTTAATAATTATTTTAGAGACATGTTAATCGATACAGCTTGCAATTTTTGATGCGAAGGAAATTTTACTGTAAATTATGCCATATGTATTTGATGAATTTTTAGTGCCCCTCACGTTTACTGAAGGTTTCTAACATGCATAGTCGTTTGCCAGCGACTCGCTGAAGTTTATCTCGGTGATTCTCTGGAGGGATTCGCTGACGAAAGAACAGAGCATAATTTGCATCGCATAGTCGTTTTCCCTTCGCTCTCCGTTGGGGCGCATCGCCGATGGCTTAATCATGCGCAAATCGTTTGTTTACATCAAACACACGTTCTTTAGCGGCATATGAGCACGTGTTCGTTAGCGACACTAGCTGTTAAATAA